>OX382320.1:13653213-14133213 GCA_947507805.1 Aporophyla nigra
TAACCACTTTTTACTAAGTGTATATGAATGTATACACGATACATATACCAAAACAACATTTTTTACAATTTGTGTCTGTCTGTCTGTCTGTCTGTTTGTTCCCGCTAATCTCTGAAATGGCTGGACCGATTTTGACGGGACTTTCACTGGCAGATAGCTGATGTAACAAGGGGTAACTTAGGCTACTTTTATTTTAGAAAGATTCTTTTATTTTAGAAAAAAATAACTTTCTTCGAAAACTACGCTGACATACGTCTCAAAATTCGAAAAACCCTGGCTGAATCCTACGAAATAGATCAAAATAATGTACTACAGTATTGTACACCTTAAAAAGGCCTACAAAAATGTCCTCAATGGTATATGTCTATCTCTTAGGGATAACCCACAATAACCATTTTTTATCTTTTACTTTTTACGAGAAATAAGGGCTTATTTACGAAGCGATTTTAAGCAATACAGCATTAATCCTTATCCAATTAAGTACCTTAAATACATTGTGCATTTTATATAGATCAATATGGCCCTTTACAGCATGTAATTTAAATGAATATCTTAGAAGATATTAGAGATTTAAAAAGCGGGCGCAGAGCGCGTTGGCAGCGGCCGGGTAGTACGGGATAAGTAGGATTGTAATTCATATTACTTTGGCTTCATAGTAATTGCGAATATCATGTGTGTTCGTTATACTCAAAATAAACCTAATAGTATTATTCCAAGAAAGAGACCGCGAAATGGCTTAGATGTTTAGATTTTTGGATGTTTGTTTCTCAATGATGCAAAGACGGCCAAACGGATTTAGATCGAATTTGGCACAAAGATATATTATATCATGGATACGTAACAGATAGGATACCTACTTTATCCTGGTAGTAGGTTCCCGGGTGATATTTTCCGACAGCTATACGGGCCAAGCCACTGGCAAAAGTACTATTCCTATAATAATGTTCGGTGTCTGGTAAATGATTGAGTGTCTGTATAGGTAAAATAGGAGCGTTAAGAAAAACCAGGAAGACTTATATTCAACTAAACCAAGCCCTATGTCGCAGTCTTCTTACTCTGAATACTATTACTCTTATTTAAAAAATAATAGTTTAAAAAAACTACAAAACACGCTTCCATAGAAAACCAAACTAAAAAGTAGAAAATAATGGAAAAAAGCGTGGGGTGCTTTTTAAGGTATTTTTTTATTGATATCAGGCACCCCACGCTTTTTTTCCATTATTTTCTACTTTTTAGTTTGGTTTTCTATGGAAGCGTGTTTTTTTAGTTTCTTTAAACTATTATTTATTTTCTATTTTATAGGATGTTTCGAATTTTGAGAAGTATGTCAGCGTAGTGTCTGACGTACGTCAGCGTAGTTTTCGAAGAAAGTTTTTTTGCTGTCCTGGTAATCCTGGCAAGGATAATAGCACAAATTTATGAAATTATAGTATTGTCATCGGTCCTCGATAAGTCTACAGAGTTTAAATGAAATCTGGTCGTTTAAAGTGGGTCAAAATCGCGCTATAAGGAGTCGGTTACAAACAAACATACAAGTGAAGCTAATATAAAGCGTGTAAAAACACCAACACACATGATGTTCTCATAAACTATGAATCCTAAGTAATATGAATTATAATCCTACTACTACTAATATTATAAATGTGAAAATATGTATGAATGGGTGTTTGTTTTTCATCATTCATTGTCATCTTTCCTTGACAGGTGTGCAAAGTTTGAATGAAGTCTGGTCGTTTAAAGTGGGTCAAAATCGCGCTATAAGGAGTCGGTTACAAACAAATATACAAACATACAAGTAATGCTAATAAAAAGCGTGTAAAAATGTCAGTCTTTTCACAAAAAAATAATAGTTTAAAAAAACTAAAAAAACACGCTTCCATTGAAAACCAAACTAAAAAGTACAAAATAATGGAAAAAAAGCGTGGGGTGCTTTTTAAGGTATTTTTTTATTGATATCAGGCACCCCACGCTTTTTTTCCATTATTTTGTACTTTTTAGTTTGGTTTTCAATGGAAGCGTGTTTTTTTAGTTTTTTTAAACTATTATTTATTTTCTATTTTTTAGGGTGTTTCACAAATTAGTTTGTGACGGTTGTCAGCGTAGTTTTCGAAGACAGTTTTTTTGCTGTCCTGGTAACCCTGGCAAGGATAATGGCACAAATTTATGAAATTATTGCATTGTCATCGGTGCTTGACAGGTGTGCAAAGTTTGAATGAATTCTGGTCGTTTAAAGTGGGTCAAAATCACGCTATAAGGAGTCGGTTACAAACAAACATACAAACATACAAATATACAAACATACAAATATACAAACATACAAACATACAAGTGAAGCTAATATAAAGCGTGTAAAAAAAGATAGTCATATTTTTAAGCCCAAGGACAATAAAATGCCTACCAATGTAATAAGTCACTAAAACATTGACATGTTGCGTGCTCAGGTGCTAATTATTAGCTCAGTATGACCGCGCGACCTGCTGACCCACTTAGTATTATTTACTTTAATGATAAATGGTGAATGTGATTGAAACTCTTTTAAACTTAGTGTGAAGAAAGGTCGTTGTTATTTAGTAGGTGGATGATAATCAGAACTAACTTCCGTGTTGGTCCAGTGGTTCCAAGCGTAGCAAGTTAGCGTGTGGTCTTAAGTTCGAACATGATTTCCAGGAGGCTAGTTTCACCGTTATTAATGTCTGTAGAAATCCACAGCGGGACATAAAATAAAAAATCATTAGTTCGAACTAGACCCAGAATCAGTACTTTTCGAACGTCAAAGTTACATAAGACAGTCCCCCTAAAAAGCCCGCCTTTCACCACTTCCAAGTGATTTAGCTGGGAAGAAGAAGAAGTGGCTCAATACCTCTCCAGCGGTTTATCTAACTCCACTATCAAAGATCCACCTATAACAGCCGGGACAAACGGCTTAACGTCGAGACACGAAGGGGTCTTGGTACGTAAAGATTGTCACCCATCCTTGGAGCAACCTCAGCAAGCGTAGCTTAACCTGATCTATCCACCCGTGCGGCCGGTATTAGCCACGAGCATAACAAATACGAGTTAGGTTGTCATGGCTTACGATGAGGCACATGATAAGGAAAATGTCATGAGGAAATTGTTGAGTATGAATGTCGATGGCTATAAGATTAGGGGAGACCAAAGAAACGATAGATAGACTTTGTGAATGCTGATATGGAAAGAAAAGGAGTGACTACTGAAATGACGACTAATAGAGAAGTGTGGAAGAAAAAGCCATGCTGGTTCGACCCCAAATAAATTAGGATTTCATTTCAGCCTCAAGACGTCTACTGCTGGAGATAGGCCTCCCACGATCTGGAGGAGTTTGTCATAATCGCCACGCTTGGCAGGTGGTTTGGCGATCGCAGTATGGTGATAAAATGCATAGAGAACGCTGCTGCCCATTAGTATAATAATAATATAATATCCTTAGGACAACCAACACACCGTTATCTGATCCCGCTAGGCAGAGCATGTTCTATGGCAACCAGACAACTGATAAATATACTTATATATTTCTAAATACATACATATTATAGATAAATTACACCCAGACACAGAACAAATGATTGTGCTCATCACACAAAGATTTGTCTTGGGTGGGAATCGAACCCACGACCTCAGCCTTAGCAGTCAGGGTCACTTACCACTAGACTAACAGGCCAGTCATTCTCTAGTGGGTGTAAATATGGATAAAGACAGGAGAATGCTAATGAAGATTGAAGATCCAAAATATTACTGGTGAAAAGCTGTACTATACACTCTCGAGCTAAGCTGTCACCTACTTGTCACCAGTCTAGCCCAAACATTAAGTTGTGTCGCAAGTGACCTAAAGACAGTCTGATTACGTCATCTATACACATAATTGGCGAGCAGACTGACGGCCGGAGAGTTATATCACCGTTCTGCAATGGATCATGTAATGTGGCATTATTCCTTGGAGATAGGTACGTAACTGTGTCCCTAGGAGAGATAGGTGATGTCAGTTTGAAGGGCAAATAGCTTCGAACACAATTTATGTAACATACCTTTACCATAATCAGCCTCATCAGTTCCCACTGCTGGGACACAGGCCTCCTATCAGTGCGAGGGAGTGGGCTGAGAGCAGGTGGCGGTGGCAGATGTCACATGTCTTCGAATTTTTAGGTTCTAGTACATTCCGGTTTACTCTCGATGTTTTCCTTCACCGTTCTGAGAGTCAAGTCTAGGAATCTAGCAACCATGACCATTGGTATGGTATAATTCTGAATATGAAAGGGTTGATAAGATGAAATCTATAGTATATTTAAAGAGTTCTCATTGTGTTTCTTGACCGTTCGTATCCATTAAGAAATATGCTTTGAACAGGGGCGCCTACCTTCTTCTTTCTAACTGACCAACTCCTGACAAAAATGCCTGTAAATGAATTAATTGAAATAAATGCTTCCATTTGATTTGACTTACATCTCTTACATTCGATACAACACTAGACTTAACAGTTCCAGTTTGCCAGTATACAGACATAATGTATATGTATAAGCCATAATTGGATGCACATGCTATTCTTGTCAATTAAGACCAAACCAGTTTTTGTCTACAGCTACGATGAGACTGGTTTCTGCTTTTATTTATCTAAAAAAGGCTGTCTGACCTCTGTGACCTTATTGGAAACTAGATTCTTTTTCATTTATCATGTAAGACTGCATCTATAGCAACTCGGAGTCTGGAGTTAGCCCGGTCATCATTATCAGCCTATAACAGTTCACTGATGGACACAGGCCTCTCCAATAGCACGCCATTCAGATCGATTTTCAGCAACTGTCATCTAGCTGCTACCAGCCACCCTGCGAAGATCGTCGCTCCACCTAGCCTGAGGGCGTCCTACCTCACGTTTGTCGATTTACAGTCTCCACTCAAGAACACGTGTGGGGTACACGTGTTCTTGAGGGGTTCTCTCTATCTGGCAGAAACTTGATGCTCCGAATTTTATTTGGCATAACACACTTGGCATAATCTTCTTTAAACGAATATTTGTAAGGCATAAAAAATGTTTAGCATAATCATTGTTTGGCCGAATGTTTATATGTCCGACTTTACGCTGGCATACTGTTAAGATGGTAGAATTTTACTAAGCATAATTACCTTTGGCAGACTTAAAATTCCGCCGAAATTTCGTTTAGCATAACATTTATTTGGAGTGACGATTATTTGGTACAATTTCACTTGGCATACTATGAAGATGGCAGAATGTCATTTAGAATAATTTTGTTAGGCATATTGTCATTTCTATAAAATTGTATTTTAACCTTAAATTAAAATTAAAACAGTGTCTCAAAAAGTCAATATATGTTGTGCTACAAAAGTAATTGACAGAATCGAATTGCTGCAGAACCGACTCCACGTAGTCTTGTCTGCCCTACCCCAAGAGTGTAATTTAAGCCCGCGTAGGCGCGGAGGGGCTAGGCGGCCCGCGAGCTGAGGAGCAGGTGAATTTGACTCGCGCCGCCGCGGCTGAAAGCAACAAGCCGAAGCTGCGGTGGTGGGCATAAAACCATCTGCGACGATGAGCTCGCGTGGGACCGCCGGAGCCACGCAGCGCCGGAGCCGTGACAGAAAGCATGCATGCTGCATGTTGCATGCTCGCCTGTATGCTGTGAGCTTGCTTGCATGATGCATGCTTGCTGGCATGCTGCATGCTTGCTTGCTGCATGCTCGCCTGCATGCTGTGAGCTTGCTTGCATGCTGCATGCTTGCTTGCATGCTGCATGCTTACTTGCATACATTCTTGCATGGTGTATGCTTGTTTGAGTGTCTGCATGTAGTGTGCTAACTATGATTTTTCTGTCATGTAATAGATGAGCGTTTCAATTATTATGGATATGAAATGTATGCCAAAAGATGATTCTAACTGTAAAGTTTCTGAGATATGATAGTTCTGCCTTTTAATGACTATCGATATGAAATTATGCCAAGAGACGATTCTGACTGCGAACTTTCTGCGATATGATGGTTCTCCTTTTTCATTATTATGGATATAAAATGTATGCCTAAAGATGATTCTGACTTATAAAATTATGCGTTGTGAATGTATGATAAATGAGTGTATGCCAAACGATTTTCTGCGAAATGAAGTTTATGCTATCCGCTGTTATGCAAAATAATATTATGACGAAAAAAAATCTGCCAAAAAGGGTGGACCCGTTCTTGAGTGGAGACCGGACGGTAATCGGCTCTACGGTTAATGTGGCCGGCCCATTGCCACTTCAGCTTGCTAATTCTGTGAGCTACGTCGACAACTTTGGTCCTCTGCCGGATCACCTCATTCCCGATATAATCCTGTCCCTCAGAGATACCACAGGTATAGATTGACCCCTAGCATATGGAATTTAAACATAACTGGCGAATTGTGGATGTACTATGGGTCGGCACTTCTCTAACTGACTCTTTTGAGAACATAGGCGTAATGTAACGTTATGTTGATGACTAGGCCTACGGTATGACACTGCCTAGGTCAGCGTGGAATCCTGAGTTTGGCAGAGATCTCGCGTCAGGTAAAGTATTTCTAGATTTAACATCAAGACACTCTCTAAAAACTAAAAGGTTTCGTGTTAACCATTACTGGGTCGGGGAGGTCAAATACTGGTAAACATTTGCATGTGCATTTTGTTAGAGTTGAACCCAACTCTAACATAGCAGCTCGCGTAGCATGACCACCATAGAAATGAGTTTTGTCAACGTTTTTTACTCCAGAGGTCCTAGTTTAACAATTGTTACTTCAACTTAGCTATACATCAATTTTATTTATTATTGTATAGAATCTAGTTTAACTTCACAGACAGCTGTGCTGCTGGGGAGTTTGTTGCGCCACTTCTTCTTCCCAGCTAAAGCGCTAGGAGGTGTCTAAGGGCGGGCGTTTAGCGGGACTCTTAGCGGGGTTCTCATGTAACTTTGACGTTCAAAAAGTGCTGACCCTCAGCCTAGCTTGAATGAATGACTTTTGATTTTGAAGAATAGACAAAATGGCATGGCGATTTACATCGAGAGAACACAAACTAAAGAGAAATATTTCCTTATTTCTATTCTTCAGTCAACAAAATTCTACGATGCCGACCATGGCGACAATTTTTTTTCTACTTTTGAGTTGGGGTACATTTTTTTTACAGGATTATATTAATTAGAATCATCAATACAATACTCTAAGATCGTGTAATCCCATTGTATGGCTATTCAATGAAAAAGTCCTTAGCGGATCCACCTTAATTACATTACTTACCACTCTCTTGCTATGGAAATAATAACTGTTCTTGTATTCATAGAAACCCGAGGCTACGGGTCGCCCCGTGCTCGGGCCGAAGAGATGTCGAATTGAATAGAAAGAACTTTGTCCATTCTTGGTAGAATAGAGATAGAATTGTTCATGCTACGCCTGCTGGGATAAGTCGTGGCAGCGGAAATTCGCAGAAGGAAGTCGGGGGTCTGATTTATGCAAATTTAGGGCAATATGGTCGCTCCCCATTATATAGGACTTAAGCTGTGTAGGTATGGGTCACCCTCGTGATGAATGACGGTCCTCTCCCTCCCATAGAGGGGGCCTGTGTCCTAGTAGTGGGCTGATTATGGTAAGGAGCGTAGCCACAGCTGGTGGTGTTTCAAGCACGATTTTGGTTTTAAGTTCTGTTTACATTTTTGTTTTTTTATTTCAGCTATAAAATAGTTTTCAACGTGTTGTTGGTATATTGGCGTGTGCTAGCTGTCATATGGCAAATAATTTAATTTATGTTTTGTTTTTAGTCATATTATTTACTGACATATTATTGTATAGAATCATGGTATTCTAACTTAACAGACAGCTGTGCTGCTAAGGAGTTTGTTGCGCCACTTCTTCTTGCGAGCTAAAGCACTATGAAGTGGTGAAGGGCGGGCGTGCCAGAGGACTGTCTTATGTTATTTTGACGTTCAAAAAGTGCTGACTGCTGAATAGCATTCTTAAAGTAAATAAATAATTATAGAAGTTAGTCTTTCACTTATTCATACTTAAAATTCTTATGCAATAACTTAATTAATAACTTACAACAAGCAATGCAAATTAGATTCACGAAAATATTCATAAGATGACATTTATGATGTCATCTTTCTATAAAATTAGTAAACACCTCATTAGGAACTAAGTTAATGTCATTGATTAATGTTGATCATTATAAAAAGGCAATTTATAAGAAAGTGGATCTGTTTAAATGATTGTGATTATGATAATGATTATGTTATGTGGCTTTTTATATTTTTGTTGCGTTCAGTTTTTTTTTTTGCGTCAAAGTTACCGCAAATAAACGTATTTTCTTTCTTTCTTTTCTTTCATCATCCTTTTTTTTATCGTGGAGAAATGCTCATGCATACTGCGCTACTAAGGGGAAATAGTGCAGTTATGTGGGACTTCAACCCACTAAAACTCCACGGTGTCCTCCTACACCGCTTATGGCGGGAACACGGGAACGAAAAAAACTCTTCCGCGAACCCGCCGCGGCTGTCCGTCGCCGGACCCACCTCTGGGGATACCCCCATTCACGGCGCGCATGAACACATAACACGCCGTGACCACTCCGGGGACCAATTAGCATATAGGCGCCAGACGACCCCTTGAATGACACCCTTGGTCCCCCTGCGACGGGTCAGGACTGTGGCCCCGCCGCCTACCAGTTTTCGGCCGCAGGGGATAGGGTGAGTGGCCAACGCTATACCAACACTCCTCTTCCCCTGCGGCCCCACCGCGTTCGCCATCAGACGGTGGCGACCCCGTTCAGGCCGCGGTAGGTAGGGAGAGCGGCGCACCTCAATACCGGCACTCCTCTCCCACCGCGGCCTCCAACCCTCGCGATGTCGCCAAACGACACTGCGTTGGCCGCTACGTCGTCGGCTTTGAGCGGAAAAGCCCTGACGAGCGGCCCCTCTTCGGGTTCCTCTTAGCTTCACCGTGGGGTTCTAAACCACGGCTACTGAGCCCCCCCCCCCCGCCTCGTCAATGCGGGAACCCACTGGGGGGAGGGGGGGGGGGTTCTTTCATCATCCTAACATAACTTACTTTAAGTTAACGAACCATCATTAAGTAGCTATAACTTAATGATAAATAGTAAAGTTAGTCTGGTAAACGTACATACATAATCTCACACCTTTTTCCCATGGGGGTAGGTAGAAACCACGGAACGCCACCTGCTACGATCTCTACACACTCCTTTTGCCTCGTTTAGGTTCATACAATTGGTCATACACACACGCCGGTTGCGAGTACTACGCACCTGACCTTTCTGAAGAACATCACCAATAAGGTCACTGTATGTCCTCCCGGCATTTCAACTCACATCTGCCTTGTAAATATCTTTTGTGAGCCGTCCTTCATTCATCCTCTCAACATGACCAAACCAACTAAGCATACTGTTTGGAATTTTTGTCACTACATCTTCTTTTATACCACACAGTTCTCTTATCACATCATTCCTCAGCCTATCATTCATAGTCACACCATACATGCTTCATGCTTCATGCAGGTTGATAAACTTCAATATAAAAACGTAAATGAATAAATGGAAAAATTGAACTGGATTCTGTAAATATTTGGCTTCCCTATTAGTCAATACATATCCAATATTTTGTGCTTATGCATCTCTGCCTAGCCTTTTTCCAAATGTTGAGGTAAGCTACCAATCTAACCGGAGGCATCAGAATACCTGTATTTTACATGAAACGACTGCCTATCTGACCTCCACAACCCAGTTGCTGCTTAGCGTGCTTTCTGGGGCAGAGACCACTATATGCAATTCGTGGTCACCCATCCAAGCCCCAACCCTCGCAACCATAGCTTAACCTGATCGATTGATCCTTGCGGATGTCATAACTTAGCCGCAAAACTACCTCAACATGAGGCAACGTATAACAAACAAACAGAATCAATTTACTTATATAAGTAAAATATTGCTTCAACGAAGACTATAATATTACAAGTATTGATGGAAACAATACAATACAAAGAAATACAAAAACTTGAGCAATACTGGGCAATACCTAGTATTATCTCATTTGTATTCCTTTTGCGACTGTGACATACGAAATAAACAAAGAAAATATTTTAAAGGTTATGTTAATAGGGTGGTTGAGGCAGTTACTGTCTGTGCAATTCAATTTTTATTTAAGTTTGTTTGGTTCGAGATGTGACTATAATATATTATAATAAATAGCCCAAGTAAAGTCTCCAAGTTTTGAATATGATAAAGCTTGATCGGGAAAGGAGTTCTGGATTTTGAAGTTAATCTCACACACAACTGTAAACATGTAGAGTGGTGTCTGACTGTATTTACAAATAAATGACGAAAACAATAATATTATGATTTCTATGTCAGTAATTTCATCTAGAGATTACCAAATAACAGTGTGGGCCTACATGGAATGTGTACATCGTGAAAAAAAAATGCATGAATAGGTAAATACTGCCATCGTACTAACTTTAATTAAAACTTATAGTGGATTAAAGTTGCTTCTCATGTTTGTGTGTGACCGTGCTATTCTTCTTAACTACACAAGAGATTTTGATGAGATTTTCACCACCATTTAGATAATTAATTTAATATTTAACTGATATTTTAATGTTAAATAAATCTTCATGTTTTGTCAACTCGATAAAAAGATGCGAAGCATGGGCTGTATTATTGGACGCTAGTTCAAGAATAAAATGAATATTATCTTTTACAATCAATCTTTCTGCTCGTCAAACCCATCTAATAACTAAATCTTTACAGCTGACATTACCATGTTTCACAGTCTGTCACAGCTGCGACGTAAAAATTTCTTTTTTTGTATCTTTTCCACCGTGTAACGCATCGTATTGAGGCATCGGAGCAGAACATCACCACTTTCCTTCAGACGCGATGTTTTCTTTCGTTCATTCATAAATATTCGTTGTTGTATTTATAAAACAACAAGCAAGATGACTTTTTGATGTAAAAAAAAAACGGGACAAATCTTTTCTTAAGCATTAGAACGATACAGTACAACAGTTGGCTTTATTGTGAATTTATATCGATACGTACAAAAGAAAAAGTTAAGTTACATTGCTTTGTGTGTAAAGCATACGAATAGAAATCAGTGGTTAACTATTTGCAAAATCAATATATTTGGAATCAATTACCTCACTTCGCAATTTATTTTGTTGTTGATTTAAATCTTTAATAAAAAAACTAAAGATATTAAAAACAATGGTATACTTAAAATATTTTCCTCATTTCAAATTTTTCAAAACCATGCCATTTTTTTAATACCCTTGTCTCCCATTTTATTTTCTACAGCAAAAAACCACAGTCATTTATCGGTGCATTCACCCTATAACTTATCGGTTTGTCAGCAGCGCATAAATATCTGGAATCGCTAGAATTATAATGAAGCTTGAAGGTCAAAAAACTTTCAAGACACAAGACATGAATATCTAATAGATCGATATTTAAACAAAAAAACTTAGAGGATACTAAAAATCTGATGTTTCTATTTAAAATCAAGATGAACACCTATTTCCTGAGGGGTAATTGCGTAACTTGCTATCAGTAGGAACTGGTTTCATATTGATAGTTAAACAATATTCATTGCGTTATTTACGTTGCTGAGTCGACAATTTATTCGAAGAAATGATGCAATGGTTTAGAAATAATCTTCAATCCGATTCAGATTCTAACAGATAGTGCGTTTCGCAATTAGGGTGCTGGTCTAGAACTACTAAACATCGAATTGATATACATTAATTACTATTGTAGAAATTCTCATAATATTTACCGTATACGTTTTCGAGAAAAGATGATAATGTTTTGGCTATAAAGATGTATGGACGACGACTTGCTACGCTTACCCTATCTAAATTGGGAGGTAACAAAGATGAGATTCGTGCATGCAAAATTAAATTAAATACAGCTTCTTGCAGCAGTGGTGGCTCCAGTGGTAGTGGTCGTGACTTACGAGGTGTAGGTCGTAGGTTCGAACTCAGACAGGTACTTTGTGTAAATTATGTCATCACCACTGCTCTCAAAACAGTGAAGGAAAACATCGTGAGAAAATCCTCCTACTGTTTCTGGATTTTTCAACATTGCAGTGGAAAATTTTGAACCATTATATTGTTACTTAAAAAAGCTACATTAATAAAAACCAGTCGAATTAATTGTGTTGTAAAAATAACGACAGAACATTCATTATGGTATTGGCAAACTCGTTTGGTTGGTCGAAAATGGCACGGTATTGCATATACGAGTTACAATGGTCGATGTTCCTATAAATAAATACCGTAAGGTCCTGGAAGTTACTGTTGTTTGTGATAAAAAGGTCACAGTTCTCTCTCTTCATATATGGGCAGGTGGGTAAGTAAAGACAGCCAATAGATCAGGTTACACTACCCTTGACGCGGTTGTTCCGTAGATGGATAACCAACTTTACAACGTGCCTCGGAAAGCACATTGAGTAGTTGTTCCTGTCTTTCGTGAATCTTTAATAATTGTTACGGGTCATCAGAAGCGCGAAAGTCTGACATTCGGTCTAACCCAAAGGGTATCGTTATTAATTAAGCTGAAAGCGTGCATAGAGAACGGGCAGCAGGCCCATTCTCCAGTAAGCCCTTTAGTCGCCTCTTACGACAACCACGAGAAGAAATGGGTTGATGCTATTCTTTACGTCTGGCAACATAATTAACACGGAAATATACGGAAGGGTATCGTATTACCCAGTAACTGGGTTGTGGAGTTCACTTAGGCAGTGGCTTTATGTAAAATACTTTTATTCAGCTGCATCAGCTTGGACTGGAAGCCGACCCTAACATAGTTGCTACGCATATTTTTTTTATTTTTTTATTTATTTAGGGACATTTATAATCGCAATGCGTATGTCAGTCCCATCGTACCCTAAATACACATTGGTCATATCTGGGTCATGAACCTAAACAGCCTCTTCACATCATCGCCATTTGGCTGAGCCAGGATTTTATGGAATGTGCCTACTTCAAGCCTGTTCAACTTCAAGACCTTAAACAAATCAAGTCTCTCAGACTCATACCTAACACAGTCCATCAATAAGTGATGTAGGTCTTCAACAACTCCAGCTAGGCATATTGCGAATCGCTCAATACATTGTAGACTAGCTTTGGCCAGCGGCTTCGCCCTCGTCGAGGTCGGAATTGTGCCGTGGGAACGTACTACCGGAATAAAAAGTATCCTATGTATTAATCCAGGTATCTGAACTATCTGTATTCTAAATTTCATCCAAATCCGTTTAGTAGTTTTTGCGTGAAAGAGTAACAAACATCCATACATCTATACATCCATACATGCAAACTTTCGCATTTATAATATTAGTGCGTATGCGTACTCACTCTCTGTCCAGGAGAATAATAATTTTTCAGCCGAAACACGTCTACTGCTGGACATAGGCCTCCCCCAAGCTCCGTCACTTCGACCGGTTTTGTGCTTCCCGCATCCAGCGGATTCCTGCGGTCTTCACAAGGTCATCGGTCCACCTTGTGGGAGACCTTCCAACTCTACGTCTTCCGGTACGCGGTCGCCACTTCATGTCCAAGAGAATACAACAATATTTTTGTCTATTACGGTACGAGGTACTGTAAGGGTATAATATAATCATAATCAGCCTATAATGTTCCCACAGCTGGGACACAGGCCTCCTCGCAGTGGTAGGGAGTGGGCAGTGATCTAGCACGCGGGCCCAGTGCGGGTTGATAGATGCCACATAACACCGAATCTTAGGTTCTAGGATAAACCAGTTTCCTCGCGATGTTTTACTTCACCATTTTGGCAGCAGTGGTGATGAAATTACTTACACGAAGTAAAGCGTCTGCTGGGTTCGAAGTCACGACCCATAGAATCGGTGTTTTCACGTAGAAAGCTGGTAGCTGGTCATACTTGCATCGTCGATACACTGTTGTGGTATGTCACCAGCAAATAGAACGCACTGTGTAAATTAGGTTTGAACCTGTTCAATTTTTGATCTTTAACTAAATCGAATGCCATCTGATATACGACACAAAGGTTACACTATGATTGTTTACATTTTACTCACTCTAAGACATCAGCAATCGTAGTTTTGTAGGTGGATTTTGAAGAATTAAAATACATGTCAAGTGCATACTTGCATCTCGCTTCAAATTATTGCAAATTAAATACCGATGATGACACAAAATGCAATTTAAAAACGATAAAACGATGAAACTGGATGTCAAAATATTACGAAACAGCAGAAGCGATTGTTACAATCGATTAGAATCGATTAGCCACAGTCTAATCGTCCGCTTTCAAATGATTTATAACGATAGCACTGCGAAATCGATTAGGAATGTTGACTTTTAGAATCCACTTTGATTTCGCTGCGTGAAAGTTATGTGGGTTTAAGGGACTTTTTATAAATCAGGTTTATGCATACCATCTCATCATAATCAACATCATTTCAGCCAAAAGACGTCCACTGCTGGACATAGGCGTCCCCAATGTGGTGGTAAAATGCATAGAGAACGCTGCTGCGCATTCTCTAGTACGGCCCTTAGTCGCCTATTACGATATGCACAGGAAGAATACGGGATGGTGCTATTCTTTTTGTCAAGCACCACATGGAACCGTGTTGTACCGTGTGGTGCCGGACGTAAAGAATAACACCACCCCATTTCTTCCTGTGGGTGTCATAAAAGGCGACTAAGGGACGTACTAGAGAATGGGCAGCAGCGTTCTCTATGCATTTTACCACAATACTGCGATCGCCAACCCATCTGCCAAGCGTGGCGATTATGGCAAAGCCTCTCAAATTGGGGGAAGCCTAAGTCCAGCAGTGGACGTCTTACGGCTGAAATGATGATGATGATGACCACATAGAAACAGCAAGCCGTCCATCTAATCCAAAATCAAGCAGACCATCTATTTTGTACCACGACTCGGCTCCATGCCTTGGAACTTTGATAGTCAGAAAATAGAAACACAAAAAGTTATACCAAGGGGTATCGTGTTACCCAGTTTGGGTTGTGGTGGTGAGACAGGCAGGGATCCATATAAAATATTAGTGTTTTTTTAATTGGCAAGTATTTGAAGACCCTTGAACAGGGCAGTTCTTGCTAGAACATCATCATCTGCCTGACTTTTTCTAACTATGTAGTGGTCAGCTTCTAGTCTAACCAAAAGTGACTGAATACCAGTATTTTACATGGAGTCATTGCGTAACTGACCTCCAAAATTACCGAAATATACTGATATTCTGACCAGTCGTCGGAATTTGCGATTTCTTACTATACTAGGATTCGACACACGAAAGACATTTATTTTTAATAGACCAAGGCTAAAGGCTGCCGACCCCATAAAACCAGCAGGTCACTGTGTAACCTACTCCACAAAAGGGAGGTTATGGGTTACACAATCCTTATATAGTTACGACATAAACCTGCCTTGAATATCTTATGAGAGGCTTATATACCGCTAGGTTTGTTGTAACTATTTAAAGACTTGTGATAAATAATAGTTTGGAGGTCACCGGAGTACTATAATGGTGTTTGGTGAAAGTTTCTCGAAGGGAATAGGGAATATGCATGACTTTTTTCTATCATCCATACTAATATTATAAAGCTGAAGAGTTTGTTCGTTTTGTTGAACGCGCTAATCTCAGGAACTACTGGTTTTAATTGAAAAAATCTTACAGTGTTGGGTAGCCCATTTATCGAGTAAGACTATTGGCTATAAAACATCACGCAACGACCAAAAGGAGCGGAGCATCAATGAAAAATGTTGCAAAACCGGTAAAAAATTATTCCTTTCGAGAGCCTCCGTTGCGTGCGCTGCGTAAACGGTTAAAATAACGCAACAATTATGTATTACGAAATTGTTCTAAAAAAGAAGCCCGCAGGCATTGTGTAGGACACATTGGTCTAATGGGCTCAACCGCTACTGCTGAGTATAAGGTCCTGAGTTCGATGCCCGAGTCGGAGAAATTGCTTTCGAGTTTTTCAATCTGCAATTTCTCAGTAGCAGACCGGAGTCACGAATTGTGTACGGTTGATGACAATAGGCTCGCCCCCTACCCTATTACATTGAACTCAAACATTACTGGCGAAATGTGGGTATACAAGTGTGACAAATGCGTGCACTGATTGGACAGGTCCACTCAATTTGTGTGGTTCTTTTCTCAAAAGACCATTTCATATATCAGCCTACATGGTTTTCCCATGATGTGACCAAGATTATGTCCGGACTTTAAAAGACACTGTGACCTCTAAGTTTGTTTCGGCCTTTCTTCTTAGAGAAGTCAGATGGAAAATGCCTACCTACCCATTTATTTTTTTGTTGTGGGTGGGAATCATCAAATGCCGTCTCCCACTCTTGGGTGGAGCAGGGGGGCGTGTCAGACTTTTACTGACTAAAACCCATCCGTGTTCCTTCAGTTGCCCATATGCCAGGGCCACGGTATCTCTTTCGAACAAATCTCGCGATCCATCTAGTTTTAAAAATATGACTGATGTGTAAAAGTGTTTGTAAAAACATACTTAGAGAAATAAAATTATTAACAGGCGTACCTCTGCCAAGCCCTTCATCAAATATGCTTGATGTTATATGTTCTGGTACATGTGTATGCCCTTGCCAGTAGCCACAGACGTGTTTGGGGCCAATCAGTCGGCAGCCACTGCTGACAATCACTACCTCACCCGTTGACCTCAAACACTATTACTTCCGAGACATAATTCATGATACATGATGTTCTTATTTGAGCAATTAAAATATTTTAGAAACGCATGATGCATGGCAATTCTAAACTTTGTTATTGTCAATACTTTTTTAAGTCTTTATTACTTACAATCCTTTGAAGCAGTGGAGTCAGTAGAGATAAGATTCTACCAGGGTCTCGGATTTGTTCCAAGGAGTTACCGTGACCTTGGCACAGGCAACTGAAGGAACACGGGTGGGTCTTAGTCAGTAAAAGTCTGACACGCCCTCACGTTCCGCCCAGAGCTCGAGACGTAATATGAAGAAATCCCTACGGAAAAAAAATGGGTCTACGTGCTCCTGTATCTATCTATAGTTTTATTAAGTGTTGTGTATATCAATACACTGGGCTTGCGTGCCAACTCCGTCTCACAAAGAGGAGGGCTATGTCCCAGCAGTAGTCTCGTTTTATTTCTATATTTAAGGTGACTTTTAGTAAAATAATTCGGTACTGTTTGCATGACCGTGTGGTGCCGGGCGTAAAGAATAACACCACCCCATTTCGTCCCGTGGGTGTCGTAAAAGGCGACTAAGGGACTTACTAGAGAATGGGCAGCAGCGTTCTCTATGTATTTTACCACCATACTGCGATCGCCAACCCGCCTGCCTAGCGTGGCGATTATGGCAAAGCCCCCCAAATTGGGGGAGGCCTAAGTCCAGCAGTGGACGTCTTACGGCTGAAATGATGATGATGATGATGATGACTGTTTGCATCCCACTCCTGGGCAAAGGCCTCTTTTCGTACAGAGAGCGATGATCATCACACTTGCTTAAGACGGATTGGCGTATCAGACTTATAAATAAGTCCAGCAAAGTAAATGCGTATCACACTTACAGTAAGAATGTCTTTCATTTTGACAGTTCAACAACATACATTGCGTTTTGTTTATGATCAGACTCAATTTTTCCAACGTATGAAGCAAAATATTAGCAATATCCTTCAAAATAATTCAGATTCTGATTGAGTCTGTATAATGGCGCAGTTAGGGTGCAAATTTCTTTAAGATATTTTTCCTTGAACGATGTCAGTAATGCCAATCATCATTTTTACCCAAATCAGACAATTACAAAAATAAATTATAGTTTAAAAAAACTAAAAACACGCTTCCATTGAAAACCAAACTAAAAAGTACAAAATAATAGAAAAAAAGCGTGGGGTGCTTTTTAAGGTATTTTTTTATTGATATCAGCCACCCCACGCTTTTTTTCTATTATTTTGTACTTTTTAGTTTGGTTTTCAATGGAAGCGTGTTTTTAGTTTTTTTAAACTATAATTTATTTTCTATTTTTTAGGGTGTTTCGAATTTTGAGACGTATGTCAGCGTAGTTTGTGACAGTTTTTCTGCTGTCCTGGTAACCCTGGCAAGGATAATGGCACAAATTAGCTAGATTTTTACCGCTCGAACGCGTCACAGCCGTACGTCAACTAACTTACTAGCGCCCTCTAGCGGACAACATACAAAAGACGCTCAGGCAAGTGAAGCCTGTCCTGGTAATCCTGGCAAGGTAATGGCACAAATTTATGAAATTATTGCATTGTCATCGGTCCTTGACAGGTGTGCAAAGTTTGAATGAAATTTGGTCGTTTAAAGTGGGTCAAAATCGGGCTATAAGGAGTCGGTTACAAACAAACATACAAACATACTAACATACAAACATACAAACATACAAGTGAAGCTAATATAAAGCGTGTAAAAAAAGCCAAATCCGGTTAATGTGGCGAGACGACCTAGACGCGTATTGCAAGGGTTGGATCGAGGTAGCCCTAGAAAAGAAAGCCTGGAGAGATTTGAAGGACGCCTTTCCTCGGAATAAGATAGTTTCACGTGTGTCAAGCTTAAATACAGAACACACTGTATATTCTTTCTCTCACAGATTAAAAAGAAGATGTTTATGCAATTATAAAACTAGCCAATTATAGCTATTATTTCGATCGCCCTCCGGCAGTGTCGATGTCGGTAGTAACATGCAGTATCAGATAATCACATAATAGGCGGTGCCTATAACAGACGTGGCCTACATTTAATAGTAGAAATAATAATCGTTACATCATTGGCTGAGACTGGCTTTTGTTCGGCAAAGAATAAAGTCTTCTAAGTAGGTATTCTGTGTTCCGTGTGGTGTCGGACGTAAAGAACAGCACCATCGTGGGTGTCGTAAGAAGCGATGAAGGGATTTAGGGGCCATCTATAAATTACGTCACACAAGTTTCATGATTTTTTGACCCCCCCTCGTCCTTGTCACAGCTGGTAATATTTGTGAGACCCCCCCCTAGTGTAACGTCATATATTTTGTAATTTTACATCTAGACACTGAATTTTTTGAAAAATTTTCTTTCATATTTCGTGTTTTAATAGTGCTTTAAATATGCATATTAAATTTTGCAATGTGACGTCACAAAGTTTAGGACCCCTCCCACCCCCTTGTTACACAATGTCACAATTCGTCGACCTCCTCCCCCCCTTAACGTGTGACGTAATTTATGGATGGCCCCTTACTAGAGAATGGGCAGCAGCGTTCTGTATGGATTTTACCACCATACTACGATTGCCAACCCGCCTGTCCAGCGTGGCAATTGTGGAAAAACTACTCCAGTATTGAGGGAAGCTTCTGGCCAGCTGTGGACGTCTTTCGACTGAATTATGAAGTATATATTACACTTAAAGGCAGTTTTTAGGGTTCCGTACCCAAAAGGTAAAATGGGACCCTATTACTAAGACTCCGCTGTCCGTCCGTCTGTCACCAGGCTGTATCTCATGAACCGTGATAGTTAGAGTGTTGAAATTTTCACAGCTGAAGTATTTTTGTTGCCGCTATAACAAAAAATACTAAAACACAACAGAATATAATAAATATTTAAGGGGGGCTCCCATACGGCAAACCCGATTTTTTTGCCGATAATGATACTGAACCCTTCGTGCGCGAATCCGACTCGCACTTGGCCAGTTTTACTTTTTGTCTTTTTTGTGTAGATTAGAGTTTCTTCTTATAAAGTTTTTTAGGACGGATTTCATACTGAGAATAACGATGGAACGACTGATAAATTTTTAGAGAGATACTTGAAAATATTAGAGTAAAACAAGGAAGAATTGAAGATACAAATGGAAGGCGGTTTATGATGTGGCCCAAGAGGTTGTTGCTAACTTGGCATTATCGGCCTATAATGTCCCCACTGCTGGGACACAGGCCTCCTGTCTGTGAGAGAGAGTGAATCGAAATCCACCACGCGAGCCCAGTTCGGGTTGGTGGATCAGTTCGGGTTGGTGGATGCCACATGTCTTTATATTTTTGGTTCTAAGACATGCCAGTTTCCTCACGATGTTTTCCTTCACCGTTTTGACAGCAGTGGTGATGAAATTAAATACACAAAGTAATGTGCCTGCCTGGGTTCGAACTTACAACCTAAAACTCGTAAATCGGGGCAGATACCACTGGGTCACCACTATTGGTAATGATGATTTTCAAGAATCACAAAGATTACAAAGTATTTGCAAAAGGTAGGTATCTGATGCTGTCTCTTTATAAGTGATATTCCAATGTTGCACGTCACTGAACCGCATTTAGTAACTACTAACTTTTAATAAATTAAAAATACATACGTATAATACTTCCTCTGGAGTCACTCTGCCTATTCATGAAAACCGCATTAAAATTAGTTGCGGAGTTTTATAGATCTAAGCGTACAGACGCGGAAAGCAACTTTGTTTTCGAATATGTATAGAAAATAAAGAAAATGTGGAATCTGGATAGACAGTTAAAAAAAAAATCTAATAAAACACAAAACGTAGGAGATGGCGGATTGAGCTGGATAGACCACTAAAATCAATTCTATTATCATGTAACTGTTGACGTTTTTTTGGGCCTATTTATACTAATATTATAAAATTGAAAAGTTTGTTTGTTTGTATGTTTGTTTGTTTGTTTGATTGAACGCGCTAATCTCAGGAACTACTAGTCCGAATTGAAAAGTTCTTTTTGTATTGGGTAGCCTATTTATTGAGGAAGGCTATAGGCTATATAACATCACGATACGACCAAAAAGAGCGGAGCAGCAACTAAAAATGGTCGAAAACTGGCAGGCAATTCGATGCGTGCAGAAGCTAGTTTGAAATCAATGCTTTGACTTTGATATATTCCGTGAAATCTGGAAGGAGGACGCGCGGGCTCGAGAAAGATGGAAGGAGTAGAGGGAGCACTTTGGCCAGGAGTGGGACAGTGGAGACTAGTAAAAATAAGTACAAAAAAAAAAAACGATACAACTAAAAAGGTATAAAAATAAAACTCACCAAAATCTCTTTTTCCTGTTGAAAAATGTCACCAAATGTCACAGTCTTTATATCATTGATCACTTCACTTTTCACACTAATGCTTCACATTGCTGTACAAACAGAAACAAAAGTTTATAATCCAAAATAATAATCGAAAATATAGAATATGACGTAAATAATTACAGCATAGAATGCGAATTTGAAATACAGATAAAAAATGTCTTTGATATACGACAAAACTTTTTGGGTGATTCCCCTTTGATTTTCGTCTACGTTGTTATGCATTTAAAGAGGTGTTGCCATTTTTTTTCTCTGTAATTTTTAAGTGTGTATGTTTTGTATGAGTGTGTGTGTGACTGTTCTCATAAAATGTTGAGAATTTAAGTACAATGGACTTAGAGATTGCTTAGACAAGAGGTCATGATTTTAAATCGTGTTCTGTAAAATTGTTGTGAATATTTTGCCTAGTACCTATTATAAACTTTGTTCGTACAAAACTAAGACTGGTTTCACCTTGCAACTAAGGGAAGTCACTTAAAAATTATCAATAATTAATTTTTAAGTTAACACTGTCTTGAAATATGCACATAATAGTCATTTTTGGATGCCCTATAATCATCAAAAAATTACTTCAATGAAATTAACAAGTAAGTATTATATTGAACTTTGTTCAAATAAACATTATACTAGGCCATTTCAATTTGAGAAGATTTCAATATTGTTGGCATGTTGTTAAGTTATGCTTATCAATTAAAGTTAATGATGTATTTCTAAGTAACGTCCCAGAAGTACCACTGCGGCATTAAAGGCCCCGCAGACAGGCATAGTAAAATAATTTCTAACAAAAAATTAATGGAAATCGTCCAACCAGAATCACATCGCGCCTGTCTGTGGGAACCATAGGGCTCATTTTTCAATAATCGAGTAAGTTTTAGTACCGGAAGAATAAAATAAAATTATGGCTTACATATATTTAAATGTAAAAGCTGTCAGAACATTGTATTTATTCATGAGAATTATAAAATCAGCCCTAAGTAACTCAAAGTTCTTTTTACCGTCAAATACACTTTGACTATACTCACAGTAAAATATGTACAGACGCTAGCACTTCAAGCTACCCGAAACTGTCAAATGTTCCCAACCAATCTTGAACCGAAACCTGAAGCGATAAAGTTGAAAATCCATTAAAGAAATTTGACAGATTGTAGTAGCTGGCGACTGTACTAAATTGCATATCATTAGACCTTTTTAGTCAACATCATTTAAATAATAGACCCTTTCTTTTGCTGGTAACGTTCTCAATCAAGTTGGCTTAAAAGACTTTCATAGAACCTGTTTGGTGTTACTTAATGCTGTCATTTGGTAACGTTTGGTCGTTTGTTGATGATTAAATAGCTTGTGAATGCTTAAACTTAATAAAATAAAATGTCTCATAACTCTCATAACATATTATTAAAAAAAAAAAAAAAGCAGGGGGTTTGATTAACTATTTCATAACCCTCATTTTCGGTCTGCCGCAGTCGGGTTAAAAGACAATCAAAGTGAAATATTGTAGTTAATCGTCTTAAATATTCTCAAGCACATATCTATGAGAACTCATGGTCTAGCTTCTTAACTTAAGAAACTAAGAAAACTATATAGCCATCACAATATTCACGATTCTAACTATCCCACAACAAACTTGCATAAAATAAAGATTTACCGAGATTAAAATAAGAGAATCTCACAACACACACAGACACACATACATACAAAACTATACAACACTTATGTCACACACAAAATTTAACAAAGTAACATTCACTACAATAAATGAAAACTGTAATAAACAAAACGAAATATAAATAGTACCACACGATTTTCCAAAGTTGAATAAGTACACAAAAAAATGTTGTAACGAAATGTATAGAACCGTGTCTGTAATCGGCGCGCGCGCAGTAATAACTGGCTGGTCGACGCTTGCGCATGTAGGGGGGGACAGTACTATGAGTATCGGTTGGGTAACTGTGGGACAGAACTCAAGGCTTATTGACTGTGTTGTAAGTATGGAATCGTGTTAGGTAAACTTAACTTTTTAAGTTGATTTTGGGAAATAACATATTAATTGAAAACATTAATCAAAATGGTAAGCATGCATTTATCATTTCGCCCGTTATTTCTACGTATTTAAAGAAAAAAAAATCCCTTGAAAAAAATTCTACCTGCAAAATGTAGCTCATTCACTGCTCTGAGCTTCAGATAAAAGCAAGAAAGAAAACACGTTTGCTGGACGTAAACATGACGCAAGGAACCAATACACACGCACAAGAAAGAAAAAGCTGGGGGAAAAAAAAAAGATTGTGTGTACTGTCAGCTCCAACGCACGACTTCTTACGAACACTAACCCTTACGAAAGATTATAAAATATATAGATTAGTAAACATAACAAAACGCATAACGTAACGTAATAGAGAACGTTTGATTTAACTCCCCATACATTTTCCTACTCTGGGCTTATTTAAGAAAATCGATTCTTAAGAAGTAAACTCCAAAAATCTTAGGGAAAAAGGCAATAACGCTATGTTGACCTGAGGATCGAACATAGGACTCGACAAAGGAATCGACCAGTGACTTCAATATTACTGGCTAATTCTCCTATCAATCCTTCGTCGATTGGAAACGGTAAGCCGACTACAACATCATCTGCCTGCCTTTTCCCAACTACGTTTTGGTCGTCTTCCAGTGTAACCAGGTGCCAGAATACCAGTATATTACATGGAACGACTACTTATCTGACCTCCACAACCCACTTACCAGGTAACACGATACCCCTTGGTAAGACTGGGTGTCTAACATCAACATAGTTGAGGAAATGCTAAGCGGATGGCACACAGGAAATAATTATGTCACATAACGATGAAACTCACCCACATAACTAATGACCATAAAGTTTGGTTGTTTATGGTTTTATTAAACTACTTACAGACCATGCCGTGTATGGGGTCTATTACAATTCATTATTCGTTATGTTTTACATAACTATCGCTTTATATGGCAACTCTTTATACTTCGTGTGAGATATTAAGCTAGTTTAAACTTTTTTCCGACAAAGAAAAGCCGCACCCGCCTTCCAGTATTGGCCGTGAGACGAAGGCAATACAATATTATTTTAAGAGTACAGAGAAAAGAGTTGTGGTGGTCCAGTGGTATCGCTCCAAGTTACGAGTTTTAGGTCGTGAGTTCCACTGCTCTCAAAACGGTGAAGGTAAACATCGTGAGGAAATTGGTATGTCCTAGAACCAAAAATACGAACACATGTGACATCTACCAACCCGCACTGGGTACGTGTGGTGGATTATGGCCCATTAAGATAGTCGGTCAGTGGCAGCCGATCATCATCATAGGGAGAAGGCCCATGTCCTACCAGTGGGAATTTTATAGGTAGAATATAATATTGAGAGGAACGAGATTATGTCACTTGCTTTTTTTGGCATTCGTTTTGTTTTCGTTTTTATTTTTTAAGTTTTGAAGCTAATCTGTAAGCCAATCTAGTGTTTATAATCCAACAGCACGCTTTTATTTAGTCATTCACTTTGGTGTCACCTAGTATTAGACATGGCATAAGTTATATGCTAAATGGGACCTCTGGGTACGGAACCCTTAAATTTGTGTTAACTTCATCATAAATCTTGTCACATATCGTCTTGGTTTTATCATCAAAACAGGGATGAACACACACAAACTTTAATTGTTTGAATACAAGGCTTTTAGCTTTTCGTAAACTTTGTTTTGTTTTTGCAGAATAAATAGTTTTTCTTTGTTTTCTTTTCTTTCTTTCTTTTCATGTCTTTCTTTCTTTATATCGTGTTCTGTATTGTCATCAGAACTACACGTAGTGACTTTCTGACTAAGAAGTTTTAGGTTTTTATTAATGGAATGTTAGTAATCTATATTTTCTTGCAGTTCTAAAAGAGAAACTTGAACATAGTTTACGTGGTGACCCTACTACAGCGGTTGCGCCTGCGCGTGAAATCGAACTAGCATTTGTAACGTTATATTGATCGCACGAACACAGAATGAGTAATTTCATTGACTTTAAATAGCTACACTCAAAATATGCTGTCTTGGTGGAAACGTCTTGAGGAATCGACTGAATGATTTTTAGTTTGCGTTAATCAATCATGTAGTTTTATTTCTTATTTATGTACTACTAGCTTTGTATTATACAGTAGCTTCTGCCCGCGACTTCGTCCGCGTCAAATTTTTGCTCCCATGACCCTTCACGTCGCATCGAATTGCCTGCCAGTTGTCATCCATTTTTCGTTTGCTAATCCGCTCCTGTTGATCGCAGCGTGATGTTATATAGCCTTCCTCAATAAATAGGCTACCCAACGCAAAAATATTTTTTCTGTTTGAGCCAGTAGTTCCTGAGATTAGCGCGTTCAACCAAACAAACAAACTCTTCAGCTTTATAATAATTAGTATAGTTTAGATTAGTTTAGATATAAACCTGCCTCTTGAATCTATCGTCTATTGATGAAAACCGCATTCAAATCCGTTGTGTAGTTTAAAAGATCAAAGTGTACAGACACGGGCAGTGACTTTGTTTTATAATATGTAAAGATAAACAAGCTTTTTGTACCGAACTTTTTTTGTGTTTTTATTTTTAGTATCCATCAGTGGAAACTTGTGGATGGCCTTCAATTTCATATTGTTTAAGGTGAATGCTTCAACCAGCCCGCAAAATTCAAATTTTCTTACGATTTTTGCAATTTGCAGGCCAGTGCTAGCCTAGCTCTGGCCTGCAAATTGCAAAAAACACAAGCAATTTTGAATTTCGTGGGCTGGATGGAGCATTCACCTTAAGGTGAATACTCCGGAGTAGTCAGCGAAGTTAAATTTTACTAACATTCGGTCAGTGGTAGGTTGTATGTGGATAAAATAATATTCTCGACCGTAACAAATATGTATATACAGAATATAATCATTAAAATCATCAATAAATTTCATTTAATTTCACTAAATTACTATTTTATGAAAAACTCATTCAATGGAATTAAGAGACCTTATGCTATACTTGGAATTTCCCTACGCGATCGAATCAGAAATGAAGAGATCCGTAGGAGAATCAAGGTAACCGAAAAATTGCCAAACTTAAGTGGCAGTGGACAGGGCACATTGCTCGCAGAACAGATGGCCGATGGGGCCGAAAGGTTCTGGAGTGGCGACCGCGTACTGGAAGACGTAGAGTTGGAAGGCCTCCAAATGTCCAGCAGTGGACGTCTTACGGCTGAAATGATGATGATGATGAAGAGAACTTAGAGGGTGATTATATTTATGTAAAGCCATATTTTAAATTAGCTACAAGTTCCGAATAAAATAAAAACCTGGACTGAACCTCACCAGATCGCAGTGAGCAACCATCGTAGTTAATGGTCGTTCCTTCTCCTTATCAGAAGAGGCCAGAAGGCCAATTTCGTTTATTGAAAACGTTTAAATCTAGTCTTAATTTCATCCTGCAATCAATGCATGCCAAAAACGGGTAAAAAATGTAGATCTAAGCCTCATCCGGGAACAAATCGAGACTTCTGAGA
This sequence comes from Aporophyla nigra, assembly GCA_947507805.1. Classification (NCBI taxonomy): domain Eukaryota; kingdom Metazoa; phylum Arthropoda; class Insecta; order Lepidoptera; family Noctuidae; genus Aporophyla; species Aporophyla nigra. Next base: position 13,679,812 of record OX382320.1, read on the forward strand.
AATTCTAGATGGAAAAGCCCAATTAAACTTTGCCCGACTTGGGAATCAAACCAACACTACACCAACGAGTCTTAAGACCCCACCTCGAAAATAGATGATAGTTGGATTGTTTCCCCCGCACGCGGGGAGTGGCGGACCTATCTTCATTGGTCGGCCGACACGTCATCGTCACAAACTTTAATGACTTATTTTACCAGTGGCCAAAAGTGGAACGAAGGAATTATCACTGACCGAAATTTAAAAACGTTACTTAGCATGGCCTTTCGCTAATAATTATTCTTTTCACCGTCGCACAACTGTTTAAATAACAATGCAAGATAAAGACGGCAACATATTTAAAAAAAATGAGCATGCCAAGTGACGTTAATTTGTCTCGGTCTTTGAAATTTTTGCGCATAGTAAACTATGGAGTAGACAACTAATACAAAATATTTAAAAACCTGAAACTTAAATTTTGATTAATGATATGGGTAAAATTAATTGAAATCGAATAATGGTTTCTTATAGAATTAGAGGTCCTGATTAACAGAAAAATAAACAAAAAATTCCATCACGTAAGGTTTTGTAGAAATCTTCATAAATGCTACCATAGTACAGATATGATAGGATAACAATTATTATTTTCGGAAGGGCTTGTGGCTAATTTAAAACAGCTGCACGAGTCGGTCATTCAGGTTAAGCTACGCTTGCCGCGGTTGGTCCGTGGATGGGTGACTATGTTTACAAACCACGTTAAGCCGTTGGTCCGCCTACCAGGGTCGCGAGATTAGTTCGAAAGAGGTACCGTGGCCCTGGCATATGGGCAACTGAAGGAACACGGGTGGGTTTTAGTCAGTAAAAGTCTGACACGCCCTTCCACTGCATCCACAGCGGGAGACGTCATTTGATGATCTACCATCCAAAAAAAAAGCAGTTCGGCCCGACTGTCTTTCGTAGATCTTAGACAGTCGTTACGGGTCGTCAAAAGTCTGACAACCAGTCTTACCAAGGGGTATCGTATTACCCAGTAACAAGGTTGTGGAAGTCAGATAGGCAGTCGCTCCATGTAAAATACCGGTACTCAACTACATCCGGTTAGACTGGAAGCCGACCCCAAAATAGTTGGGAAAAGGCTAGGCAGATAATGAACAATTATAATTTTCGACTGTTATTTTACTTGTTGGTAGTTTAAAAAAATATTTAGTAAATGTGATTGACCGTCGACTGATTGATTTCTCTATCGACAAAACCGAGCCACAGCTATTTACAGAACCAGAATTAAACAAATAAGTGCGTAAATTAGATCTTTCTAAAATTGCCGCAGAACTTTTAGGATCTCGACTCAAAGAAAAAAAAATTGGCTACGGGCACTACTTTTCTATATTATATAGAGAAATAGATGTAGAGAAAAAGCTTTTGTCCCAATTTTTGCTCAAGACGGTGATTCAGTTTTACTGTAAAGATATAAACGGGCTAATGAAAATATTTAATGTCAAATATGACAAAGAAGCTTCAGTGACAAGCAAATAAGGTATTACAAGGATTTATAACAGTTTATTTTGTGAGTCAGGTTAATGCTAAACGTCATGAAAATCGAAACGTGTAAGTAGTAGTTTTGTTTCAAAAAGGTAAATTATGCATACCTTTGTTATTTACGACATGAAATTAAAAATATCGAACTAATCTTCTAGAGGTATATAAATAAAATGGATGTTGGTATATAAGAGATTATAAACTCCAACTTCGTTTCACCGATCACCATACATTTGCGTGGTAAAATAATTACCCTCCTTTGAGCCGCAGTCAGTTATAAAACCTCACCTTTTTCACACTTGTAATGCTACTCTATTCCTTCGTTGTGCTCTTGTATTTATAGTGTCAGTACTTGACATATAGATATATTGTTGACGTACTTCAAACCTAAAAACTAATCATATATTTTAGTTTATTTCTAAATGAACGATTATTATAAGTTTTTGGGATAAAACAGACGTTCTTCTCTAAAAAAATAGGGTTTTAACTCAATATTACTTTACAAAGTGAGAATAGATTGTTGCTGTAATGCTTTAGTGAAGGTGGTGAATTCCTCTTGTTATCATCATCTTATTGGTATTGAATTCCTGCAAAATGAATTAATTAATTGCCCTGTGCAGGTACTCCTAACCTTGAAGGTACTGTTCAATTTTAGTTTTTGGTTCTTCCCATTTTCATACATAATCAAGGTCGTCACTAAATAGTAATAGAAAAAGAATGTTATATTATTCACAGTCACAAAAATAGACACATACGAGTATACAGTGTAAATATAAAGTTTTTGGAAAGCGAACATTTATTATATTAAATATTTACAGCAAAATACTTCACTACTACCTTTTTCTGAGGACATTAATATTTAAAAAAACGTAATTTTGATCGCACCGATTTGTAAAAAAGTGACATAGATCCGTCGTCGATGAGCCCTACTGGGCGACTGATTTATGAACGAACGAGAGTGATGAGACTACTTATTATAGGCAAAAAAAGAGATGGCGATAATGTGTATGCGCCTGGAATAAAATAACGTATGTGCCAAAACGAATCGCCGTCTTTTATGAATGAAAAGTGTTATTAAAACGAAAACTGTTTTACAAAAACTTAGATAAGATTATTATCAATGTTTTAAAGTAAACTATGTTTAATAAATCTAACGCATTGCGCCTTGAGGCTAAAAAAATCATAAACATGGATAGAACTTTGCGATTTTTTTGTATCGAGAAAATTTTATCGTATCGTGTATTCCTTTTACAGGATACTAGATCATATAGTCAAAAATCATACACTTTAATATTAAGTTCGGCTATCGTACGGTAAGAAAGGTACACTTAAAAGAAAAAGCACGGTTTTTTCAATATGTCACCTTAAGCAGGCGGTATTGGTAACTAACCACACCAACAATTTTTTACAATAAACCCAGAAATCACTGTACAAGTTAATTACACGACACAATCATTTTAATAACTGAAATGTTTGCACACAATCGTACAATTACTTAATGGCCTGCCCGGGCTCGAACCGCCACGAGTCAATACGAGGGCGAGATCGCGTGTAGTATAGCTTCCTCTTGTAGAACTAAGCCGTTTCATGCTATTAGCAATATTTCCTTCCTAAAAAAAAATCATTTCCTTCATACTCCGCCCGATTTTTTTCCGATTTCCACCGGCAACGGAAAATATCGGGCTAAATATTTAGTTTTCCACATGATTAGCGTTGCTTGTTCTTGCTCATTGATATGGGTACGTTGGGTGAGCATCCATTTTATACTGAGACCGCTCCGTGCCTTGAAAACCGCTTCAAGTCATCTGTCCTGGTAGTCATACCTTTGATAGTGGTCGCTGGAGGATCGTGTTACCCAGTAATTGGGTTTTGAAGACCTGTCGTATCGTCAGACAGTGGTTTTCGGCAAAATATGGTTATAGTGAAGCCTTCAACGTAGCCAGACGAAGCTAGGCTGATGATACAAGCTGGTGGTCTACCTATGAAACGGGAATACAGCAACACTTGTTGGTAAAAAGAGGTTTATCGATACTATGTAAACTCTATTCTAAATGTATATGATAAAATTGTAACAATTTGATCAGGAAACGCACCTTGGATACCAATTAGAAGGTCCATTTACAAATTCACTCCTTTTGTCTGATTATTTGAATACTAGCTTTTGCCAGCGGCTTCGCCCGCGTGGAGGTCGGAAAATATCCCGCGGGAACTTACTACCGGGATAAAAAGTACCCTATGTGTTAATCCAGGTAATAAACTATCTGTATTCAAAATTTCATCCAAATCCGTTCAGTAGTTTTTGCGTGAAAGAGGAACAAACATCCACACATCCATACATACAAACTTTCGCGTTTATAATATTAGTAGGATTTTAGTATACTGTAGATCTAAAATTTTAATTTTAATTCAACTTATAGATGTTTGTCTTTTGACCACTGAGATTGATTTTATAACCTCAATATTTGTCGATGACTTTTTAAATTACAATTTAATAATGTTATTGTAAGCGACGACGCCTAAGTGTCTTTTTGTAGTAATTTGTATGGTTACTTAGTTCGTTATTTAATTAAGTACTAAGTGATATAATGGTCAGTTGTGTTTAATAATTGTTTATCTTTACAATTAAGTAATCTAATACATAAGTCAAAATTAGAAAGAAAAAATAATAATTCGAACAATAATTGTTCGCATCAGTGGTGGTGAGATATGTATAACATTGAAACCTTTTTAATACCAAAGTGACACTAATTTCTAATAGTAGGAGATTGCATAAGAGTTCAACTAAACCAGGGTTTGTTTATACTTTCGTTTTATACTTTTTCAACAGGCCCTACTTTCCCAAACGGGCTCTTTCACAAGGCTATCTAGACTGCCTATATTATTACTGAATTCTCTAATTTATGTTGGACAGATAAACGAATCTTATGATTATCAGCACTAACTCTCGTTTCAACTAGTAATCATATAATTTCAATAACTTAACTACCAAGCAACAGGCCATAAAGGCAGGCAATTCGGAGTTTCTTGAATTGTTACATAATTCTTTTTATTTGATATAATCTCTCATTTTAATTATGTACACAATTGCCTTTCTCCGCTGTTGATGTAATAATTATATTGCTATTTTTTTTTATATGCTTACAAACATAAATTCACGCCTACTATCCTTGGAGGTAGGCAGAAACTACGGAGCGCCACCTGTTACGATCCTTACATACTCCTTTTGCTTCGTTCACGTTCATACTAGGGATGATCGATATTCGGCGATGTTTAGCGGAAAACATCGATGTTAAGTTCTCGAAAACATCGATACATCGATGATTAATATTGGAACATCGATATATTCTAGAATATATTGGGTTTGGGACTTTTTGTGCACCCAATTTCATGTTACAAATCGTGGCAAGATCGACCTATCCAGAGTTGAAGAAAGTAGCCATCAAACATTTGTGTGCACAGCAACATCAACAGCTTCGGAAAGACTTTTTTCAAAGGCTGATCAACATCTGTACCAACAAAGGAACAGATTAAAAGGAAAACTTTGAAAAAGTTACTGTTCATGCAGAGTGTACCCAGAAAATACTGGGATGTTATTTTTTTTGCTATAAATAAAATAATAGATTGTTTATTTTGCCACCTAAAACATCGATGTTTACCTTTCGATATTTTTTGTACATCGATACTTTTGAATCGATGTTAACATCGGTGTCTACATCAATGTTTTTCCAACATCGATCATCCCTAGTTCGTACATCTATCTGGTTATACACACGCCGGTTGCGAGTACTACGCACCTGACCTTTCCGAAGAACATCACCAATAAGGTCACTATAATATGTCCTCCAAGGGCGTCCACTCCCAGCGTTTCCAGTCACATGTGCCTTGAGTACTTTTTGTTAATCGTACCTTTTTGATATTTTAAATCTTAGCGAAATAAAGATAATAGAATAGTAATAATGTCTGCCTGTAACTGCTCCTCTACTGAACATAAACGTCTTCTCATACAAAGAAGGATCAAGCGTTGATCACCGCGCATGCTCACTGCATGCTGAAGCTTTCATTCGCGATGATTAGTTAATGGTTCATTAACTGTGGGGATAGACAGTTAATGGTTCATTTATATCAGTACATATTTCGTATTATTTATATCAGGTTGATTTATTGTCGCGACAGTCAGTAAATGGTTCCTTAACTGTGGGGATAGGCGGTTAGTGGAACAATAACTGACACAGTAGCCGATCAAAGGGTGTAATTTATCTATAATATGTATGTATTTAGAAATATTTAAGTATGTTTATCAGTTGTCTAGTACCCATAATACAAGCTCTGCTTAGCTTGGGACTAGATGGCGTTGTGTGATAGTTGTGGAATAATATTATTAAAAAAAAAAAAAAAAAAAATGATACATTGAATAACCTGATAACCTAATAATGGTACATTAACTGCGAAAGTAATAAGTAAATGTTTCATTGACGTATATCATAAGATATTGTTTTCGTTTTTGTGTTTGTTGTGCTGTGGTATTCAGTGAATGCTTCATTAACTAGCATGGTTCTCGATTAATTGAATTTTAGTATAGGAGTGCAATAATCTGAACGAAATAAAATTTCAAAATTAAATACCGCATCTATTTCAATGTGGCAATTTAGTTAGCAAATAGAATTTGTAGGCAGTTGGTAAAATTAACCAATACGAATTCACTGTTGTAATGTTTGATCACTTTGATTTCAAGCCGTATATAAACTTGTTAATTAGAGAATAAATATTTTAACGAACAGTACATTTTGGCCACCTTCGGTTTCAGTATGGCTTTTTATTTATTTACTTTGTTTGTTTAATGACCTTTTTTTTTTAAATTTGATAATTAAAGACGTCATGATCACTCTCCTGCCCTTATGCCAATATATCAATAGTCGATATACCGTGTCTTCTTCCTCCTCCAACTTTATCAGCTGTCATATTATCTCAAGTGAAACATACGTTGCTACAACGTACACACGGCTACAGGTCAGACTATACATTTTCAATTTGATACCCTTATATTTGTAAGATAAACTGGGCAGTTCTATGCCATCCTTATAATTTCATCATTGGCCTAGAATTTATCCAACTATGTTAGGGTCAGCATTCAGTCTAACCGGATGCAAATACCAATATTATACAAAGAGCAACTGTCTACCTGACCTCTACAACCCAGTTACTGGTTAACACGAAACGTCATACCTAGTCAAAGGTTTATATTAGTAAATATAGGCTGACAGGTACTCCTTACAAAAGAATAATGTATGTGCCAATTGCATGTTCGGGGTACTTCGTCGAGTCAATTGGAGTGTTACTTACAGGCAGGCGAAAATTTAGGAAAGTGCTTTCCTAATTGTTTAAAATAGACGTTAATTCGATTTTAATTGATCGGGGCTATTGGTGCTATGGCTATTTGCATGAGGAAATACGTAAAAGGTATTTGTGAGTGGAATTGTCGTCAAGGGAAGCCTTCAACCTGTCAGGGTTGCGGACTTGCTAAAAAGAGTGGTCCTGACACAGGCAACTGAAGGAACACGGGTGGGTTTTAGTCAGTAAAAGTCTGCCACGCCCTCCCGCTCCGCTTAGAGCGGGAGACGTCATTAGATGAGTATCAGTCGGAAAAAAAGGAAAATCTTAAAAGGTCATAATATAGTGACCATATTGGTGATGTTCGTCAGAAAGGTCAGGTGCGTAGTACTCGAATTCGGGGTCCGTGTATGAACACACGAGGCCAAAGGAGTACGTGAGGATCGTAGCAGGTGGTGTTCTGAATGGTGTCTCCCTGCCCCCGTGGGAAACAGGCGTGAATATAATGTGAAACTCGTAACAGCAGCAATAGACTTCGTGGTCTAAGGTTGCAGAATGGAGATCAGATATGCGCCCGGTAAAAGGCAATAGGCTGGCCCCCTTCTAATTTATTTATTTGCATAAAAAAGGTTGATAGTGTACTAGTTTCTGCTCGCAACTTCGTCCGCGTTAAATTTCTTACTCCCCCGACCCTTCCCGTCGCGTCGAATCGCCTACTCCTGCGATTTTCCCCGTTTTTGCAACATTTTTCATTACTGCTCCGCTCCTCTTAGTTGTAGCGTTATGTTATATAGCCTATAACCTTTCTCGATAAATAGGCTAACCAGTACAAAAATAAATTCAATTCGGACTAGTAGTTCCTGAGATTAGCGCGTTCAATCAAACAAACTCTTCAGCTTTATAATATTAGTATAGATTACGTAATCCACGAAGGGTACAGCTGAGTTGTACCTATAGTACACCTACATTTCCCCAGTTATGTTTCAGTCCCATGTAATAGGAGGCAAGCCTTTTGCCATCAACTGGTCATAGATCCAGATTTCAGATTGGCTACTGAGAAATTTCAGTACAAAAAGCCAGTAACACTTCGCATAACCCGCGAATTGAACCCAGGACCACAACCTGTCTGCCTTATGAACATAATTGGTGAAATACTATACTTCTGCTTACCCATTTAAACAAAACAGGCGTGATGTTTCGCTAGATTGCGAAAAACAATAATAAAACTGTTAACAAACACGAAACATAATTACATTCTCACAAACAAAACAAAGATGGCGGCCATTCCTTTTTCAAATTAACCGCTTAATTGTTAAACATTATGACAGTTGGTATAGGCATTGAACTCGTGCGCACCGAGCTGAACGCCTTTCTAACATACGCGTAATTTTTATCTATAGAAAGTACTTATTACGTGCAATTGTGGGTAATCTGACTGTTTAGCGTAACTAAGGTCACCGGACTTAGGCTTTGGTCTGAACATAGGCAGTTGTCCGGAGATAGGACCCCTTTTTTTCTAGGTGAGAAAGCTTCAAATGACTTCTCCCGCTCTGGGCGGAGCTGGAGGTTATGTTAGACTTTAACTGACTAAAACCCACACGTGTTCCTTCAGTTACCTGTGCTAGAGCCACGGTAACTCTTTCGGGTAGATAGGACCTCTGACGGATTTATACGACCAATAATGTCATTATCGAGCATAAGCCCTGTGCTGGAGTATAGCCAAATAAGGTGACAAGCAATCATTAGGAAATTCACATTACCTTCATTAGCTTGCAGAATTGAGTTCTGTTTTTCTTATCTCACTAATCTGAGAAGAAACAAAAATCTCTTTTAATAAAAAATTCACACTTTGTAATGATCAGGGGGACAATTCCTGTAATTTAAAAAAAAAGTTTACAGTTGATCTCGGTCTTAATCTATCAAAAATACCTCGAGTTTCCATCCATTTTGACGAGTTTTTGACGTTCGATTGTGACCCAGGTGAAACTGCTAGTCGATTTTGATCGCTTTTATTTACTAAAGTTGACCTTCTTATCACATGAGAAATGACAAAATTAAATGGTTTTTAATATTATTGTTTATAAAACTCTCCAGAGACTGAATAAGATGACGTTCTGATTCTGAAAGTGTTTTCTGAGCAAGGGTTTGGTAAATGAAAAAGAAACCTTAGCTCAAAGAAACAATATTGTTTCCAAGGCACACAGCCGTCAATAACCCTAATTAAAATGTCGTGAGCCTCACACACATATAGCACTTTCGTTTTTAAACAATACACAATAGAATACATACTTAATTACGGGATTCAAGTCGCGAGGAACATAATGCTATGTAATCCAATGCGGTTCCTTTAGAGATAGTTCTAAGTTAGATTAAATTATGCTGGCGAAAATTTGTTATAGATAATCAGCCTATGGCGCAATATGGGAGAGGCCTATGTCCAGCAGTGGACTGCGATAGGCTGAGTTGATGATGATGAATCAGCCTATATTGTTCCCACTGCTGGGACACAGGCCTCCTCTCGGTGATAGGGAGAGGGCCCTAATCTACCACGCGGGCTCATTGCGGGTTGGTTGATGTCAAATATCTTCGAATTTCTGGTTCTAAGACATGCCGGTTTCCTCACGATGTTTTCCTTCGCCGTTTTGAGAGCAGTGGTGATGAAATTATTAACACAAAGTAAAGCGCCTGCTTGGGTTCGAACTAACGACCTACAACACGTATGACGAAACCGATACCACTGGGCCACCACTGCAAAAATTTGTTGTATTCGGGTGGAAATACATTTTCGGAAGAGACTACAGTCGCAAAGGTTCATCACACTAGCCTTTTGCCCATTTTTCTCCATACGGAACGACCTTCAGCAGGAGTCAATTAGAATCAATTCTCATTATCTGCTTGCCTCTTCCAAAATATATGGAGATTGTCTTCCAGTGTAACTAGATGCAGCTGAATACTTAGCCCAGACTTTTATGGTTACTTGATATGTTATCGGGCCTTTGACTTGCAATTAAAAACGAAATGAACTGTTTATTTATTTACTTCCAAAGTGTTTGTTGCATACAAGAAACTATGATTATTTTGTACTAGATTTTCTCACGTGTGCTCACTGTTTCATCTGAAAGCAAGCAATGACGTGGTTGACGATGCTGCACGCTTGCCTACAAGTTACCATGTGAACCACCCATCCTATCTACTAACGAAACTAAAAACTTCTCGTGATAGAAAGCCAGTCATCAACTGATCTAAGTAGATGGAACTTTGACAGATTGCAACATTTTTATAGATAAGAAATAGGTTAGTGTTCTTAGTAATGTAGTATCAAACTGTCATATGTTGTATTGTAGTGTTTGATATCAGTTTTTAGTGCTATGAGAATCTAGACTAAGGTTGTATGAGGTATTTCTTAATTTTACGTCTTTGTGTACACCTTATCTTCTAGAAAAGTTTTTGAGTATTGTCGTTCGTGTGGTGCCGGACGTAAAAAATAGCACCATCCCATTTCTTCCCGTGGGTGTCGTAAGATGCAACTAAGGGAGTTACTAGAGAATGGGCAGCAGCGTTCTCTATGCATTGTACCACTATACCGTGATCGCTCATCTGCTTGCCAAGCGTGGTGATTATGGCAAACCCTCCCGAACTGGAGGAGGTCTATATCTAGCAGTGGACGTCTTAAGACTAAAATAATGAATGATGATGATTGTCGAATCAAATGTCAAAGTTTATGATAATTTATTCTTAATTTAGTCAACTTACCACAATGGATAACATAAGATGGTTTATTAGTTGCTTCGTAAGAATTTACTTGAAGCGTCAACTCCAGAAATGTTATAAAATAAAGTTAGGGAAAAGATACACCAACTTTATTGGATAATAATCAAAACCAAATTGCATAATTGTCGATTCACCTACAAATAAATTAAATTCGTGCGAATCGCTTACAGAAAATAAATTATTTGTTAAAGATTGTGTCAATTCGAACTTATAAGCGATTTGATAGTAGATTTACTGAGAGTGAACTAAGTTATGTATCTGACCAGCGTTTTGTGATACAGAAAATTGTCTAGCTATACTCACTTACAAAATTTTCTCCGGGAAGTGTTAGCCTGACTTGAATAGAGGCTGCATTTGATAAAATAAGAGCAGTACTCAGTATTTCAGAAACCAAAGTCTTGCAGTCGTTCCAGCCAAAAAACGTCTACTGCTGAACATAGGCCCGAAAGGTGTGGTTTGCCAGAGTCGTCACTTTTGGCAGCTGGATCTGCGATCATAGTATGATGGTAAAATGTTTAAAGAACGCTGCTGCCCATTCTCTAATCGCCTCTTACGACACCCACGGGAAGAAATAGGATGGTGCTATTCTTTACGTCCGAAAACACACGGAACAGGAAGTCTTGCAGTATTAAGTTGAAATGATCAACACGCAGCTTAAGCAAGCGTAGTGATTAATGCTCGTTCCTTTTCTGTATGAGAATTGGCTTTTGTCTTGCCAACGATAACACGGATCTTTACAAGCTCTTATAACCTTATTTACATGTCTATCGCACTCCATTACTGGACACAAACGTGTCCCTAGTCACATGACCTTGCTCTTTTTACACTAAATTACCTTTTTAAAATCCCCAACCCAACATTTATTTCACGTCCTTGAAATACCCACTATAAACCAATCTCCCAACACTTCCTAGTTCTAAATACTTGCAAAAATATGGCTAGAATGTCGTCACAAGGTGATCTAATTTGATCGCGTATGCAAGCGACGCCGGGGCACATTGTAATGCCAGGAGCGAGCCAACCGCCTTAGTTTTGCGTAAGCGTCGAAGAGAAAGTTGAACGCAATGCTAAAACGAATTTTGGTTAAGTCATTTCGACTTGTGTATTGTGTTGCTGTAGGTTTTGATAGAGGATTTTGTGTATTTCGGTTTGATAATATTATCTATTTCTGCATGGGTTGATCGTTCAGGTTAAACTACGCTTGCCGCGGTTGTTCCGTGTATGGGTGACTATCTTTACATACCAAGACCCCTCCGTGCCTCGGAAAGTCCCGGCTGTCTTTCGTAGATCTTAGACAGTCGTTACGGGTCATCAGAAGCCCGAAAGTCTGACAACCACTCTTACCAAGGTGTATCGTATTACCCAGTAACTGAGTAATGGAGGTCAGATAGCAATGGTCACTGGCAGCTTAGTTTTACTCACTGATAATTAAAGACCTCTTTCCTTTTGAGTCATGCTTTCCCAGTCTGTGGGTCTCATTCAGGTATTTTCCTATGATGTTCTGTAGGTAATTCATCCATCACCTTCAAATAATACGAGTATGTGCTGTCTATAATGTTCCAGATAAAGACGCATAAATCCATTGGATATGAGAATTACACTACCGGTGGATTTGACAACGCTTGGGCGAGGCAGCACGTATTTCTGCTGTCAATGATGATAATGTTCCCACTGCTGGGGGATAGGCTTGCTCTCTGTGATAGAGAATACGCCGTAATCCAACACGTAGCCTCAGTGTGGGTTTTGGCATACCAATTCTTCATCTCTCTCAAACTATGTAACAATACAAACCGTGGTGATTTCTTTTTCCAATCAGCCTCCACTGGTAGAGAGTCTGACTGCCCAAGACATATCGTCATTCTGGGTGGCTGTTTGATACAGCATCAAGGCAAGTAGATATTAGAATGTAATTATAAACACGAAGCAATGACCGGTTACTAACTACACATATATGGTCGGTGGCTGTGACCCCATTTAGACACATGCTTAATTGAATTAAGTACTTCTTTTAATTCATTGTTAATTACGTGATTTAGGTACCCATTAATTAGTTTTACATACATAAAGTCACGCCTTTTTCTCATGGGAAATGATCATTGGTCACCAGACTTGCATACTACGTGCTGACGATTTTTCATTGTTAAGTCCAAGTCTCCTCACGATTTCGTAATCACGATTTGGACAATAGTTTCCTAAGTTATCTAAAGGGGTAGGTTAACTTGTTCGCCATGTTTTTTTAAGTCTCAGGTAAAAGTGGATATGATATATGCTGGATGACAGGGAACCACCGAGAGGACTGCAGAAGTATGGAAGAAAATGACATGTAGTCATTGGACCAGTCGTGGTCTAGTGGTATCGGCCCCGAATTACGAGTATGTCGTTGGTTCGAATCCAGGCAGGTACTTTACTTTGGGTCATTAATTTCATTACCATTGCGGAAAAGGAAAACAGTGAGGAAACCGGTATGTCCCAAAACCAAAAATTCAAAGAAATGTGACATCTTCTAACCCGCACTGAGCCCGCGTGGTGTGTCATGGCTCACTTCCCTCTCATATAGTAGGTCTGGGTCCCAGTAGGGGGAATATCACAGGCTGATTATGCTGTTGCCATTAACCAGACACAAATCTTAACTCGGTGTTGCTACTGCGAAACTATACATGAACCGGGCATCGAACCCAGGCAGTTGTTTATGACCACTTAACCAACGAGGCGGTCAGTCCAAGTATTGCTAAACGAACTATTAATTTATAAAGGGGTAACTAGATCACAAATGGTATGTTGTCATACCTCAAGGTCAAGTTTAGTAATAGTTATTTAGCAACAGTAATTATACGTTCAATTTATATGGAGGCGACATAGCGAGGTAAGCTAGGAATTAATCATGATTTCATTCACTGCTGATCTCCCAAGGGGAGGAGTGTTATAATGGCTGGTTCGTGACTTAATACAAGTGATGTAGATTTAGTGGTTGCGATGGAGACTGCTCAGCTAGTCCAAGGTTCAAGTCATTTATTTCAAACTAGTTTTTGCGATCTAACTAGGTAGCTAAGCGGCATCACCTGCGTATTCTACATGTATCAATCTTCTTATTGAATCACTCTATCTATTGATGAAAACTTCATTAAATTCCATTGCATAGTTTACAAGATCTAAGCGTACAGACGCGGGACGCGACTGTTTTATACTATGTAAAAATATGGATTGGAAAGGCCATGATTGAGGATTTTTTTTAATGTCAAAACTTATAAGAACATAACATTGATTCTAGTCACTCCTTCCGAAATAAAGTATCGTATGGAGAAGAACCGTACGGCTGGTATCGTGTGGTGCCGGACATAACGAATAACACCACCCTATTTCTTCCCGTGGGTGTAGTAAAATACGACTAAGGGACTTACTAGAGAATGGGCAGCAGCGTTCTCTATGCATTTACCACCAAACTGCGATCGACAACCCACCTGCCAAGCGTGGCGATTATGGCAAAGCTCACCAAATTGGGGGAGGCCTAAGTCCAGCAGTGGACGTCTTATAGCTGAAATGATGATGATGATGATGATGGATGCTCATTCTTCATGAGCAAAAAACTCCACCGTTACTATTTAAAAGATTTTTTTTTTAATTCATCCAGCGGCAGCTGCCTTATACCGAGGCTGAAATATGATTAAATTTTTTCTTGGCAGTTGAAGGCTTTTATATCATTGTTTACTACTACTGGGTGTTCCTATTTGGGATTTCTAAGATGAAGCCCGGATTTTGGATTTGTGATTAATAGAAACAGACTTGCCACCTATTACATTTTAGGGAATTCAGGAGTTATTTTAAGTAAATCGGGCAGGTGATTCAACTTAAGAGGTTAAGCAGTGCTTGCTGCGGTCAGCAATTGGATGGGCTATTGATATAATTATACTTAAAGTGTTTACAATTTTGTGCATCAAAGAGTAAGTAGATCATTCTACAATTCAAACTAACATAACATTTAATTCAAGTTAGAAAATAGTCTACCTACTAATTTTTCAGCTGTGTACAAACAGTTGTAGACTATATTTTTTCTAGTGATGCAATTTGTCTAGATTAAACTCGTGGCTTGACGAAAAGCTGAATTTTGCAGTCAAACCTAATGATGCGTCAAATTGACAATATTATTATTGGAGACTTGTCAAGATTGAGTTTGTTTAATGAAACTTTCAAACAGATGACTAAATTCTTTCTTTTTCCGAATTCGAAATAGTAATGTATCTTTTTGAACTACTCTTTATATACGAGAAAAGTCGATATTATGGGGAGTCGGACCAAAAAGTACCAAAAAGTCTGACTACCACTCTTACCAAGGGGTATAGTGTTCTCCAGTACCTGGATTGTGGAGGTCAGATAAGCAGTCGCTCCATGTAAAATACTGGTATTCCACTGCTGCTGGTTAGATTGGAAGCCGACCCCAAAATAGCTGGGAAAGCCTGGGCATATTGATTGATAAGAGGAAAGACAATCTAATAAAGAACCAGGTAAGAATAAATTTACTGCTACTGACGAACTGTTGATATAAGAAAATCATAAATGCCACATCTAGGCATCGAACTGAAAACCTCACTTTCTACTGAAACGCTTACAACCACTGCATTAATGAAGCTATAATAACTGGCTACACTTCAAAATCAGCCTCCAATCTTCCTTCCCACTGCTGGGATACAGAGAGGGAGGGCTCCGAAATCCACCACGCGGGCCCAGTGCTGGTTGGTAGATGTGACATGTCTTCGAATTTTTTGGTTCTAGGACATGCCGGTTTTTCTCATGATGTTTTCCTACAACGTCTTGAGAGCAGTGGCGATGACATAATTACAACAAGTGTCTGTCTGGGTTTAAACCTACACGCTCGCCAACCACTACTCCATCTAAACTAATATCATTGTAAACATTGCAATCCACATCTACAGTAATACATACTATTACAAAACGCAAGCAAAGCCACAGCAAAAACATAGTTACAGAATAGTGAAAGTAAATAGTGCACAAGACCATTTTACATTGAGCTTTAATAAAACAAAAACACTCAACAAATATAGGTCTAAATAAACTGGACTACAATATATCATAATATAACATCACTGTATAATCTGCTGGGGTTGGCAGAAGTCTATAGCACTGAGTTTGTTTAGGCATTTCTTCTCAGCGATCATTCAGGGAGTCTGGAAGTGGCACCGATAACTGAAAAGTTGTGGGGGAATCGGTTGTCATGGCATGTGATATGGAGGAATGAGGAAAATGTCGTGAAGAAAGGTTTGTGTGTGAATATCGATGGCTATAAGTGTAGCGGGAGATCAATGAAGCAATGGACGGACTGTGTGAATGATGATATGCATAGAAAGGGGATCATTACTGAGATGACGACTAATAGAGAAGTGTGGAACAAAAAGACATGTTGCGCCGATTACTAAATTGATAAAATAATGACGTGTAAAGAAGAAAAGAAAAACAAAAAGAAAGAAAAACCGAGGAAACATCCTTAAATATAAATAAACTTTTTATTTCAACTGGGCACAAATTCAGACTTCTTGCTGTTACTGAGAATTTATTCATGAATAGACTTATGAGACTTTGACTGACCTTGGAACTGAAACCATAAACCTATAATGCGACTATAAAAGTGACGTCTGCGACTAATAAACTAACGAGGTAAGCAGTATACGAAGTACTTCATTGACACTAAACCATGTATCATCGTGGATATAAAGGCGAGGGACTTTTCAACTTTATTAAGCGTCTGTAATTTATGCAACATTTCGTAAATAAAAATATATTTTAGGAAAATTTAACATACTATTAAGCGATGTGAAGATAGAAACGTGAATTAAAAAAATAATGGCCCGATAAAAATAAATCAAAATATGGCATTGAATCGCTATATAAATCGTGTTTCTTGAAGAGATTCCATCATTAAACCATGTAAAACTTATACCAAAAGATAGGACTTATTGTTTTTTAGGGCATGCTGAGAAAACATTTAATAATTACCTTATTTTTTTTTCTTTCTACGAAACAAATATGTACAAAATTTAGCAGTTCAAGCACTCGCAACAGTCGCAACGACCGGCCACTGCTCGCCGAGATGTCTTTAACTACAAGAGGGCTTTAAAGCCTTCACGAGTGACCAGACTATGCCTAGGTTCGGAAGACTATATTACACGCTGTGATGTTTGTCACCTACTGGATTTTTTAACTTTTTATTAGCGCCGAGAGTCGAAATTCAAACAGCGTCCTTTTCCGATGCACTGCACTGGGAATCTCAATTCTTGGCTGAACACTGAGAGTTGAAATTTCATTGCACGATAAAACCCCACAACGGGATTTTTACGTATGTAAGATTGTGGGCTTGCTTACAGGCAGACATAGGCCTCCCCCAGTTTGGGAGGCCTTGCCATAATCGCCACGCTTGGCAGGCGGGTTAACGATTGCAGTACGGTGGTAAAATGTATGCAGAACGCTGCTGCCCATTCTCTAGTAAGTCCCTTAGTCGCCTTTTACGACAGCCTCGGAAAGAAATGGGATGTCTCGTTTCTTCGGCTTAAATACATTCATACATAAACGCATTTTTTCTAAGTGGGTAGCTAGAAACTACGGAACGCCACCTACTACGATCCTTACATGCTACTTTTGCCTCGTTTAGGTTCATACGATTGGTCATACACACACGCCGGTTGCGAGTACTACGCACCTTAAATTTTATTAAGACTTAAATATTATCATATATTAGCAATGGACGCTAGACCTCTGTCTAGTATTCTATCACTGTAGGTATATTAGCTAAAAGCTAGCTCAAAAAACTACTTTTCACAAAGGCATTAAAATATTTCACAATCCATTTGAGTTGATTTTTTTACGAGCATTGGAAAGAAATTGATGTAAATCACTTCGTTATGAATATCGGGTCGATGAACGGTCATTGCTCTGGGAACACTCGAGTGCAACCGATGTGCATTGTACTGTTTGTTCTTATGCTATCCTGGTACTTGGGCTTGCGTGTTGTCAAAGTGTTTATGGCATTTATTTCAATAAAAAGAATGTTTTTAAAAGACACAGGAGAAACTTATGGAGTTGGATTAAATTGCCCATACCAAAAGTTAGTTTATGTCCCCAAAATACGTAATTTGACGTGGATTTCCGTATTAGCTAAGATAGTTTCCTATGGAGAAGAAAAATAACTGACACGACGAGCTTTATCAGAATAATTGCTTAAAATTTAAAAACGGAAAATATTTGTTAGCAAGATGATAACACGGCTTACAGCCAAAAACTAATTCTTGGTTTAGCCTCTGTTTAAATTGAAGGTCGTCAGCAGTGCAAGCTATATAAATCGAAACAAAGTAATTTGCTCCCTAGGTGAATCTACAACATGAATTAATCAGCCGTATTTTTGCGATTTTAGGGCTTGTTGCAAAGAAAAGTGGTCAATAATGACCCTATTTTAGGTTTTGGGGTAAACAAAACCCATTTTTGTATTTGTTTATGGCACTGCCTCGTTGGTCTCGTCGCAAGCGGTACTGCTAAGCACGAAGTTCGAGCTTCAATTCTCGGGTCGGACGAAGTGAAAATAGGTTTTAGTATCTGGAACTTCTCAGGAGCAGCCCGGAGTCTACACCGATTAGGCAATGGAATTGCTCCTTTATTACATGGGACTTAAACATAACCGGGCAAAATGTGGATGTACTATAAGTTCGCCTCTGCTCATTCCCTTTAAGGATTAAAAGCGTATAGTTATGTTATATTATTTTTGTATATTGTAAGTGATTTGCTTATAGGAACATGTCATGAACTCATGTCGTTATTTAGCAATTCCACACTCGCACATGCTTTGTTGTCGCCGTAAGTTCTCACAGCCCTTCACGTCTACTCAGGAGGTTAGAGTCAATGGTGCAATCATATGTCATTTGTAGGTAAAGTGATCGTTAAACGATGTCATACTTTAGAAAAAACATTGCTGTTTACTTATAATTTTGTCTTGTTTTGGAACGTGTATTGACACAAATCTCACACTTATTTTACAATATTTTTAAATCCATAATTTACTAATAATATGTACAATTATAAAAAAAACACGCTTCCATAGAAAAGCAAACTAAAAAGTTAGAAAAAAAAATGAAAAAGACGCGTGGGGCGCTTTTTGAGGTAATTTATTTGGTTTTCTATGGAAGCGTGTTTTTTAAACTATTATTTATTTTCTATTTTTTAGGTCGGCTAGCTACAGCAGACTGTTATTTTTTTTTTTGGTTTCCTGGTAATAACCCTGGCAAGGATACAAATTTATGAAATTATTGTATTGTCATCGGTTCTCGATAAGTCTAAAAGTTTAAGTGAAATCTGACCGTTTAAAGTTATAAAGAAAAGAATCAGAAAAGTTCTCTATGCATTTTACCACCATACTGCGATCGCCAACCCGCCTGCCAAGCTTGGCGATTATGGCAAATTGGGGAAAGCCTATGTCCAGCAGTAGACATCTTCGGGCTGAAACGATGATGGTGAATAAAGCAAGAGTAATATAAGGATGAGTAACATTTTGCCCACGCGCCAATATAAACTTGTAGCGATTGATTATTATATTTAAGTGACGTCTGTTTTGCTTTTATTATAGCATCGGTTAATCTCTCAAAAAGTATGTAAATCTGCAGTAAAATCACATGTTACAAGTTGTGATAAGTAATAAAATAGTAATAGCGGCCAACAATACTATAGTTGATTGAATTGGCAACAAATTCCGTGCCTCGGAAACGCATGCACGTTAAGTCTTTGGTCCTGGCTGTCATTCGTAGATTTTTGACGGTTGTAATGGGTAGACAGAAGCTTAAAAATCTGACTCCCAGTGGTACCAAGCGGTATCATGTTGTCCAGTAACTGGGTTGTGGAGGTCGGATAAGTATCTATACCAATAAAGACGTAAAGTTTGTAAGTTAGTGTACGTTGATAGGATGTAATATCTAGAACTCCCAGTTAGAATTGAAAGAATATTTTTGTCTTTTATAGCCTAATTCTCGAGGAAGGTTATAGACGTTAAAAATACGCTACGCCCCTTTGGAGCTGAGCAAAATGAATAAAAATCGGAAAGATCGTTAAGTATTCACGCGGGCTGACGATGGGATACAACCAGCGGGTCGGGGCCAACATTTCACGCGAACGAAGTCGTGGGCAAAAGCTACTATTTTATATAAACTGACTGCCCATTCACTCCATATGAAGTACTGGTACTCAGCTGTATGGTTGGTAAGAGGCTGGGCAGATTAATTGATTTTGATTGGTAACAAATGAAATAGATTAGGCTCTCCAGCACCTAAGGAAGCCGCAAAAACACAAAGGTGACCTACATTTAAGTTAATTGAGCTATAAACTGACATAATAACGACCACCTGCATACAATAAAACCTTATTTAGGCAGATTGTCCATCCAAATGTTAACCACTTCGACTTTTTTAGTGTCATCCGTTTCGAATCACCGAAATTATTATCTAATTCACTTCATACCGTAAAAGGCTTTATTAGTTAATAGTTGTTTGAATTTAAATAAATTAGGTAAACGGATTTTATGTTTAGGTGTGTCTTTTGTTGTTGATTTGGTTGTTTTTAGAGTTCCGTACCTAAAGGTGCTAGCAGACACTTTACTCAGGCTTCGCAGTCGGTCCAGCTGTTGGTTCATAAGTCATAGAGCTGTATTTTTTTACTGCAATAGGTAGACTCTAGAAACTTTTATAGAGTGTGTACTACTATAACTGCTATAATAACAATAAAAAATTAAATTAAGAATAAAAGAAGGCCTTACAAAAAACGAGTTTAATAAAAATTCAGATGGTAAAATGGTAAATACGGAGGTACGGAACACTTCGTGTGCGAAATCCACACGGACTTGACCGCTTTTAATTAAAACTGATCAATTGGTATAAGTTAAAATTGGTAGGCAGATGTGTAGGTGTGATACTGAATAGCCAAATACTGCTGGAAATGGTATTAAGATGCGTAATTAGGAGAACCCAGAAACCATTTATTGGATACGACTCTACTAAGAATGATATAACTATTTAAATATATACTTAAGTTTTTTTTTAAACTTTCTCTCTCCATAAACATCATCATTACTTAGAGTTGCTTGTTGTTGTTACCGTTTTTTGTTTTTATGGGTGGGAAATCATCAAATGACGTCTCCCGCTCTAGAGTGGAGCGGAACGGCGCACAGTGGGTCGAAACTATGATTTTAGTGACTTAGGGCTCAACTTTGCTTTTTCACTTTTTTTTTTATGCGGATGGGTAGAGCTCATTAACCTCAATAATAATTGTTCTGATGTATTTTTTCCTAAACTTTATACTTTGGGTAGAAAAATGTGTTTTGTTATTTTTTTGTATGGAGCGGCTCAAATAAACTTAAATTCCTGCTAAGTAGCGTGTGATCCCGCGTTGAAACTTTATTTTTCATATACCTTGTCTGGTCTATTATCATTTGATGCTATAAACAAATGCATAAAGTTGCAACTCTGCCAAATAAATGGATCGAAAAAAATGAAAAAATACATAGAATAAAAAGCTTCATTTTTTACTTTCGTAAGTTATTTTAAGTTAAATTTGATATGGAATAGTAAGTAAAAGCACGTAATAATACACATAATTACTTAGCAACTAACAACAATACATTTAAAAGGTCCCTAATTAGCTTAAATTTACTAATACTACATATATTAGTAAATTTAAGCTAATTAGGGACCTTTATTTAAAAATGTGGATATGAAATCAATTAATTTCTATTTGTGTGTTTAATTACTGTAATTAGCTTAACCTTTTACCTTATAAAAAAACAATGTTTTTCACTTTTAGTCATTACTGTAATATTAATTAGGATAATTAGTTAATGAGGGTAGTAGAAAAATTAGTAAACATTGTTTGTCACTGGATTCTGGAAGTATAAAATGACCATAATTTATTATATACTAACTAGTGTTCGTTTATTCGTACTACTACTAACATCTCGTGATTCTGATCGTCCCTTTTTCGTTATAATGGATAATTTAGTTAACAATTTAGATTTATTTATGATTTTAAGAGAGCAGGTCAAGTCACTGTCGGATAGTCAAAAATTCTTTCAATTCCTACAACATAAAATAAACGTGACCGAAGAGAACAGTGTTGAGCTCCAAAAATTCTGTACGCGCTTTTGTTCAAATATAAGTGCAAGATGGGAACGAAGTAGTCGCACGTTAGCACAGTTTGTAAGAAAAAATGGTGATTGGTTGGAACGTGCAATAAACTGGCCCGAAGGAATGATACCTGAAGCTGTGAACACTGAACAGGAAAGGCTCGAGATTTGTAATACTGAAGATGTCGAAAATCTACCACCATCTACTACAGAAGCTTCGACATCTACATTTACACCTCGAAAACCTTTCGAGGAATTGGGCTCCAGGCAAAAACGAAGACGCGTTGATCAAATTAACCAATCGCTTTCGTTATCCCCGGATGAACTTAAAGCTACTACAATTGCTAGTTTAAGAAACACCGGAAATGAGGATGTAGGAAAAATTATGAACCATTTACTAAATCACCCCGAAGATCTAGAAAAAGTTAAAGAGTGTTTAAGTACAAGTAAACCGAAAAGTAGTACATATTCACCCGATAAGGCACTGTCTTTATTAGTTTCACTTAAATTAAGTAAGTGGCAGTATATAAGCCTAAGAGAAGCAGCAAGTGAAAATAGGTCTGATTTATACCCTTCTTATTATAAAATAAAACAAGCGAAGGCAAAATGTTATCCAGGGAAAGAAGACATAATTATAACTGAAGAAGGAGCTGCTATTAAACTGCAAGCTTTACTCAACTTGACGGTATCTAGGCTTTTAGAAGTGATTACTTTAGATTTGGATTCGCCAACTGAGTTACTGCTAATAAGCAAATGGGGTTTTGATGGAGCCTCAGGTCAAAGTAATTATAAACAAAAGACTGAAGCAGAGTTTGATGACTCAACTATCTTCATGGCCAGTCTAGTTCCTATAAGGCTTCAACAATGTGATGGAACAATTGTTTGGGAAAACGATCGACCCTCATCAACTTTCTATTGCCGTCCGATAATGTTCAAATTTACCAAAGAAACGCAGTCAACAGTGGTAACTATAAAAGCTAGCATAACCGAAGAAATAGAAAGACTTCAGCCAATCAAGTTCAATCAAGTTGAAGTTAAGCATCAATTGCACTTGACGATGATAGACGGCAAAATATCGTCATATTTGTCAGACACATCTTCAGCTGTCTGTGATATCTGCAAAGCAAAACCGTCAGAGATGAACAATTTAGAGTCACTTGCTCAAAAAGAGAACAACGAAGAAGTGTTCCAGTATGGAATGTCATCTTTACATGCCTGGATAAGAAGCATGGAGTGCTTACTTCATATCGGTAAATATAATTTTATTAGTTCATAATTTTTTTCACGTTATATAGTTACTTGTGAGATTTTTATTTAAGTGATATTTCTTTTTGTTTGCAGCTTATCGTTTGGACTTCAAAAAATGGAGTTGCAGGGGCGATGACAAAGAAAAAATGTCACTCAGAAAGAGCGCTATACAGCAAGCGTTTAAGAAAGAATGCGGTTTACTTATTGACGTAGTCAAGCAAGGAGTAGGCACAACCAATGATGGCAATACTGCCAGAAGATTTTTTAGGGATGCAGAAACAACAGCTCGCATAACAGGAATAGATAAAGATTTAATAGAAAGGTTTCATGTGATTCTTCAGACGGTTGCATCTGGAGAGAGCGTGGATCTTTCTAAGTTTTCCGAATTTTGTAGAGATACTGGACAATTGTACGTTCACTTATATCCCTGGTATTATATGCCTTCCAGTATACATAAATTGTTAGTACATGGGAGTGATATAATTAAGCACTTTGGTGCCATACCTATAGGTAAACTGTCGGAAGAGGCAGCGGAAGCTCGTAATAAAGATTTCCGGAAATATAGAGAGAGTCATTCTAGAAAGGTAAGTAGAACGGCGACAAATGAGGATATTATTCACAATCTTCTTTTGTCTTCTGATCCAAAGATCACAAGTCTAAGACCTCGAATGGTGAAACAAAATATAATGGTTCTCTCTCCAAAAGTCAAAGAGCTTCTGCTGATTTTTCCCACAGAATCCGATATAGATTTTATTGATGTAGATAATTTACAAGATAGTCATAGCGATAGTGAATAAGATTTTTTGGTAGTTTGTAAGTTTCTTGTTTTTTTTATTAGTTTATAAATGTCAAACTCATAATTGAAAGGAAATAGTAATGTTTGATGTTGTTTATAGTTAGTTTTTAGTTTGCTTGTGTTAGTTGTAGTAATGTTAGTTTACCTTTACTAATTTGTATTATTATGTACCTATCTTTACTTACTATTCAGTATTAAATCTAACTTAAAATAACATTTCATAAACATGTTAAAGTCATTAAAACAAAGAAATTGAAATTCATAGATCCCTAATTAGCTTAAATTTACTACTACTACATATATTAGTAAATTTAAGCTAATTAGGGACCTTTTAAATGTATTATGATTAGTGTGATTAGCTTTAAATTTACTAATACTACATATATTAGTAAATTTAAGCTAATTAGGGACCTTTTAAATGTATTATGATTAGTGTGATTAGCTTTAAATTTACTAATACTACATATATTAGTAAATTTGAGCTAATTAGGGACCTTTTAAATGTATTATGATTAGTGTGATTAGCTTAAATTTACAAATTTACTAATACTACATATATTAGTAAATTTAAGCTAATTAGGGACCTTTTAAATGTATTGTTGTTAGTTGTTAAGTAACTATGTGTATTATTACGTGCTTTTACTTACTATTCCATATCAAATTTAACTTAAAAGAACTTACGAAAGTAAAAAATGTAGCTTTTTATTCGATATATTTTTTCATTTTTTTCGATCCATTTATTTGGCAGAGTTGCAACTTTATGCACACGTTAATAGCATCAAATGATAATAGACTAGACAAGGTATATGAAAAATAAAGTTTCAACGCGGGATCACACGCTACTTAGCAGGAATTTAAGGTTATTTGATCCGCTCCATACAAAAAAATAACAAAACACATTTTTCTACCCAAAGTATAAAGTTTAGGAAAAAATACATCAGAACAATTATTGTTGAGGTTAATGAGCTCTATCCATCCACATGAAGAAAAAAGTAAAAAAGCAAAGTTGAGCCCTAAGTCACTAAAATCATAGTTTCGACCCACTGTGCGGCGTGTCAGACTATTACTGACTAAAACCAACCCCGTGTTCCCTCAGTTGCCCACATGCCAGGGCCACGGTATTTCTTTCGAACAGATCTCGCGACCCTGGCAGTTGTTGTTACCATTGTTTCATATTACATTCCATATGAATCTATCTTTTGGAAGGACTCACTAGAATTAATTCTATTTTAACCGACTTCAAAAAGGAGGAGGTTCTCAATTCGGATGTTTATATTTTTATGTATGTTTGGCCATAACTCCGTCATATATAGACAGATTTGCAAAATTCTTTTTTTGTTCGAAAGGAGTTTATTTCGAAATGGTCCCATATAAATTTCATAAAGATCTGACGATGAGTTCCGGAGACAGACACCGGAACTCTTTAAAAAATGGCAGCAAATCAACCGCGATTTCTGCTATCGCATAAATATGCATTGTTTGTTTGGAATTAGTGCGGGGTGGATACCATAACTAATAAAAACTTTTTTGCAAAAAAAAAAACAACCGACTTCCTTAAAAACACTACAAAGTGAAAAATAACTTTAATTTCGGTAGTCGGTGTCTTAGGATCTGTATTTATGGTTTTTTTGCCACCGACTTCCGAAATTAAAGTTATTTTTCACTTTGTAGTGTTTTTAAGGAAGTCGGTTGTTTTTTTTTTTGCAAAAAAGTTTTTATTTTTAAATTTTTAGTTGTGGTATTCACCCTGCACTAATTCCAAACAAACAATGCATATTTATGCGATAGCATTTTTTAAAGAGTTCCGGTGTCTGTCTCCCGAACTCATCATCAGATCTATATGAAAATTATATGGGACCATTTCGGAATAAACCCCTTTCGAACAAAAAAAGAATTTTGCAAATCCGTCTATATATGACGGAGTTATGGCCGAACATACATAAAAAAAAATAAAAAAAATAAAAAAAACATATAAACATCCGAATTGATAACCTCCTCCTTTTTGAAGTCGGTTAAAAATATAAAAAAATTACAAAAAATTAAAATCTTAAATACAGATCCTAAGACACCGACTTCCGAAATTAAAGTTATTTTTCACTTTGCAGTGTTTTTAAGGAAGTCGGTTGTTTTTTTTGTGTAAAATAGTTTTTCATGTAACTGTTGTCGTTCAAAAGTGCCTTTTTTGTGCTTATTTGAAATAATTGTTTTGACTTTGATATTGTTATTGTATATACAAGATGTAACAGAACAGACGGTAGTCTTGAAATAGTTTCTTTATAATTGACTACTGAATCGATTTCAGTCATTTTTAACATCTTTAGGTATTTTTTGAAACCGTGTGGTGCCGTGTGGTGCCGGACGTAAAGAATAGCACCATCCCATTTCTTCCCGTGGGTGTCGTAAAAGGCGACTAAGGGACTTACTAGAGAATGGGCAGCAGCGTTCTCTATGCATTTTACCACCATACTGCGATCGCCAACCCGCCTGCCAAGCGTGGCGATTACGGCAATACCCCCCAAATTGGGGGAGGCCTAAGTCCAGCAGTGGACGTCTTATGGCTGAAATGATGATGATGATGAGGTATTTTTTTAAACTAAGTATTTTTGCCATAACTTCCGCCAGTTGAGCCAAAGAAACACCGTTAGCATTTGAGACCGAACCAAGCGTAACTTGTCTTTCAGCCCTCAACGCCAATTCCCTTGGGTTACTAATTATATGGTTGAAAAGTATATTGATTTTTACGTTGATAAGCCCGTGTGATAGTCACATAACTTTAGCCACAAACTACTCCATTTTATTCTAACATTCTGAAATACCAACAAATCCCAACCAATAACTAAGATCTTTGCGTAAATAAATAAATACAGTTTACTAGCGTCATTAATAAAGTCTTAACGTTTAGAAATCGGTTAGTTTATCGTCCAATTATATTCATACCTAGTCAGTGGATGTTATGTGTCGTGATATGTGAGAATAAATACTAACAACAGAATTTATAAGACAAATATACTTATTTATTTATATTATTTTCCTACTGGCAGTAAGAAATTATTATAAGAAGAAGTTAATTACAGTTAATGGAACACAAACTTGGGTCCGTGGCTTACGCCCCCAGTGGTCGAGGTACCCATGGCCGACGCACCCGATTCGATTCATTTAATAAAAATAAAAATTTGTACTTTTTCACTTAGTACAGTAAATGAGAAAAGTGTTTCACCACAGTAATGAGTATTTTTTCTTAGGATTAAGATTTTTAAGTCTTAATAACTTTTCCCCCATCTTTTATAGGTTTGAGCATGATGAGAGAGAAATTATACACTTCTCAAGTACTTTCATTTGATACATATATGGGAGTGTTATAAGGGTAGGGACATTCGGCTGCGTCGGCAACGGGTGCGTCGACCACTGGGGGCGTAAGCCACGGTCCCACAACTTATGGTTACTCTAACTGATTGTAGTTTATCATTTCAGTCGAAAGTTTCCCCAATTTGGAGGGAGGAGAGCTTCCCATAATCGCCACGTTGGCGATCGCAGTATGGGGGTAAAATGCATACCGAACGTCCCTTAGTTGCCTCTTACAACACCCACGGGAAGAAATAGGGTGGTGCTATTCTTTACGTCAGGCAACACACGGATTGTAAGTTAATAGTGTACATATTAATATGAGAAAATCTCAACAGAAGCCTTAAAGGCCAAACATTTTATTAAAAAAATATGTTAAAAATATTGTTTTGATCTCTAAAATAAAACAATGTAAGTTAAGGTCACCTTGGCTATCAAATCTTTTGTAGCTATTTAATTAGTAACAACAACAAAGAATATTACTCCTTTGCTCTAGTAATCACAAGAAATACTACTAAGCATGAGAGTCATGGGTTTGATTCCCAGTCTTCCCGTCTGGGCGAAGCGTTTTTGAGTTTTCTGTCGCATCTGGAATATCTTAGTAGCAGCCCGGTTGATGCCAACAGGCTCGCCCCCTACAAGGGATTTAAACATAACTGGTGAAATGTGGTCCCTCTGCCTGACCCTTTAGGGATTCAGGTGTGATGATATGTTATTTAACAACGAATATTAAACGAAAAAACAAATAATAATATTTTTGAGAACAAATATTTTCGTTGTAAGCTCTTCGAACCCGCGTTGATGTCTTTTGTATGGAGAAAACGTATTCATAGAATATTAATGTTCTATCTAAAAAATTAATTAGTACTCAGTATTTTAAAGTGATAGCGATATGATTTATAATTGTGAATCATACAAGTTTGATTATAAATAAATAATAATAACTTAATACTGCCTCATTCTGGGTTGAAAGCCTCTTTTCATACAGAGTTGGACCGGGCATTGATTACTATCAATATATTTTTATTAATTTATTCCTGCTAACCCGCCCCGCAGTTTCTGCCCGCGCTAATACTTCATGCATTTTCGGTTTTAAACTTTTTTCTCTTTAGTCGGCTCCTAATAGACACAGCTTGATGTTAAATACCTTCCTCTAAAAATGACCTATCAATAAGAAAAAATAGTCTAATCCGACAATATTTTCAAAGACTAGCGCGTTCAAGTAAACGAACTCTTCTACTTTACTATATTTTATAGATTGAATTTAATTCCACTGTGATCCAGTTTTGAGATTTATTAAAGACTTTCGTTTGAACAACTATTTACTACACAAAATAAAACATTTTTATTCAACCCAAGGTCTCACAAATTGTCGCCACAAAAATGTAATCTAAATTAACTAAAATCTGCTTTCCACACGAAAATCTTATCAAAAAAACTAGTTCAGATCGTGACCCGCACTCACGATCTTTGAGGCAACACAGACCAACCTGAATACCTGTGATATTGACAGACAGACGGACAAAAACCGCCGCTGATATAAAACCAGTTATCGATAATACGGTTGTGTAAGCGTCGCAACACTTGTGTAATGGCTGTGGCAAGCGGTAAGTCCTTGATAGGAAGGGGAACGTATCGATAGTTTGTTTATTTTGTATCGATTTAATAATGTAGGCATAGTATATAGGTTTATTTTGTGTAAGTGGATACTATTCTGAAATAGTTTCAGACGTTTTGTTGTTAAATTAGACGAAAAAACACCAAAAAAACTCAAACGTAATATACTGTATTCAAATCCAGAGGTCGACACCGACTACCTCGTTGGTGTAGCTGTCGCAAGTGCTGTTGGACATAAGATCCTGGGTGCGATCCTGAGGTTGGGTAAAGTAATGTTGAGGTTTTCCATCAGGAATTTCTCGTACCGCGACGACTGGTTTGAGGTGGCGCGGGACAAGAGTTCCTGGATGAAATTGGGGGAGGTGTTTGCCCAGCAGTGGGACCGTATAGGCTAAACAAAAAGATGTTGATTTAGTGGCTTCCATGTACACCATTTATTTTCAAGGATAAGACACGCTTCTAATAAACTTCGACGCGGTATCAACCAAAGGGATGGTGTTATAATCAATTTGAAAACCGTGAGTTTGTTGATTGATAAATTAGACAAACTTCACGCTTCGTTCGTTGTGGTGAAAGCAGCATTATCGATTGTTTAATATTTGTGTTTGTAATGGTTTTTATTTTGTAATCATAATCTGTTATATTTTTTTGTTAGGTACATCGGTGGAATAACCAGTGTCAAAAAAGTAATACAAAGTAAATAAATATAAATGAAAAATAAGTTTATTTATAGATGACTGACTCGACACTACACTGAAAATATCCCGGACGTCAGCTTGTACGAGATTAGGATGGCTCTGAAGCAGCTTAAAAACAACAAGGCGCCGGGTGATGACGGAATTACAGCCGAACTCCTGAGGGCCGGCGGAAAACCCGTTCTAAGGCTCTTCAGAAGCTGTTTGATTCCGTCATACTCGAGGGCAAAACGCCACAGGCATGGAACAGAGGTGTGGAGGTACTTTTCTTTAAGAAGGGTGACAATACCCTACTTAAGCATAATATATTATGAGCTAACAAACATAAAAATACAGGCGAATTGATAACCTCCTCCTTTTTTATAAGTCGGTTAAAAATCAAAGACACCAATTTCTTCTTTTTAATTAAAAATAGTCGTAGTGATATTTTAATCGTAAGCGAACCTGCAATAGGTTAAGATAATCGATAAGAATGCGGGTTATAAATGTTGGCACCTATGCCATTATCATTTGGGTAACCTTTTCCTAACTATGTTGGGGTCAGCATCCAGTCTAACCGGATGCAGTTGAATACCAGTCTTTTACGGCGAGTGACTATCTTACCTTCACAACTGTCACTGGGTGTGGAGGTCTGGATAATACGTTAATTGTTGAGAACACTTAACTTCTGTAACAAATAAGGACAGCTGTTGTTTTTGTATTGTTAGCTTTTAAGCTTTTCTCATATAAATATAATCTATATCCTTTGGCACTCAACATTACTATAGCTTCCAGGTGAGGGGTGGAATTACGGTCAAGGTAAGCCGTTCCAAAAAACCCTCACCATTTATGCAAGTTTAAAGTTTTTTCAAAAGATACTGAGTTGGAGTCAGAGAATTTTATACAGAAGATTTACAGTTCATAGCGCGCGGGCTTATTTTCAGTAACACATAAAAAAACATTAAAGTCAATTGTACCTCTTAATAATAAACGGTGGATCAAAGGGGACTGGGACTTTTTAAAGGTTTTAAAGGTAAACTGATGAGAGTTGGCTTGTATTCACCCGTTGCCACTGGTTGCCGCTTCCTTGTAGTGAAAGAATATTTCAAAATCGTATCAGTAGTTCCAAATATTGCCCACTAGAATTTATAATCATTCGTTTAGAAATAGGTAAGGACTTTTCCGTAACATAGTGTTATCTCTGATTATCTTAGAAAGTGCACACAATTGATTTAGGAACTCACATAGTGGATTATTGAAATTAGCTGTTTCTGAGCCAACAAGTTAAGTAGTTAGTTATTGCAAATAAATTGATTTGATTTGAAAGTCATAATCTAAGGAAGTCGACCAGCCGATTGCACTAATAAATTAATTCTTAATCGACAACCTAACGAACTCCATCACTAGATCTCACAAGGAAGCAAACATTCACTAAATTGGAGCACCATGACTATTATATATTATCTACACTTAACTAACTTCTACCGGGTATTGAGTACCTCTTACTTAGATTTAGCAATAAGTCTCAGATTTATAGGTGCTCTAGATAAACCACCGTGTGGTTATAAGGTTGCATCATGGAGTGAGCAAGCGCAGAGATCCATGCTCGTTCCTTCTCTGTGCGAGGCACACAGTTGCAGGTACATGACACATTTCAGCTTTGAATTTAGAATAACAATCTCGATGCTTCTGGTATTGCAGATGGCCCTAGATTGTGGAAACCGCCGTTGGCGTATCTGCCACCCAATATAATATAAAAAAACACATCTGACTTCCAAAAAAACACAACAAAGAAAAACACTTCACCTTTTAGTTGTTGTGTCTACCCTACTTGATAAATAACAGTGATACGAAGTTATTCATCATCAGCAGCCTATAATGTTCCCACTGCTGGGACACAGGCTTCTTCTCGGTGAGAGGGAGTGGGCCATAATCCACCACGCGTTACGAAGTTAATATAACATCATGAATAAGTAGATGAAATACGTATTATTGAACTCTAACTCAAAAACCACTAATTAATACTTGATAAAAAAACAAATGAAAAATATAGGTACAGATCGGGTCATAAATGACGGAGTTCTAAGGCAACAAATAAAATTTTATAAGAGAATATCACCGAAGTGAGCATCTCTTCCTTTTTTAAATCGGTTAAAAAGAAAATGTGCACTACAGTGAAATGATGCTAGTCCAATGTCCGTTGTTAGCGTGACTGACTGTCGAGGGTGTATGTACTTATGCATGATTTGATTAGTCGTGGACGCCATTTAATTCCATGTTATAAAAAACCATTTGTGCTACCTCGTAGGTCTCATAGTGTATAGCATATAGTCTCATAGTGGTGGCTAAACTGACTGGTGTGCGTTGGGTCATGGGTTTGATCCCCTGGTCTGGCAAAGTGTTATTGCGATTTTTAAACGGATTGTCGTTGCATCGTGCAGTCAGGAGCGCCAGGAGTTCTAGCTGACAGTAGGCTTATTAAATCTGCTTGATACGTGAAACATAACCATAACTGGCAAAATGTAGAAAGAGAATATACCTTTGTCTGCCTCATTGGGGAATCTAGCGTAACATTTTAGTTTCGTGCGATTGTATAGCTCAATATACACTTCTTAATACTCAGTAAAACTAACCGGTTTTCGTATGTAAATAAC
Organism: Aporophyla nigra; assembly: GCA_947507805.1. Lineage (NCBI taxonomy): Eukaryota > Metazoa > Arthropoda > Insecta > Lepidoptera > Noctuidae > Aporophyla > Aporophyla nigra. Next base: position 13,711,915 of record OX382320.1, read on the forward strand.
TAAATTTCCAGTCTATTAGTGTGTGTAATAAGCAATAATTCATCAGCAGGATTTCCTGCACGGTGTATTTCACTATACAGACAAACAAATCAAATTAATTAGTTGACTTTAATAGATCGATCAGAATACCATATTCGAGGATTGTCAGAGAGCTGTGGAACGAAATATTAGGTACTAAACTTATAGACCGGGCTAAGAATACAACAATCCGTTTCATCACTAAAATAACTGGAGTAACGCACGGAAAGCCGCCACGCTTAAATATAATTGGGCTGGAAACATCAGCCGTATATCAGATGAGCAGTGGGCCAAACTTACGACCTTATGAGTCCCGTATTTTTGATTTTATGAGTCCCGTTTAATGGCAAGAGATAACGCGGCAGATCCAGACGGAGATGGCGGAATGAGCTGGACTCCTTTAATAAAGATTGGTCCTTAGCAGCTCAGGTCAGAGAGACGTGGAAAGAGAGTAGTTAGGCCTTCGCCCAGCAGTAAGCCATCAATGGCAAATAATACAAATTGATTGATCATGTGGACTCCTCACTAATTACAGTGGTAGGAAACTAAATGAACTCTCCTCATTCAAAGAAGGAACCAACATTGGCGCGTGCCCACTGCGTGTTTCAGATCGGTAAGTTCAGGTTTCACACTCGTGGCCAACTTCTGGGCTAACTCTATGTAATGCTATCGACTAGCTAAGAATAAGAAAACCAGGTTTTTCCGCAATATTTTTCTTCACCATAAATAAGTTAGAAGTGACTTTAGTCAAAGCCAAATACATTCATAAATGGTATTTTTGAACGTCATCATTTACATTAAAATATAATTGATTCTAGTCGCCCCTTCCAAAGGGTAGTTCCGTATGGAGAAGAATGGGCAAGAAACTCCACTGTTACTCTTCTAAAAATGTTTTGCGGTATTTTGTATTTATATTATATGGCAGGGAAGTTGCTAACGGTAAAAAAAAAAATACCTCACTCGAGCATCAAACCTAGGCTCAACAGACTCACTGACAATTACTATACCACTCCGATATATTTGACCTAAGAAACAGCAATACATACCGATGTCACCACAGCACAGTGAGTGGTTGCCGCGTGTCAACCGATGTCAACACTGATCGGTTATCCAACAGCTCGCCGGTTGAGCAACCAACGACTTATTAAGTTAAGGTTTATATTTAGATGTTTATTGGTCGAATTAGGACGGAAATTATTGACGGAAATCAAAATAAAGAGGTGAAATTAATTTAAATTGTTTGTTCTGTAAATAGGATATCGAAATCGTTTTTGCACGTCATTTAATAAAATAAGCAAGAGGAACGTTATCGTTTTATATATAAATACTAGTTGGACTGGCCTGTAAGTCTAGTGGTTAGTGACCCTGACTGCTGAGACTGAGTTTGTGGGTTCGATTCCCACCCAGGACAAATGTTTGTGTGATGAGCACAATCATTTGTTCTGTGGCTGGGTGTTATTTATCTATAATATGTATGTATTTAGAAATATGTAAGTATGTTTATCAGTTTTCTGGTTGCCATAGTACAGGCTCTGCCTAGTTTGGGATCAGATAACGGTGTGTTGGTAGTCCTAAGAAGAAGATATTATTATATTATAGTATTTGCTGCTTGGCCACCTGCAGCTTTGCCCGCGAGAACGTCAGAAATTGTTTATTTTTATTTATTTGTTTAAAACACTTACACCTATCACAGGCTTACCTAATACTATAGTGTAGTTTAATATTGTATTCAGTTTAGTATTATCTATTACTTCCTTATAAAATCTATCTCTTTATAGCTATCGGCCAGTAAACGTCCCGTCACGTTCCAGCCGTATCGGAGATTAGCCGGAACAAATAAACAAACTTTTTTTTGTGATAATTTCCGTAGGTATATACTTTCATAATATATGGATGTAGTAAAAAGTATGTAAGTAGTGCTGTTATTTTGACATTACAAACAGCCGCCTTATTTTTTTAATTATTTGTGTATGCTCTCAGAATTGGAGGATAAAAATGATAATTTCACAAGCGATTCTTTAAATACTTGTCAAATTTCAAGTGTCGTCTAAACTTAACTCTCTTTGGCAATAACTTATTTATTGTTACTAAATGTTCTGCGCGCTCATTGCACTGTCGTTGCCACAGTCCACTTGTAATAGAAAAAGGACTTTGAAATATTTATTTAGTTAGTTATTTTGTGTTCAGTTACTATGGCGGATGAAAGCGTGAGGAAACCTGGACTGAATGGCTGAATTCGCCTTCGTCGGTTGACTAACCAGGAAAAAGGTGATGAGCTCGGACACATCGTCATACAACGTGGCAATGCTGCCAGCCTTTCGGTACCTTTCCTGTTGACAGCGATGTGGACGATTTTTTGATGCTCTGTGATTATTTCGCTCTTTTTTAGCTAGATGTACACGACATATGAAGCAACACATTTCCAATATAAGCTGACTTCTCATTGTGAGACGCGATTCGTTGCGAGGTCAGTTAAAAATGAAAAGAACAATGGCGAAATCATAGCTGAAATTTATTGGAGCGTCTAAAAGTGATTAATATACGAAGGCAGTTCTATTATTTTTCTACGTTTTTTCAAAGTATCACATTAACAAGTTAAAGCCGGATAAAAAAGATATTTGCAATAAAAAGTTATTTTTCTACCAAGTGACAGCAAGTACAGCATTATTGTATTAAAATCAGTTTTTGTTTGTTATTATAATTAAATGGAGTATATGAATTAACAATACTGTTTATTTCTAAGTGGAAGTGTTCTTTGCAGGGAAGTCAAAATATTGTAGTGTAAAAATATATGAATTACTTTCAATTAATGACGGGCAAAAAGACTATTATCCCAAAAAAAAACTTGGTTTGACTTTGACAGTTATGATACTCATGTCACAGACGCTTGCGCTTGTGCTTCGTGTGTATTTGTTCTCAATTGTTTTCCGGTTTCTTTCATTTTTCATTTCAGGAAGCAATATTATGTGTATATTTTAATAGAAAATAATATTCCTGGTAGGACAGGAATCAGCGAGTATTGCTGTAATTGCTTAGTTGGTCGGCGCACGGTAGGATGTTGCGCTCATGTCATGACGCTAGTCTGGTATTTAGGATGGGCCAGACATCAGCAAAATATTTCAGCACCTGCAGAATTTCTGGATGAAATAATTATAAGAGAGGATGACGAAGAATAAAGATTACTTAATATAAAAAAAAAAACTTGTTTTATTGATTCTTATGAACATACTCAACATATTCCAGACGCATTCTAGGATTTTATAAATTCTTATTTATCTGAATGTTAGCAAGTATTAAAAAATCCCAGAATACTATTATAATCCTATTGCTTCAATACCTAAAAAAATGCTGATGGTGACTGGCAGCCTCAGTCCTATAATTGTACACAGTCATGTAGTAAGTATACCTTAGGTAAGGCCTACCAAAGAGTATTTATACCTTTTACAAGGCATTGCATGCTAAAATAACTGTATAAGGAAAATACTAATGCAATATTGCCCTTTAAACTTCCTCGAATTTAAATTACCATTGACATAACCTACAAAAATTCACGACTGAATTTCTATTAACTCCGGCTTTCTCGAACAAAAATTCTTGCACCAACTAATTCAGAAGATGACGCCGAGTTTAACAAGATATTTTTCATTTAAAGACGCAAGCGTTTAATCTCAGCTAAATTAATGTATGGGTGGCTGCCATTGTTCTTTCGCTCTGTCGGTAGCTTTGAAAAGTCGCCGAGTGTACATTTTATAATTATTATTTTAAGTCTGATAGCTTATACAAATATTATAGTCTATATGTGTGTCTAAATTCACTAAAATAAATAATTAATATTATTTCGTTTGATAAAGCAATGAAATTGGTTTAATCGAAAAATAATGTTTTAAAATTACCTATCTAACGGTTTGTAAAAGAAACAATGAGAGAATGTGTTGGCATAAATTCAACATAAACTTACACACGGTATAAAAACAAAAGTTTCTTTTTGTATTTCAAAAAATACAATGTGAAAAATAACTTTAATTTCGCATTATAAATGATGGAGTTGTGAGTTAAAAATAAAAATAAAAAAAGAACTACAACCGAATGAGAACCATCTCCTTTTTTGAGATTGTTTAAAAGTCCTTATTCCAAAAAATACTCAATTCTGCATAATTTCAGATGTCAACACTAGGTTTTGGATGGTTTTGGTGTGTTTTATCGCGGTTTTGTTCTTGAGGTTTGAACCCATTTCTCAACAGAGTTACTACAGAGAGAGACTACAGTCTGAGAGACAAGGCATTTAATTTATAACCTTCATGATAAATAAATCATTAATCCCGGTGCACATTTAAAAGGAAATATAAAAGCTTGGTAACATAACGTTGTGTAAAGTAACATTTCACACTCGAAGGCGACAGTGTCTTACGTCGCCAGTCCCACTTCCTCAAGATATCAAGGTGACAGCTCATTGACGAGTTGAAGGATTTGTTCACACTGAGCGACTAATGATGAACAGATGGAAACTCCATCTGTTGCTGCGTCTGTGAGTGACTTGTCGTGTCGTGAGGAAAGTATTGAGTATGAATCTCGATGGCTATAAGAAAAGAGGGAGACCAAAGAAACAATGTACTGTGTGAATTATGACATGGATTGGGGACTGAAAGATAAGTGTGGAAGAAAAAGATAAATGATGATTGATAACTGCGAGTGACTTGCAAACAATAAGCCTATAGAAAGAAATATAATGAACGGGGAGTTGTGTCATATAAAATACAAACAATTTTGTTCATTCATCATGGAGTGATTTACTAACCTACTCGTACTTTTATTTTTTTGTATATTGTTTTTTGTCTGCATATAAATAAATAAGTAAACTAATTGTTTTTAGATTTTACTTTCTCTCTCTTCTTTCTGTGTCTACATCTCCCGTTATCTAATTTCCTATCGCAGCTATGCTGGAAGAAATAACATTAGACATAACCATCACCTTTGTACGTGTTTTTGTTATCCTATGGTCAAATAACTATGCATACAGAAACATAACACTACGCCTGTAATTTCCAAAGGGTTAAGCAGAAGTGTACGTATAGTGAACCCACATTTAGCTAGTTATGTTAAAGTCCCATGTTATGATTGGCGAGCCTATTGCCATCAACTGGGAACTGCCCAGACAACGGCCTGCTACCAACATATTCCAGATAGAAAACGTAATAGCACTTTTCCCAACCTGGATATCAAACTAAGGACCTTATGCTCAGCAGTAAAGTTTTCGACAGCTAGATCAATGATGCAGTCTGATTATGTTATAAGTCCTAATAGGTACTGTAAGCACAAATAGGTACTGTAAGCACAAATAGGTACTGTAATAGATGGCGACCCTATTGCCACTAAACAGCTACAAAACAACACTCCAAGCGGCTATTGTAAGTTATTAATAGTAAGTATGTCAATATCGGACATTATATTAGGCAATATCGTAAAACAGGTTGCAGGCAAGTTGCTCAACAGTTGCTCAGTGAGTGCGAGCCTTAAGTTCGCAATACTAAGTGTATTAGTATTCTTTCTGCCTACCCTGTTTCGAATAATAAGTGTCTGATGTAACTAGCGTACTGTTTAGAAAACGAGAAAATAGTTTAAAAGAAAGATTTCCTTGTATCTAGAACATACATAGACTATCGCCTTCTTCCCATTGAGGTAGGCAGAAAGGACAGAACGACACCTGCTAAAATCCTTACATAGGCACTCCCAAACTTCATTGACGTTCATAAGAAAGAAATTTCTAGAAGTTAGAATAAAAGCATACTTTTACAAAAGTATTTTTTGTGAGTAGTAATATAGTTCTACCTATGTGTGTTTTTTTTTTTTTTGAAACGTTGTACTACGTACCTAATATTTCGTAGGGAGGGAAATAAGTTACAAAAACCTAGAACTTAGAACGAAGAAGGTAATATTGGTTTTAGCATATCAAAATTGTGTTTGTTATTACTGAAAGTGCGAACACAAGTGATGAAAAAACAGATGCATAAATATATTTAAAAAATCCTAAATGTGTACAAATACAGAAAAAGGAGTACACATAAAAAACAGTTGCCTAGGTGAAGGATTTTTTGGTGACTTGGATATCGACGTGCAACCTACTACCATCCATGGATTCAGTACATGATCTGAACCCTATGCATTGCAAACACAATTGCTGTTCCATACATGCTGACCGCTTAGTCACTTTTCTATGAAACAGCTGATTTTGTTACAACCGACTGAAAATGTTTGCGCGGATGTTGTCGTGGGTCTGTTCAAAGAGTTACCGTGGCCCTGGTACAGGCAACTGAAGGAACACGGGTGGGTTTTAGTCAGTAAAACTATGGCAAGTGGCTCCGCCAGGAGCGGTCATTTGATGATTTCCCATCCAGAAAAATGTCCGTATTACGGGATCCAGACCTTACTCAACAAGGAGCTAATTATATACGATAACATATTATTATTTTATGTTTATTTCGAAACTACAAACATATACTTTTCCTCAATAATATGGTATCTACTTATTACCAAACAGACAGACTTTCAAGCCAATTTTTCTTATTCAACGAAGAATTAAAGTGTCTCCTATGCTTATTTATGGACACTAAATCCTTAATTATAATTTAAGAACTATAAATCTCAGTTTCAACTGATAACAACCATCTATTTCCTAGAGAGAAAGATACCAACATAACAAAATATGTAAAAATATGACAAGAAATCTGTAATTTATGTTCTGCCCATACATCACGAGTAAAGCGTGAATATACACACGAAACCGCGTTCCGATTACAAAACAAGTTTCGGATATTACGTTACCAAAATAACTATATAGAAGTTATTACGTAATGTTTAAAAAAACGTGAAATTATTACCGTGATCTGCGTTCAGAAATAGCACTATTTTTTCACTGCACTGTCACTGATGTTTGAATTTAGAAAACACTTTTTTGTTTGTCTTTTTTTACGCCACGTCTGTTTGTGACGAAGGTATGAAGCTTACTGCCTCATCGCCCCTCCAAGTTAAGTAAAGTGACAGTGGTTAAGGCTAGGCTACATTGGTTAGAAAAGTTTTGCGTTTTTATATATGTATGCAGGTTTTTTTTTTGTCTTACGTCATGTTCGTAAGTTTCACCAAGGGCTGCAACCCTTGGTAAAAACTTAACCGGGTTGTGTAGGGCAGTGTATATTTATATTGTTGATATTTAGACTCGAAGCCGATCTAACAGTTGGGAAATTTCCATCAGATGCTGACGAACGTGTTTTAATGTGATGAGCGGCGAACATTTGTATTAGTAAACTGTAGAAAAATCCATAATGCATCTTATTTGAATACCAGAAGGCCAATTCTCTTAAATTAAAAATGTTAAAAATCTTATCACAGTCTCACTTTGGCGACAAATGTCAAAAACTTGTCAAAAAGAGAAATCCATAAGAAATTATCATCATGATTGTTTCAGGAGAATGACATGAGCTCGGGACCGGGCGATGCATTAAAAATAAACTGCCTTAGGTGACTGATTACAATAAAAAATTTACCAAAGTGGATAGCTATTTGAAAAATTCTACACTTAAAGGCCACCGCAGACCGGCGCGTCACGACAGTGCGACGAGACTTTAGTAGCTCAGTACCCGTAAAGTTTTCATAGAAATTATTCTATTACAGTTTCATCGCGAAGCTGCGCCGCGCTTGTCTGACATTAAAAAATCAACTACATGCGTATGTTAACTAAGTTGCATGAATTAAGTAAACGGCAGAGTAAGAGAGGAGGAGGAGTGGGCCACCATACGAGAGCACGTGCGGGTGGATAGATGTCAGATGTCTACGAATATTTGGCCCTAGACAGCCCGTTTTCTCACGATGTTTTCCTTCACTGTTTTGAGAGCGGTAATGAAATAATTTACAGTAAAAAAAAACTAAAAAACACGCTTCCATAGAAAGCAAAAGTTTTAGTTTTTTTAAACTATTATTTATTTTAAATTTTTTAGGGTGGTTAGAACTTTGAGACGTGTGTCAGCGTAGTTTGTGAAGTATGTCAGCGTGGTTGTCGAAGACATTTTTTTGCTGTCCTGGTAACCCAGGCAAGGATAATGGCACAAATTTATGAAATTATAGTATTGTCATCGGTCCTCGATAAGTCTACAGAGTTTAGACAAAGTCTACAAAGTTTTATGAAATCTGGTCGTTTAAAGTTGGTCAAAATCGCGCTATAAGGAGTCGATAACAAACAAACATACAAACATACAAGTGAAGCTAATATAAAGCGTGTAAAAAGTAAAGCACCTGTCAGGATTCGAACTTACGTCCTACAACTCTTAACTCGCGGTCATTACCACGGGGCCACTACTGTTCCTATATCATCATCTGCATGGCCTGTTCCCAACAATGTTGGGATCGTCTTCCAGAATAACTAGATACTGCTGAATACCAGTATTTTATATGGAGAGACTGTCTATCTGACGTCCATAACCCAGTTTCTTGGTAACACCACCAGTAACGACTGACAAAGATCCATGGGCGGAGCGGGAGCGCGTGTCAGACTTTTACTGACTAAAACCCACCCGTGTTCCTTCAGTTGCCCATGTGCCAGGATCACGGCATCTCTTTCGAACAATCTCGCGACGACCCCGATAGTAGGCCCCTTCAGTGCTGCTGACATCTCTTTGAGGTGCGCGTGGAACACTACGCGCTGTCGACCCGAGCTTGGGACCAACAGCTGGGTGCTTTCTGAGGTGCGTAGGGGTCTTAGTATGTAAAGATGGATGGGAGGCCAACCATCTACGGACCAACTGCAGCAAACTTAGCTTAACCTGATCGATCGACCCGTGCGGTTGTTATTACTGAGCCACTAGCCCCTTCTAAAATACTGCTCCTATGTATAATTATTAATAAAAATAATAACACCATCAGCAAGGCGACCAGTCACCACAAGCAGCACCCGTTCACGAACGCAAAGATCAGCCATTTACACCCTCGCCATACTTGAGGGAAGGAGGCAACCCAACCTCGCTGATCTAGCACAAAACATACAGAAAGAACAAGGCGCACGCGCGTCCCTGGTCTGCATTCCGTTCTCAAATCAAATCAAATCAAATATTTTTATTTGTAGAACATAGGTAAACAAAAGTACAGATCTCTCGTATCTCGTCTCTTCTGTGTCGCCTGTACACACGATGTCACCGATCAACATTCATAATTTGAATATCGTTCTAGAACACAGACCAGACCTTGGAATATAAAATCGTCATCACTTCTAAATACTCTATGTAACCACGCCTTAAGAAAATTGCACACACATAAACACAATGCAATGTAACTGTATCGGTGTGAGCACGTGTGTGTGTGTGTGTGTGTCTAGAATGCAACATTAATATTGAAGAGCTTGCGCCGCTCTCTGCATATCCTGTCAAGGCTAGCGCTTGATGATACTAGTTGTATAGGTATTGAAATGTCGCATCTGTATTTTAAATGACTTCTTTCGTATCGGCGAGGCTGTTGTCCATGACTGTGCCTGTGTGTATTTTGTATGTTATCATATGAAAACATTTTTGCAAAACACCCACCAACTTGAAAAAAAAATAACAACCGACTTCCTTAAAATGTTGTGTTTATTTTATAATAAACGTAGCCACCTACTGGGCCAAAACAATATAAAGTGTACAAGTACTATCGACACGAAAGAAGAAGAAGGTTGTTATTTTTTTGTAAAAAGTTTTTATTTTTAACTTTTTAGTTTTGGTAGATACCCCGCACTAATCTAATTGCGTTATTCGTTCATTTGTCGCGCAAATACTGAATGCAAATTTAAGACTTATATGGTTTTCACATGGATTCCATTGTCCGAATGGAAACAAATTAAAATGGGACCATTCGGGAAGCACCAGCTTTCAAAAAAGAATCATCAAATTCGGTTCACCCAGTCAAAAGTTATGAGGTAACAAACATTTTAAAAAATACAGTCGAATTGATAACCTCATCCTTTTATTGAAGTCGGTTAAAAAAAACACTCATCTTCATCTGCAAGGAAAGACTAAGCCTGTGGTAAAATGGCGCTTCCCTACCGAATCCATTCGTTCCACCTGCTGAAAATCTCGCACCTGGTTCGAAGTTTGTCTGTCCAATTTAATAACGATCGGTTTAGGCGTGAAAAAGTAACAGACTAACAGACGGTATTCATTACATTCGCATTTATAATAAACTAGCTGCACCCTGCAGATTCACCGGCATAAGTCTCGATACAGTGGATATATCGATCTATATGGATCTAGTGGATATATCCTAGGTCTTAAATCCAGCACGCGTAGCATGACCACCGTAGAAATTAGTTTTGTCTATTCTTGGTAGAATAGAGATAGAATTATCATGATACACCAGCATAAAACGGTACAAATGTTTCTACAATCTTTAATTTTGTCTTTAATCTTTCTACAATATGTAATTTTATCTATTCTTCCGTCGACAAAACCCATTTCTACGGTGGTTATGCTACGCGTGCTGGTCATGATCTACCCATTAGGTAAATCCAATCCCGACATACTAATATTTCTCTTTTTAATATTAGACTTTATGACACTCGGCAATACTGTAGCTCGGAATCAGATCAGTAGTTCCGATAGATTCATCATTATCATCATTTCAGCCGAATGACGTTCATTGCTGGATAAAGGCCTCCCCCCATTAGGGGGGTTTGCCATAATCGCCACGCTTGGCAGGCGAGTTGGTTTTCACAGTATGGTGGTAAAATGCATAGAGAACGCTGCTGCCCATTCTCTAGTTAGTTCCTTAGTCACCTCTTTCGTCCCACGGGAAAAAATGGGATGGATAGATAGATTATTTATTAGTACAGAAATATGGTATGTCCATGTCATAATGCAAATTATAGCCACAGTTGACTGTTCCGGGTACTCACCCGGAACAGTCAACTGACTCTGATTAATAAATCTGCTGTCATATTTATTTTTCGTGGTAAGATAACAAAACTTCAATAAGTTGGTATTTATATTAGATTTGCTTCATTTAAGTAGGTATCTGACTAATTTCTAAAATGAGGAGAAGGAAGTTAAATAAAATAAAAATATTTACATTCATTAATTTATAATTAGGTACAAAAATATAGTTACAATATTTATATTTACATCTAATTTTAGAATTAATAATGATGTTTATGGCAAAAAACATTTTATGATTTTAAAATGAAGTACCACTTTTTATTTTATGAACCAATATCTTAGGTACTTATGTAGGCATTACATTTTATAAAAATAAATTTATTATGGTAGTATGTACACAGACGAGAATTTTACAAATATTTATTTTTTAGTTTTACATTACATTTAAAGTAAATTAACAATGACATGTTATTGGCCAGAATATCGTCATTAAAGGTTAAACTGAATAATAAAAACGACTCATTTAAATGAATTAGTAGAATTTTTATCCAATTTTATAGATTTTTAACCAAAAAAAAAAAACAAAAATCCATCATTTGCCCTCAATTTTGATGTAAAATGGTAATGCGTCAGTGATTGTCAGAATAATTCCCTAAGTAAAATCGGTAATTTTTTTTTCGTCAGTTTCAGTACAATGTTACTGAAATTCGTCAGTCAGTATTCGAACTACTGTTTTTTATAACTTTAACTTTTCATTTTAATATTATTGCTAATATTTTGTCAGTCAATTTCGTCTTGATAATTTTGAGTATTTTAACAGTCAATTATTTAATCAACTTCTTATTTAAAGTGTCGTTCATACTTCAATACTCCAATGTCAACATTCACACGATGATCTCGGAAAGTTTGATCAAGTATTTCTTCAGTAAATCTACCGTCAAGTCTAACTGTTGTAATTGTTTGACAGAAATCACAACTTGAGATGAAATTGGATCATCATCTGCCTGACTATATCCTATTTGTGTTAAGACTGGCTTCCTGTCTAACCGAGTGCTGATTAATAGCTCTATATAACATAGAACGAATAATAAAAACTTGACGTTTGATTTGACAAAAGATTTAAATGAGAAGACTTTCTGAAATTGAAAGTCAGTCAATCTCATGCGCCTGTTTCAAGCATGATTTTAAAGCTTTACATAACTAACCCTCTATTACTGCTAGATTTCGTCAATCAATATTGTCAGTTACTTTAGCTTGATTTTGGCACGACCTGCTTGTCACTAGCTTGTTTCTTATGACTTTTAAACTTCCTTGCTCGTTTTCTTCTACTCCCTAATTCGACTCTGTCACTCCTAGCTTGAATGTCTTGACTGTCAGTTTGGCCTGAAGGTGTCGTTTCAGTCATTTCAAGTTTGTCACTCCTGTCTTGAATGTCGGGACTGTCAGTCGTGCCAGATTGTCTCGTCGCGTACTCATGTCGTTTGCGTCGGGCTGAGAATCGTCGTCTGTCGTATAAATTGTTGTATGAATTACCCCTGGAAATTGTAGAATTTTGGTTAGCTACAGATACATGAAAAAATAGTGCCAAGATGCCTATAGACATTTCAATTTTGAAAATTGACGAATATTTTTGTCAGTCATAAAATTGCCGTCTTTCGATAGCATCGACAATTCGACAGTCTGTAGACACCTTATTAAAATAAACTAATCTCAGAGTATTATTTAAATTTTGAAAGATAATAATCTATCTGCTTTTAAAATGGAAAGGTTGCTTATTAAGTTTGAAAAAAGAGGCGAAAAAAGTGTATTACTTGATAAAATACTTTTAATTAAACGTGAATTTAGTTTATTTTTACTCTAAGTATTTAGTCATGGTTAATTTTAATTTACACATTTATAAAACTACGGTAACTTCTGTTGCAAATTGGTAACTCACTATCATAAAGAAAGTTACATTTTAAGTGACTAAAATAAAGTTTATCACATTCTAATTTAAAATCGATCACGATGACGTCGGTAAGTTTTTATTTTCCTAAAGTTGTTTAAAAGAGTTGATAAACTTAATTTTTTAAATGATTAAAAGTTAATTTAAAATTCCAATAAAAAATCCCTAATAAATTAATTTGTAAAAAAATATAAAAATGAATATCATTATTGTACTTAAGACGTTTTGCACTTAAATAACTTGTACTTTTAATTGAGAATAATCTCTAATTTGTTATATAAACGTGAGAGATGTACCGACTATAGATACAATCGACTAAAAAATCATTAAATCTACTGTTTCATAATTATGGAGTCTCTTGATGTTAAACTTAGTTACACGATAAGCAAAAACCATTGCAATGTGTGTGTGTTGTAGATTCTGACAGAACCTTCAATTTGGTACTGACAAAGTAATATTTTGACAAAAGCTAGAAACAGTTGACAGGCCAATCTAAACATACCAACTGCCTATCAAAAGTGTCACTTCTGTAGAAATGGAAGATGATACATTGAAAAACTAAAATTTCGTGTTCTTTAAAGTGTACCACTTTCAGCAAATAGAATAAGATTTTAACATTTGAGCGTATATTCTTCGACTATTGGGCCTACCATAGACTACAAAACTTTTTAAGTTGGCAGAAAATTTCATTTTATCGTGTATTTCTTTTATATCCTATAAAATGAAATTGAATGAAATTTTCATTCTTAACGGTTTAGGGTACTGTATTTATTTTTTTAATTATTTATGGCCTGAATCAAATTTGTGAAAATCGAATAAAACTCAAAGATTTGATTTAAAAAATATTGAGACAAAATAGTCAGAAACGACTAATTCGGTCGACTGCCACTAATTAATCGGTACATCTCCATAATGGAATCTACTTTTTCCCGTTAATGAAGTTGCCCGCCTCGTCTTTGTACAGGTCTTCATTGATCCCGTAGTACGCTGGAGCGTTTGGACAATCCACCTGGAAAGAGACAACACACTATTATAATTTATTATTCTTTAAAATATAAGACACATATTTTAATATTTTTACAAAACACAAATGTTAGTCTAGTGGTTAGTGACCCTGACTGCTAAGACTGAGGTCGTGGGTTCGATTCCCACCCAGGACAAATCTTTGTGTGATAAGCAAGATTATTTGTTCTGTGTCTGGGTGTAATTTATCTATAATATATATGTATTTAGAAATATATATAAGTATGTTTAACAGTTGTCTGGTTGCCATAGTACAGGCTCCGCCTAGTTTGGGATCAGATAACGGTGTGTTGGTTGTCCTAAGATATTTATTTATTTAAAATATAAAAATTGTGGCCCATCGGCAACAGGAACCGGGTCCAACCTGTCGGTGGCCAAGCTCTGGAGAAAGGCACCTCCTGACTATACGCGCCGTGTCCAGGAGTACTGCTTTCTGAATCTCTCTCTGACCCAGCCGCGCAATGAGAGCCTCCTGAAGTGTTGGTCGAGGCTCTCCGCTATAAGGTCATTTACTGTTACAATTATCGGTACAATGATTGCAGAATCCAGTTCCCACATGTCGACAACCTCATGTGCTAAGGCAGCACATCATTATTATAACTATTATTTATTCAGCAGCATCAATTCAGCTGACAGACATCCACTGGTGGACATAGGCCTCTCTCAAATATCGTCACTTCGACTGGATGTGTTTCAACAATCAAGTGGATTCTAGAGGCCTTCAGCCTGTAATAAACCCATAGTATGTTACTCTTTTCATGTGAAGTGATATACAATCACTACCGCTAACTCTACCAAATCATTACGCCTGCTCACTGCATGTTAGCAATTTCAGATCATTTAGTGAAAGTAGCCTCTTAACTCATATTTTCTTCTAACATATATCAGTGACGATTTTGATTACCTTGAAGAACCAGTCGCAGACCCTGGTCCTCTGGTTGAAGACGGTGCCTACTCCGCAAACGAAGGAGTACATCAGGTTGCCTCCGATACTGGGGACACACCAGTGCCAAACCTGTAAGAAAGAGACATTATGCTATAATTATTTGAGTAGGCGTCTAAAAGATTTGGCCAACTTCTTGAGTCTTTATTGATTTAAGATATATAAATCGGTGAGTCAAAACTTTAAATAACATCTCTAAATGTATTTAAATAAGAGCATCAGTGGTATTCAGTAGATCCTCAAAGAGGTGCATGGACACATTCCAGCAAGTGGATCTTGTGCTGGACATCATTGCACACACATTGGTGAGTGTTCCTGCTATTATCGACGCCATCTTATCTTAAAATACTATAAACTCCAGAAAGAATAAGAAGTGGTCTTATTTCAAGATCTCTTTAGGGTTTGAAAAGAAAAATCTTCATACGGTATATCCATAGCAAACATTTACAACTTCAATGCAAATTGCATTGACATTTTAATAGGCACTAAATATTAAAATTATTTTTATTGTAATAATAACTCCATTTAACCCGACTGCCCAACGCTAGGGAGGATAAAAGGTCCTTGATAATTAATTCATAAGTCTTTTTACCACGATAAGTGTTATTTAACTTGCGTCGACACGAGATAAAGAACTGTACTTACTTGACACATAGTTTCGGGGTCAGCATAGTACCCGGGTATTTTGTCATTGCATGTAAATGACAAGCCTTTTGGTACCTCTGTGTAGACCGGGTAGTCTTCTCCAGGTATGTAGCCGTCCACCGACTGGAAATAACATACAAAAATTCAATTCGTTATCCAAACTGATAATGGTACCGATTCCCTTGTTCACAAACTAAACTAAATTTAAGTTGAGTGCATCTTTTTCTTTGTATTTCATTAAGAAGACGACAAAAGAAAATTTTTAGTTTAGTCCTGTCAAATTAATCAGCGCCTGTCACTACTCCATATAAGTTTAGACGTGATTAAAAACTTGCCTACTAAAATTACGTCAATTTACGTTAAGTGCTGATTAATTTGACAGGACTAAACTAAAATTTATCTTCTGTCCTTTCCTTAATGAAATAGAAAGAAAAAGATGCACTGAACTTAAATTTAGTTTAGTTTGTGAATAAGGGAATCGGCACCATTGTGCATATAATTGCATAGTAATTTTTTAAGACTTCTTTATCATTCGTATGAGTAGGTATAGAAGAGACATATCATTATTTGTTTGTTTATAAAATCTCTGAAAGTACCGATCCGATTAGAAAAAATAGTTCACTGATACGAAGCGACACTACTGCGGACTACCACGGGGTCCACAAGATATACACTTTGAATACGTAACTTCCCCGCGGACAAAGTCGCGGGTAGAAGCTTTCCTAGTCCTTTAGGCTAAGACCTAGGTGTAACATTACTGTTGTATCTAGTGAGATATCCAAAAGAAATCAATGAAACTGCGCATCCTTTTCACAACTAAGTTGATGTCGGCTGCCAGTCTAACCGGATGCAGCTAATATCAGTATTTTACACAGAGCGACTACCTGATCTCCACAACCCTGTCACTGAATTTCAAAATAACGCACCACTATAAGAAGAAAGAAAATAGGTTTATTTGATGTAAACATGACGCAAATAAAGACCAAACACAGAGAAACACAAAAATAAAAGAAAAAGCTCGAGGAAAACATGCGTCACATCCACGCAAAACGGCCATCGCTCAGCATAATGCTGTGACCCTATCCGAGACAGAGCCCAGGCGCTGGTTTACAGTGACAACCGGTGCAGCAAACAATGAGCAAAATAAGTACGCTAGTTGTAATAAATATTTTATTTAAAATTGGCAATATTCTGTTGCAACTGAAACATGACGCACGCGCCGCTGGCTTTAATTAATCAAAGTCAAAGCATTCATTTTTATTTAACAAAGAAGGCACTTTAGAACGTCAACATGTTTTTTTAATAATATCTCAAGACAACCAACACACCGTTATCTGATCACAAACTAGGCAGAGCCTGTAGTATGGCAACCAGACAACTGATAAATATACTTATATATTGCTAAATACATGCATATTATAGACTAGCTTTTGCCCGCGGCTTCGCCCGCGTGGATGTCGGAAATTAATGCAAGAGGACGTACTAACGCGATAAGAATGTGTTTTTCCAGGTTATATGGGTAATATAGACTCTGTGTGCTATTTTCGATCCAGATCCATTCAGCCATTTTTGCGTGATTGAGAAACAAACACCCATCCATACATATTTTCACATTTATAATATTAGTAGTAGTAGGATTATAATTCATATTACTTAGGATTCATAGTTTATGAGAACATCATGTGTGTTGGTGTTTTTACACGCTTTATATTAGCTTCACTTGTATGTTTGTTTGTAACCGACTCCTTATAGCGCGATTTTGACCCACTTTAAACGACCAGATTTCATTTAAACTCTGTAGACTTATCGAGGACCGATGACAATTTATACTATAATTTCATAAATTTGTGCTATTATCCTTGCCAGGATTACCAGGACAGCAAAAAAACTTTCTTCGAAAACTACGCTGACATACGTCAGACACTACGCTGACATACTTCTCAAAATTCGAAACATCCCATAAAATAGAAAATAAATAATAGTTTAAAGAAAGTAAAAAACACGCTTCCATAGAAAACCAAACTAAAAAGTAGAAAATAATGGAAAAAAAGCGTGGGGTGCCTGATATCAATAAAAAAATACCTTAAAAACCACCCCACGCTTTTTTCCATTATTTTATACTTTTTAGTTTGGGTTTCTATGGAAGCGTGTTTTTTAGTTTTTTTAAACTATTATTTTTAAAATAAGAGTAATAGTATTCAGAGTAAGAAGACTGCGACATAGGGCTTGGTTTAGTTGAATATAAGTCTTCCTGGTTTTTCTTAACGCTCCTATTTTACCTATACAGACACTCAATCATTTACCAGACACCGAACATAATTATAGGAATAGTACTTTTGCCAGTGGCTTGGCCCGTATAGCTCTCGGAAAATATCACCCGGGAACCTACTACCGGGATAAAGTAGGTATCCTATCTGTTACGTATCCATGATATAATATATCTTTGTGCCAAATTCGATCTAAATCCGTTTGGCCGTCTTTGCATCATTGAGAAACAAACATCCAAAAATCTAAACATCTAAGCCATTTCGCGGTCTCTTTCTTGGAATAATACTATTAGGTTTATTTTGAGTATAACGAACACACATGATATTCGCAATTACTATGAAGCCAAAGTAATATGAATTACAATCCTACTTATCCCGTACTACCCGGCCGCTGCCAACGCGCTCTGCGCCCGCTTTTTAAATCTCTAATATCTTCTAAGATATTCATTTAAATTACATGCTGTAAAGGGCCATATTGATCTATATTAAATGCACAATGTATTTAAGGTACTTAATTGGATAAGGATTAATGCTGTATTGCTTAAAATCGCTTCGTAAATAAGCCCTTATTTCTCGTAAAAAGTAAAAGATAAAAAATGGTTATTGTGGGTTATCCCTAAGAGATAGACATATACCATTGAGGACATTTTTGTAGGCCTTTTTAAGGTGTACAATACTGTAGTACATTATTTTGATCTATTTCGTAGGATTCAGCCAGGGTTTTTCGAATTTTGAGACGTATGTCAGCGTAGTTTTCGAAGAAAGTTATTTTTTTCTAAAATAAAAGAATCTTTCTAAAATAAAAGTAGCCTAAGTTACTCCTTGTTACATCAGCTATCTGCCAGTGAAAGTCCCGTCAAAATCGGTCCAGCCATTTCAGAGATTAGCGGGAACAAACAGACAGACAGACAGACAGACAGACAGACAGACAGACAAAAATTGTAAAAAATGTTGTTTTGGTATATGTATCGTGTATACATTCATATACACTTAGTAAAAAGTGGTTATCTTAATATTAAAAACAGACACTCCAATTTTATTTATTTGTATAGATGTATAGATAAATTACACCCAGACACAGAACAAATGATTGTGCTCATCACACAAAGATTTGTCCTGGGTGGGAATGGAACCCACGACCTCAGTCTTAGCAGTCAGGGTCACTAACCACTAGGCTAACAGGCCAGACCATTTAAAATAGAATTGATTCTAGTCACCCGTTCCAAAAGGTAGATTCGTAAGGTAAAGATTGGGCAAGAAACTCCATCATTCCTCTTTTAAAATATTTTCAATATTAGGATACAATATTTTGAAAAATTATAAATGTGAAGACTATGTATGTACCTAGAATAAAATTACCATACCACAACAGGTAAAATAAATCTGTGCCACGCAGCTGTCAGATAACTATTAATATTTGTATTGCAAGTGCTGACTGGAGCAAGTAATTAATTCAAGTATGCATCGGTTGAATAAACAAAATATAAGGAAAGAAAGTGTAGCGCGCACTAACTGTGATACCGACGTTACAGTCATTACAATATACACACGAATGTGGAAGTAAACTACACTGTCAAACATTTGGGAAGGTTTGCGCGTTTTGAAGACCAATAAAGGTTGGATTGGGCCTATATCTTACTTAGATACCATGGCCATGGTGGTCAGCCATCGTCGCGCTGCCAGCAATTTACAACAACAACAACTTGCATCAACTTTAAGTCGTTCGTGGTACGAGTTCCAACCCACCATCTACAGACATGCTTGAGAGAGGACTTTTGGCCGAAAAGTGTCTGATATCGATGTTTCCGAGGACGGTTACACGACACCACGTGTTTATATAGTTATAGTTTAAGTTTTGTTTTATAAAATATGTATAAACTAATATTAATATTATAAAGCTGAAGAGTTTGTTTGTTTGTATGGTTGAACGCGATAATCTAAGGAACTACTGCATACTGGTCCGAATTAAAAAAATATTTTTGTGTTGGGTGGCTTATTTATTGAGATGTATATATAACATCACGCTAAAATCAAAACGAGCGGAGCAACAACGAAAAATGGACGAAAACTGGCAGTCAATTCGATGCGACGGGAAAGGCCAGGGGAGCAAAAATTTGACGCGAACGAAGTCGCGGGCAAAAGCTAGGTAGTTTATAATTATTATTATTTATGTATTGTGTTTTTATGGGCCTAAGTTGCCTGAAATAAAGGATTGTATTGTAATAAATAAGGATTTCCGTTCGATACCCCATAACTCTAGGGTATTAATAAGACCATGTCAAAGAATAACAAAATAAATCAATATCACGATGAATTATTTATGTAAAAAACCCTTAGGTACGTGAAATATTATAACGTTACGTTCTTAGCTTTAAAACACATTGATCAAAATAAAAATCACTTTAAAATAAAAGAGAAAATCTATTAAACCACGAGGATAATTTAAGGTAAAAAAATAATTCGGTTAAGAACGAGTGGGTTTACTAAAAACGGGATCCGTATCTACGAGAATTTTGTAAACAAACAGTAGATCAGCCGAACTTAGTTGTACCTTCCTGTTTACCTTCGTAATTATGTTTATTGCCTTAAGTAAAATATGATGTAACAGATGGGGTACTGTAAGAGCTCGACGCTAAATAATAACAACCGCACGGCTCTATCTGTAACGCTTGCCCAGGTCGGTCTGTACCTACCGAGACCACTCCATGCCTCTGAAAGCACGTTCAGCCGTCGCTCTCGGCTGTTATTTGTAGATCTTTATCAGTCGTTATGGATAGTCAGAAACCTAATAGTCTTAAAACCAGTCTTGCGAAGGGTATCGTTATAGTAACTGGATTGTGGAGGTCGGATCAGATTGGGCTGGAAGCCGACCACAACATAGGAAAAGGCGACCTAGATGACAATAAGATAGGAGGACCTCCTCCTCCTCTTGACAAAATCCCTTACTCATCTTTCACGTCAAACAGGACTGAAAGTTACCATCTATACTATACTGATCTTCATTTACGTGAACGAACCCCTAGCAAAAGCTAGTAACATTATTAAGCTAAAGAGTTTGTTTGTTTGAAGACGCTAATCTCAGGAGTGACTGGAGTGTTAGATAACCATTTATTGAGGAAGGCATATATAATATCATGCTAGGAACCTTAGGAGCCGAGCAAACAGAACAAAAGGAACAGGAAGTCCTCGCATGGGCAGACGATTCGATGCGACGGGGTGGGTTGCAAGAAATTTGTCCCGGACAAAAGATAGTTCTTAGCACAAACAAAAAATGACTAATCTGATTTCCTAGTAGATAATCTAGCTAATGACAGATAATTATACAATAATACATACAATAATGAATAACTAATAATACCTACTTAGTCAGTCACAGCTTTGAATTAATAACATGACTCGCGTCGCGTGTTCTTACACACGCAGCGACTTTTTGTCGTGTTCTGTCGTGTGACATGCGACTAAATAATGTACTTCATTTCCACATTGTTTTGGGTGAGAGGTAAAAACGTATGTTGTAACAGTTTTGTCATTACATTGTAGTAGGAAAATAATTAAAATGTCATAGCAAACATGTATGATGGGTGCCGTAGGTGAGTTTGGTTTTGATTTACGTAAAAGGTTAAAAATTTCTGTCAGAGGCATTTTCAAATATTTCTTTACCGAACTGTAAAAATTGTTTATGACTGAAATTAGAACCTTTATTTTTTCACAAAACTATTATATTATTGTGAATTTTTTCATGCATTGGTTAAAAACGACATCTGAGGAATAATTTCCCACTTATTTATAACATTATATTACTTTTATTAAATGCTTATTTTTCAATCCGTTGAAATTAAAGAATCTCGTGAAATTGACAGAATATGTACCAACTAGTTTTCACCCGCGATTTAATGTGCAATCCAGGATAAAGATTAGCCTATGTCTTTACCCGAGTCAGTGTGTACCCATATGCCAAATTTAATTCAAATCCGTTTCGCCGTTTTAGTGTGAAAGCGTAACAAATACACTTTAATTAGAATTTCTCTGACGAATGTTTGGCAGGAAAATCTGAATTTTAACAATTCACGTAACGTAACATAAGGAACCTAATTTACAGTATTTTACTACGGAACCCTAAAAAACTTCAATCCAGGGAAGCAGGTTAACGTGTCTCGAGGTATAATCAAACGCTTAGCTTTTTAATCATGTTTACTAAGCTCATATAAGGTATTCATGAATATGTGAAGACTTTGGTTTTGTTGTTCGTGGAAGTCATCAATCAGTTATTGAGTATTGACACGAATGTAGGGCAAACATGCGTTCAGTATAGTTAGTTTAAGACCCGGCAATACTTCAAGTGGAGGAAGCTAAACCAATAGGACGAAGTTAAGCGAAAAGGATGCAATTCACACCCAGTTACTCTTGAGATTGACAATTGAAGTCCAAGAGGTTTTTATTTGGTCAGTGGAATACAACACGATTTTTTTTATTTGTAATGGAATATTAAAATATTCTTTTAGAAATACTATTTCAGAACCAGAGAGTTTGAATCGTCTATGCTGAAAAAAAGAAGAAGTGCCATACCATTGGTTCTAAAGTAAATCAAACAAAAAATAAATCATTTTTGTTTAACTACGTCCAATTGGAATTTAGACATATACAAGATGTTACTTTTGTTATCTCATAATCATAACTGTATGGTATTAATGAGACCATGTCATAAAATCTGCTGGCAAATGTTTTTTTTTTAATTCTACGTCACAATTAATAACATATAACACCCTCTTTTAGAACCAGACTTGCCTGTGGTTAAATCCTCAATGAATTAAGGCTATCAGCCAGGGCCTCAAAAACTTAAAACTAGATCGACTACTCGCTAAGAGCACCCCCTGTAGGATACGGACCTCGGCTTAGGGCTTTGCTGGTAGAGGGTAGCAAGGGACGGACTGGATCAAAATAAAAAAAACCGGCCAAGTGCGAGTCGGAGTCGCGCACCGAGGTTCCGTACAAACCTGCAGGTATTCACGGTTTATACATAAGGTTTATGTTTATGAAATTAAATGTTTTTTTTATATATTTGAGTTGACTGAGAGAAAGGTAAATTGTGGTTTACGATTTATGACGTATTACAAAAAAAACTACTTACTAGATCTCGTTCAAACCAATTTTTGGTGGAAGTTTACATGGTAATGTACATCATATATTTTTTTTAGTTTTATCATTCCCTTATTTTAGAAGTTACTGGGACACACACACACATTTTACCACTTTGGAAGTGTCTCTCGCGCAAACTATTCGGTTTAGAAAAAAATGATATTAGAAACCTCAATATCATTTTTGAAGACCTATCCATAGATACCACACGTATGGGTTTGATGTTTTTTTTTTTTTTGAGTTTCAGTTCTATGTTTGGGGAACCCCAAATATTATTGTGTTTTTTCAATTTTTGTGTGAAAATCTTAATGCGGTTCACAGAATACATCTACTTACCAAGTTTCAACAGCATAGCTCTTATAGTTTCGAAAAAAAGTGGCTGTGACATACTCGGACAGACAGACAGACTGACAGACAGACAGACAGACATGACGAATCTATAAGGGTTCCGTTTTTTGCCATTTGGCAACGCAACCCTAAAATCAGCTAGTACGTTTGAGTAACCATTTATAGTATTAGAATATTAGCTAGTTACAAGCAACTTTAAAAGTGATCTCGTGTTAATTCTGACAGCTCATTAATTTACCGATGATAACAGTAATTATTGCATTGTTCAATACTAATTTACTTCTCTATTGATGACAATTTAATTAGGCCTTTCTTATGTCAATTAACGTTATATTGTTAATCTGATAATTGTTAGATTATCTAGATGCTAAGTGCTGTAGTCGTTTTAAAAGGATAACCGTGGAGTTTCTTGCCGACTCTTCTCCATAAGAATAATAAATTGGAACTGTGCAACTAGCTCGTAGTCATTTTACTACGAACCTAGGTATAAAGCGTTAGGTCTTATAGAGTAGTCCGATCGATCAAGTTAAGCTGGCTTTGTCATGGTTGGTCCGTGGATGGGTGACCACCTACGTGAGTGTGAGTGAGAGACCCCTCCGTGCCTCGGAAAACTAGTTATGCTGTTGGTCCCGGTTATCACTTGTGGATCTTTGACAGTGGTTACGGGTCGTCAGAAGCCCCAACGTCTGACAAACAGTGTTAAAAAACGGTATTATTATATTACCAAGTAACTTGGTTGTGGAGGTCTGATTGGCAGTCGCTTCATATATAGTACTAGCTTCTGCCCGCGGCTTCGCCTCCGTGGATGTCGGAAAATTCACCATTTCAACCCCCCATTTCAGCCTCTTAGGAATGGAACTTCAAAAAACTCTTTCTTAGTGGATACCTAATCTTCACAAAGAACACACCCTCCAAATTTCACGTCTCTATGACCAGCGGTTTAGGCTGTGCGTTGATATATCAGTCAGTCAGTCACTTAGGACTTTGAATTTTATATGTAAAGATAAATATTCCGCTGCATTTGGTAGGACTGGAAGCGGACCTCCAGTTAGTAGGGAGGCAAGGCAAGGTTGATGATGATAAGTAAAGAAAAAAAAAAAAAGCTCTTGCTGGCTGTTTGTATCCGGTAATCCGGTTTCAGGGATTCCGGTCGAAAGAACAGGATTTTTCACACTGTATCACTTAAGGACAAAAAGTTTTCTTTATATGTTATAAAATTATTATAATTGTAAAATTACTTACGGCTAATGACCGGTCAATCAAATAAAATAATACTGTTAGAACTCCTACGGAACCCAGACTGATTCCGCACAGTCGTTTTTGTTGCGTCATTTTCGCTGCGGTACCCTAACTGTGTGGGTTCGGCTCAAACCTGAAACAATTGAAAAACATAATTTATACTTAGGTATACAATATTATTGATCTGCTTCGTTAGTCCTAGTAGACGTACTTGGCATGAGGTTCTCGGTTTAATCTCCGAATCAAGCAGCGTTTGTTTGGTTTTTCATAAAGTTTTCTGGATGTTAATCTACAGGGTGTGGCGTAAGTAATGGTCCACCGTTCAGGATTCGATGAACCAGATAATTATGATATAACTATAACAATGAAAAAATTTAACCATTTTAACCCAATTATTTTTTTTTTACAAAAATTGCTCTTGAACTCGATGGTGTATTAAAAATTGGGGTTAAAATTAGAGAAGAACCTACTTTTTCTTCAAAACAGCTGAATTTACATAAAAAATCATAATTTATCATGATAGCTCTAGTATTCAGCAGTAAATAACAGAAATCAAAATGAAAAAATAATGGTTTTTGTTGAAACTGCAAACAAATATGTAATAAAAGGTAGAAATTTCGTAAATAAAAGACAAAAATGAAATATTTTCGGAACTCTTGGGTAAAAGAGTTTAAATTTTTTAATTGTTATAGTTAATTATCTGGTTCATCGAATCCTGAACGGTGGACCACTACTTACGCCACACCCTGTATACATATATACAAAATTGAAGTGACTGTTTGTAACGTCAAAATTATAGCTTATTACTAAATACATAATAAAGTCTATAAGGTACCTATACAAAAAAAAACAGTTTTAAATTTTTTTGTCTGTCTATTTGTTCCGACTAATCTCCGAAACGGCTGGACCGATTTTGACGGGACTTTCAGTAGTAGATAGATGATGTTAAGGAGTAACATAGGCTATTATATTATTATCCCAGTAGCACTTTCCCGCGGGATTATTTCCGACATCCACGTGGGCGAAGCCGCTGGCAAAAGCTAGTTACAAATAACATTGAAGTAACCAGTTTCCATCTGGAATCGGCTTGGACTTACGAGTTGAAGGTCGTGGGTTCGAACCCAGGCAGGCGCTTTACTTTGTGTGAATATTTTAATGTTCACTAGTCTATAAACGGTGATGTAAGAAATCCTATCCTAGAACCAAGCCTCCTATAAGATGGACCGATGACCTGGTGAAGGCCGCAGGAATCCGCTGGATGCGGAAAGCATAGATCCGGTCGAAGTAGCGTTGCTTGGGGGAGGCCTATGTCCAGCAGTGGACATCTTTCGGCTGATATGATGATAATAGTGCATACAAAAGGACAACTAACTAGCGTGGTAACCTGTTTTGTTCACTCTTCCTCATAGGTAGTCTTTTTTCCGAAGAGGAATCATCAAATGATGTCTCCTGCTCTTTGCGCAGACTTTTACTGACAAAACCCACCCGTGTTCCTTCAGTTGCCTATGCCAAGACTACGTTAGACTATAGCTAGTCTGCGAATTAAACCGTTTCCTAAGAGAATTTTAACAAATGGCAGAAGTGTTTTATCCGGAAGGGGTCCTACTGTTGAACCTGTGTGTTTGCTGACCCTGCATTGGAACTGTCTCAGGGTGATAAATGTTTTTATTTCTGTAAGTAGGTTTGTACAAACACTTTTACACATCAATGATATATTTTTTAACTACATGAGGTCGGCGTTTCCTCTGAGACTCTGAGAAGAAAGGCCGAAACAAACTAAGAGGTCACAGTCTCTTTTAAAGTTCAGACATAATCTTGGTTACATCATGTGAAGACCATGTAGATAGCTGTCAGAAGTGGTCTTTTGAGGAAAGAACTAAACAGATTGAGTAGACCTGTCCAGTCAGTGCACGCATTTGTCACTGATCTGTGCTGATATTTCAAGTATCAGCCTGTCCACATACCATGGAGTTTCACAGACATATCACAAGACATTTTGCATAACTACTGCGACAGTGTGTAATGGCGCGGTAATTACAATTGTAATCAAATATTTTCGTTTCTTCGACTAGTTTGTTACTACATTGTCACAGTTTTTCCTTTAATTCACATAGATTTAATTGTTTATTGGTATTGGCTGTGGGTTTAACTGTAATCCTCTGTGTATTGAAGGTAATTTGGTAATATCTCCATCGCATAGAATAGCACTATCCCATTTCTTCCCGTGGGTGTCGTAAGACGTGATTAACTCTCAGTTGTGGCAGAACGTGCTATCGAGACAAAAAGTAGCATAGTTATGTCCTTCCTCAGGGGGCTATTTAACTCTGTGCCAAATTCTATCGTAATCTGTTCAGTGGCTTTTATGCTTAAAACGGTAACGTTCAGACAGATTTACTTTCGAATTTATAACATACTAGCTGCGCCCCGTAATTTCACTTGCGTTAATCTCGACCCCAGAAGAATATCAGGTTAAAGTCCGTTCAGGCGTTTTAGCGTGAATGCATAACAAACAAACATACGAAAAATCAAATCTTTTCACTTTATTATATTAAAAGTATGTGTGTTGTGTGTGCGTGCGTGTGTGTTGTGTGTGTGTGCAAGGGTGTGTGTGTGTGTGTGTGCGTGTGAGTGTGTGATGTGATATTATTTGTTGTATACTCATATTTTTACAATAAATATATTCTATTCTATTCTAATAGTAATTATATCATATTAGTAAGGATAGGGGATAATAAAAATCGCACGTGTACTAACAGTCGAACGGAAGATCGGTGAGGTTAACGCTTGCCGCGGTCGTTCCGTGGATAGATGACCATCCAAAACATATTGAAAACGCTCGGTGCCTCAGAAAGCGAGTAAAACCATTGGTCTCGGGTAATGATTTTATTTCTGTAAGTAGATTTGTACAAACACTTTTACACGTCAATTCAATATTTTTAAAAGTAGATGAGGTAGGCGTTTCCTAACTGACTACTCTGAGAAGAAAGGCCGAAACAAACTCAGAGGTCACAATCTCTTTTAAAGTCCAGACATAATGTTGGTAACCCGTGAATCTTTGACAGGGTTTTACGGGTAGTCTGAAGACTGAAAGTCTGGCTAGTATTATCGGATTTCAGATGACCTGAAACGACTGTGAAAGATCCACAAATGACCAACGGCTGAACGTGCTCCGTGGTCCGTTCTATTGGTATGAAAAGATGGTCACCCATCCACGAACCAACCGCAGCAAGCGTAGCTTAACCTGACCGAACGACCCATGCGGCTGTTATTACTTAGCCACAAGCCCCTCATTAGGTCATAAAAGTAACAGGCATAAAAGGCCTTTTCTCCATAGTAGGTCAATAACAGATATTATTGCGGAATTTTTAAAAATCTGTATCATCACCACATTAACACAAAAGTGTGTCACGCTGTAGGTCAGCTATTGACCTTGGCTGTGCAATCATATTGTTTCCATTAGCAACGATACCATCTCTCCCACATTATTACAAACACAGGCTCAACTAGTACTTACTTAGTTAATGATTATTATCTTTTTATAATTGTTATCCCTTTTTCATATCGAAAATATCACAATTGTTTAAAAAAACATTGGTATTACGGATAAATCATAGGAGTGAACCAACGCCAGATATATCAAATCAAATTGTTAAAATATTTTATGTCCTAGAACCATGAACATAAGTGACATTTACGAACTCGCTTTGGGCCCGCGTGGCGGATTTCGGCCCACTCTCTCTTACAGAGAGCAGAGCTGTTTCCCAGCAGTGGGGAACTTTAAAGGCTAATTTTACTATGATTCGGCTCTTCTCGAACCCTGTCCTTCCATCTATAAAATCATACTAGGCTTGTTAGTTGTAGTCCGTCCCGGAGGCCCATCAGTCCGGAAATCCCTACCTTCTTACTATTCAGTAATGTTTTGTGCGACCTACATTACCAATTGATCACTAACAATGGGCTTTTTAGAAGGCTGAAAGTCTATGGCTATGCTTCGAGTTTCCCTACGCAATCGAAGAGATCCGGAGGTAAATCTCGATAACCGACATAGCCCGAAGAGTTGCCAACTTGCCAAATTTAAGTGGCAGTGAGCAGGGCAGATTGTTCGCAGAACCGCTGGTGAATGGGGCAGGAAGGTTCTGGAGCTGCGACGACCTACTGGAAGACGTAGCGTTGGAAGGCTTCCCACAAGATGGACCAATGACCTTTTAAAACCCGCAGGAATCCGCTGGATACAAGTAGCACAGAAACGGTCAAATTGGCGGAGCTTGGGGGAGGCCTATGTCCAGCAGTGGACGTCTTTCGGCTGAAATCATGAAGATGACATTACCACTAATCCCTTGATAACTTTTTCATTCTTTGGTAAATTTCACTGAACCTATCAACATCTGGCAATCCTTTAGAAAGGAATCTAGTTACGAAATGTAAGGACAACATCACTATAAAATAAAACTTGCACAATTTTAATTGTCACAATTGTATTCGTGTCTAGAGTTAATTTAATTACGTAATTTAATTAACATTTTGTTTTAATGTAATTTCAGTTACAAATAGTGCCCCTAAATGTCCTATCACATTTCACAGGCAACGTTTACATGTTAAGCAAAACAACATATTAGCTAAGAATTAATTTTAGCCCATAATTATTTAATGCTTCGTTTAAATTAATGTGATGAAGCAAACAAACAGTGTGGAGAAATAATAATAACAACATCACGACTACTTAGTCTCACTGTTGGGCAACAACTATCTCTTCTCATTCAAAGGAACGAGCACCGATCACTTCTCTTGATTAGTCATTGCGTGCTGAAAATTTCAGATCTTTCGGTCACCACTTTCGCTCGATATATTCCTTCATAGTAACTTATTGGTATTTTAAATTAACATTTTACGTGAATGTGATGTAGGTTTATATTTTCCCACAACAAAAAAGGAGGTTCTCAAGTGTATGCGTAAAGATATTTTTCATTTATGAGCACGCATAACTTTTTATAGAGTCGTCCGATTTTCATAATTCCTATCTAATTGGAACTTGGTCCAGTTTAAAATTGAAAAACAATATCCACCCTAAAGTGTATAAGAAAGGGTTAATTTTTTTTTCCTACCTACTGTATTTTAACTTGTTTTTTTTTGTGCTTTTTCTCTGTGTCATGTTAACCGAAAATAATCGGATTTTCTTTCTTTCTTTTCCTTAACTGTAGACATAAGTAAATAGATTTAATACATACATAATCATATAGTTGAAAAAGTTATATCAAACTTATGCAGCACAACTGTAAACTTTCAACCCAATTGTATAGAAATTTTAATTTTCACTTATAATCAGAAAATACCTACTATTCGGCCAAATTGAAACTTTATTTCACAAAAATTCCTCACACTTTTCTCCCTCTTTTATCTAGCCCAGGAATCAAACCCAGCACCGTCATTTCCTTCCACTATCCACAGACAAGAGCCACATACTTTCCCACGCACACAAGAAACTAAATATCATTACAATTATAAGCAATACGGTTTTTCTAACTTCCACATACATACGATTTTTTGTTTGTCTGTGTGATTTGTTAGACGTATTGTTCCGACTTCATAATTGACTTTGCAGGTGTCAGTCATAATTCTGTTTGTGGTTTTAATTGTCAAAAAGTGTGTGAAATTATTGGGTATAAAGCTATCTACTATTAATTTTTGTTCGAATAATGTATTTGATTGATCACAAGGACAATAAAAGTGAGACGCCATTTACTGAACAAAAATTGACACATCCACTTATTTGCTAGGGCAATTACCCTTCCGCCCTCATCCCCGTTCACTGGGGTTGTTCTTCCATGTGCAGTGACTGGACACTGTCAGTGGCCGGACACTTTCCTCGAAAGAACATTTCAGACAGCAAGAGCGGGAGAAGTCATTTGATGAATTCCAACCCAAAAAAAGGCAAAATCTAGATTCGGCTACAGGCATTGTGCTCTCAACCGATAACCAAACCAAAAAATTTCAATATGTTTGCAATTGTAAAGCAATCCTCTCATCATTTGCTAGCCCTTTCCCAAATATTTCGGGGTCGCTTTCCAGCTGAATATCTTTTTTTAACATGAATCGACGGCCGATCTAACCTCCAAAACCCAGTTATTGGGCCACACGCAACCCCTTGGTAACACGATACCCCGTCATAAGGCTAGTTATCAGAATGTCGGGCCTGCGTGTACTCAAAAACGTCTCCCGCTCTGGGCGGATCGGCGTGTCAGACTTTTACTGACTAAAACCCACCCGTGTTCTTTTTGGTTGGCTGTGCGAGGGCCGCGGTAGCTCTGTCGAACAAGTCTGCACCCGTGGCAAGCATCGACCCTAGCGGACCCCTTCAATATATTTATGCTGACATCTCTATGAGGCGCGCGAAGATCTCAAAATTAGGGCTAGGACAACAAGCCGGGTTTAACATTCTTTCCGAGGCACGAGAGGGTCTCAGTGTGAAACGAAGGGTTCATCCACTGACCGACCACCACAAGTGTTAACGCAAACCCTTAATCGATCCATCAATGCGGCTTTTAATAGCCACGAGCCCCTCAAAAAAGGTACTACTACGTTTAAATATTTTCTATCCTAGGTAGAGGTACCAATTATTGTTTTATCTAGCAATCAAAGTAATGACCCTTCAAGTTTTTCTATTCCTTTCTCTCATTATTGTCTGTTTTTCTTTCTATAATAATATTGCTATTATTATAAAAAGAAAAACAAATAAAACCAACTCTAATTATAACGAAATAGGTTTTTGCCCATTATACTTTGGCTGTCGGCAATAGTGTATTACTTTATACAGAAAGAAATTTGATATAGTATAAATATATTTTTTATCAGGCAATTTTATATCTTCATAATATTAGTTTTGAAGTTTCATCTGATGATGAAATTCAAAAATAATATTATGAAGAGATAACATTGACGATGATTCGTCATCATCAATTCAGCCGAAAGACGTCCACTGCTGGACATAGGATCTCAAAGGGAGGGGGTTTGCAAAAATCACCGGGTTGACAGGTGGTTGGCGATCGCAGTATGGTGTTAAAATACGTAGAGAACGCTGTTGCCCATTCTCTAGTAAGTCCCTTAGTAGCCTCTTACGACACCCACGGGAAGAAATAGAATAGTGTTATTCTTTACGTCCATCACCACACCGAACGATTTGAAGTTTAGTTAGATAAAATAACATACAAACACACAAAAACTCTGCCTACTGCCTACCCCATTTCATGAGAAACAGTACCACTGTATTAGCAACGATTGCCCAACCCAGGAAAGGAGCCCGCGACCGCAAGTTGGTTAACACGATAGATCATGTAACAATGTTATATTTCACCTATATGAGACATTAATTAGATTCTGTATATACGTAGATCTCTGATGCAGATTTGTACCATGTGGAATTTATGGTGAGCTTTCTCGTGTATTCTTTGGTGAGGGAAATTGTTGGCTTACCTGACTGAAATGCCACGACAGGTTTGATAATTATTTTTATAGTTGAGAGGCCGAACACGACGTATGCGGTCGGAAATATGTGTTACTAGCTTCTGCCCGCGACTTCGTCCACGTTAAATATCTTGTTCCCCGACCCTTCCCGTCGCGTCGAATCGCCTACCCGTGCGATTTTCCCCGTTTTTGCAATATTTTTCATTACTGCTCCGCTCCTCTTGGTTGTAGCGTGATATTATATACCCTTTCTCGATAAATAGGCTACCCAACACAAAAAGAATTTTTCAATTCGGACCAGCTGTTCCTGAGATTAGCGCGTTCAATCAAACAAACAAACAAACTCTTCAGCTTTATAATATTAGTATAGATTATGTACCTCTTATCGCAAAATTTACACAACAGTTGCTGGTTTGAGGTCGATTAATTAAAATCAAATGATAAAAAAAAAAGATGTAGCTCATTCATTAGGTAATAACTGAAACGATCGTTCACGTTGTGCATTAAAACTTTGAGAACGCACTTATTGTAACTGTAAAAGCACGTATGTAAAATAAAGTAAATTAGCGAATTCGGAAACATTTCGTGTCCAACCTCTTAAATGAGAGCAGCTCGAATGGATTTTCTATTTTATTTAATTGAAATAATATAATAAACCATGGCGTATGTTTCAACGGATGTATAACATTATGTACATATTTACCAAACTATATTAAATAAATTTTGTAGATACAATAATAAACCCAGGAATTAAGTACGCTCTATGTAATAATCGATTGCAGAGAGTTTAAATAAATTCTACGTATACTTGTTACAAAAATTTAAAATAAAATCTCTGACAGAGAATTTAGAAAAAAAAAACAACTTTTCCGTCAACAAACACCTAAAATAAGAAATAAGGGGATTACTAATACGTTACTGACTTTGTAATGACTTATTATTCCTCGGATTTTACCAGCACCATCCAAATTTCTATTCAAACTGAAATACTTTCCAGGATAAAATACATAGACATAATGAAATAACTTATACATATCTGTAAAATAGGAAATCGGAATTGCTTTAAAAAAAAAAACTAGATCGATTCGTTATTTCCTATCTGACCTAGGGACCAAAGGCGCTTTTGAAGTTCGGATATAATCTTGGTCGGATCATGGTGACGTCTGTGTAGATCAGTGGTACGTGACTTCCACACGAATGCGTTAACAAAATAGATATCTTTCTACAACATGGTATGCTTGCCTTCACACACTTTTCTCAGACAATTGAAGAACGTATCACCAGCATCCTCTTGGTAACAAGTTTATAACAGGAAAAAAGATACATAACAAATTAGACACACCATTCTTTCAACCAACCCCAAAAGATGTCTGCCCAGATAAAATTACAATGTTTAACATTTCAAAATATTCTCACAGGTCTAAAATATTGCAACCATCTTGTTTGAACGTAAACAATTCAGTTTTGTAATTGTGTTCCAAAAGATTTCGCATGATGCCACTCACAATGGGTTAAGACTTAATGGCGAATAGCACGAAATTGTGGTTTTTAGCTCATTTGTTTCGGCATCGGCAGAGCTGGCCCTTGAATTTTATTAAACTATAACTATATCGTGAGAGAGTAATGGTGGCTCAGTGGTAATGGTTTAAATTACGGGTTGTAGGTCATAGATTCAACACAACTGCTCTTGAAACGGTGAAACAATGTGAAAACATTGCGAGGAAACCGGCATGTCCTGTCCAAAAATTTGTAGTAGATGACGGCCTTTCCCTCTCACAGAGAAGTGGGCTGTGTCCCAGCAGTGGGAACATTATAGGCTTATAGTTAAGTCATGAGTTAGATACATTTTGTGGCATGTAACATTGAATTTTTCAATGGCATCCCGGAGTCTAGTTTTGTGACCGGTTTATAGCTCGCCCTTAGTTACATAGGAAGCTAACATAACTAGTGAAATATTGGTGTATCAGGTACTCTCTATGCTTTTGCGGAATAAATGCGAGCTGTTTGATAATATGTGGCCTTCGCAAGAATTTTGTGTCTTCTGAGAAATTTGGGGATCCAAAACATCAAACAGAAATCGTGACAGTTCTCCAACACGAACAAATTCACGGAGAGACTGAAGTACGTGTACGATAAAGACATTTTCTGCTACAGATTTAGATAATATAGACTATCTGGCATCTTTCCCAGGACATTGCGACATCATAACGAATCCGATAAGTGGCCGAGAGGAGCCCTTTCATCTTTCATGTGTTCTCATCATTAGAAAGGATTGCAGGAAATATATGGAATGGGCTCAAGAGGTCGGGACAGATGACACAATTGATTTGTAACATGATGTATTCCTTCATGTAATCTCGGAAGGGGTAACTAGATGGTACCTACACTCACATATCTCACGGTAAGTAGATCCTATATAATAGAGTCAAGCCTATTGCCCTCAACCGGGCTGTTTCACACTACAAACTGCTTCCAAGAATTTTTCAATGAAAAAACCAACCAACACTGTCCAGGATCAAAATAAGGACCATGCTTAGCTATCGCACTTTGTGATAACAAGATCAACGGGGCAGTATTTTAAATTCATTGTAGACTTAATTCAGTAACTGTCGGTAAAATACTAACACAACCAGTCGTGGAGAAAGATAAAACATGTCACAGGTATAGCAGGGACACTATAGTGACATATTGAAGAAGTATTTGGCGTTACTTAGGCATTGGTGGCGATTCTTTTTTCCACCACCTAAACTAAAATAAGAGTATGCTGTCTCTAACTAATAGACCGTGATAGAAAAACACAAGTAGCGCTTTAAAACTATCAAACTAAAGCGTCTCAATTGCTTTGAACTTGGCGTGATTTAAAACATGATGTTAGGATGAACTAAATATTAGGATGAACTAACATTTTCTTCAACTTAACTTTGACAATCTTGGTTCAATTGTTTTCCGTCGCTTTCTTGTATCGATGGATGGAAGGGGCTTAATGTTACTATTAAGTTTACTTAATATAATACTTTTGTTGTCTGTTTACTTAATACTAACAGCTAACAGTAGTAGTTAGTTGGAGCTCAGCGAATCATCGCTAATATCATTGGCATTCGTTAGTTTAGAACATTTCACAGAGTTTCAGGCTTACGACTACCCGTAGACGTAATTCATTTTCCGGTATATTATATCACCCCAAAAATATCAGTGAAACTGAATTAACTTACACCTTAGCTCATAATACTACGTTAATTATAGACGTAATGTCTAATTATCAGCATGTGATGCAATTCTATGGTCAAAAGTGAGACGACACGGGCAGTTAATTTTCAGTTAACGGATAATGGTATTTAATGGATGAGCTGTTACATCATCATCATGATCATCATCCTTTCAGCCGAAAGACATCCCCTGCTGGACATGGCCTACCCTAGAAAAATGGGGGGAGAGGTTGCCATAACCGCCACGGTTGGCAGGCGTGTTGGCGACTGTAGTATGGTAGTAAAACGCATAGAGAACGCTGCTGCCCATTCTCTAGGGAGAGAGTTATCCCTTAGTCGCCTTTTACGATACCTACGGGAATAACTTGATGGTGGAAGTGGTGAAGGGCGGGCGTTTTGGGGGACTGTCTTATGTAACTTTGACGTTTAAAAAGTGCTGACTCTCAGCCTAGTTTGAATAAATGACTTTTGATTTTAATTTTGAATTTAGTATTATTCTTGACGTCCCGCACCACATGGCTGTTATATATATTAGGTTTTTAGAGTGTAACTTTAGCGCAGCAGGACCTCTTCTCATACAGAGAAGGAAAGAGCATTGGTTACCATTTACCACGCCTGTTCCACCACACGTTATTAGCAAATACAGACCATTTAGTCGATCTTTATTAACGACTAGCTACTGACCGCGACTTCGTCCGCGTCGAATTTTTGCTCCTCTGACCCTTCCCGTCGCACCAAATTGCCTGCCAGTTTTCGTTCATTTTTCGTTGCTGCTCCGCGCCTTTTGATTGCAGCGTGATGTTGTATAGCCTATAGCCTTTCTAAATAAATAGGCTAACCAACACAATAAGAGTTTTTCACTTCGGACCAGTAGTTCCTGAGATTACCGCGTTCAACCAAACAAACAAACAAACAAACTCTTCAGCTTTATAATATTATATAGATGTTATCTTTCACTGTAAACCTGACAATCTGTCTGTGTTTTCTCAAGTATGTTAGAGTCGGCTTGCACATTAAACGAATACAGCTGAATACCAGTATTTTACATGGAGCCACTGCGTTTCTGATATCCACAACCATGTTTCTATAGTCAGACTTTTGGGCTTCAGACCAGCCGCAACGACTGCCAAAGATACTACTACGAATAAAATAATTGAAATAATTTGATGTATGTTTTGTTTTCATAATATTACATACTTACATATTACTGTATAGAATCAAGTTCTTCTAACCTATCAAACAGCCAGGGGAGTTTGTTGCGCGACTTTTTTTTCCCAGCAAAAGCACTAGGAAGTGTCGAAGGGCGGGCGTTTTGGGGGGACTGTCTCATGTAACTTTGACGTTCAAAAAGTGCTGACTCTCAGCCTAGTTTGAATAAATAACTTGATTTTTGTTGTTGATTTTGAATAGCAGCCGGAACTAAAGGCTTAACGTGCTTTCACAAAAGGGTCTGAATATGTAATGGTTGGTCACCCATCCACGAGCCGAGCGCGGCAAGCGTAACTTAACGTTCGATCGACCCGTGGGGCGGTCAAATGATATCATGTTAAGAATTAAGCCACGGCCATTTCAATCTTGAAGTAGACGCAAGTTTTTCATGAACGGGATTTGAAATTTGAAATTATCATTACAAAAAGATTAACAGAACCTATCACAGGGCGCAAAAGGTCAAACAGTGTCCCCATAACATGACAACCTCATACAAATCCCTCTATCAACAGACTACGTGCTACAAACTCATCATGCACCTACACACCACGCTCCTAACAACAATAGCGTGATGATACTTTGTTCCTGAACTTTCTAATTCCGACTCATTTTATGAACGAATTGTTTCGATTACTATTCCACTGTGCATCGCATGTTTAACTGTTTTAAGTAAATTGTCATTATTTAAAAAGTGCTTGAAAAAAGTGTGTTGTACAAGAGACGTTTTTGTTCACGAATTTGTCAAGTGTTTGATGGCTTTATCGATTAAATTATTGGGTTAGTAAAGTTAGCATTGATGTCGATGTCTTTGTTGGATTTAACTAGGCTGAAAATGCATACAGAATAAGTTTTTAACCAGTGCGCAAATTTTAACAAATTAAACGAGTTTTAATGACCAATTTTTATTTTGATATATCTTAGTACAAAAAAATTAAGCTATCGCTAACGAAAGATGTTTATTTTGAAACTGGTTTTATGGTAACTTGCGCGCGGCGTCAGCGCGGCGGCGAAAATGAACGACCGAGCGTAGCTACAAGTACCTACCAGCTGTTCGATCGGTCAAAATTTGAAGAAGTTCGAAGTATATTATATATATTCCTATTGTCGATATCATATTGCGAAATATGTAGGGTGTCCATATGTTCGACGCCAGACCTACCTTCCAGGACAGACAGCAAAACAGGCCTACTTTGGGTGGGTATTGGGTAAGCGTGGGTCGAACTGTCCACCGTGCGCGGAGCTGATTAACAAATATTCAATCACTCACCTGGTTGAGGAAAAACTGGCTCCGGAGACTACCCGGATTTATGTATGTAAATCAGTGTATATTGTATTGTGTAGTGAAGTTAGTATTCCAGGAGTAAGGCCGCTTCAATACGCTCGAGATTTACAAGCACGCGGTTTTCTTACGGTCACACTATCTCAATCAAATTCCAAAATAAAACCCGTTCAATATCGTTGTCGGTTGTCTGTTGTCACGGGACGAAACACCATAGTTTAAAAAAAGCAGTAGCTTTTCGACATTTTGAGAGCAGTGGTGATCAAATAAGTGAAGCGACTGGTTGGTTTCGAAACTACGACATACAACTCTTTAGCGAAGTTTCTGGAAGTATTGATGGTTCTAGGTCATCGTGTTGTGCGTTTTGTTTGTGCAAAATAAACTATTTTTCTTTCTTTCTAGGTGGAACAAGATGTTATATAGAATTTTCCAAAAGAATGCCTCAGTCTTTAGTCCACACTTAGCAAAATCAGCCTTTAATGTTCCCACTGCTGGGACACTGGACTCTTCTTTGTTAGAGGAAGTAGGCTGTAATCCACCACGCGAGCCCAGTGCGTGAAGGTAGATGTCACGTCATCGAATTGACGGTTCTACGATGTGCCGGTTTCCTCAAGATGTTTTTCTTCACCATTTTGAGAGCAGTGGCGATGACACTGGGCCACCACCACCTTATATTTGTGCCTAGTGAATGGAAATGGACTTTTAACTTTAATTTGGCGAAAAATGGGTGTGCTACATAGCTCTACCTGTTTGGCGTAAGAGTCGTCCGTTTAGAAAACGAAATACAATCAACTGGTATTTCAGACTGGCCTGTTAGTCTAGTGGTTAGTAATCCTGACTGCTAAGACTGAGGTCGTGGGTTCGATTCCCACCCAGGACAAATCTTTGTGTGATGAGCACAATCATTTGTTCTGTGTCTGGGTGTAATTTATCTATAATATGTATGTATTTAGAAATATATAAGTATGTTTATCAGTTGTCTGATTACCATAGTACAGGCTCTGCCTAGTTTGGGATCAGATAACGGTGTGTTGGTTAAAAAAAAAAAAAATTGGTAATCGTGCCATTGTTAAAATAATCAACCTATATTATTTCAGTTGAAGGTCAAGAGTCAAATTGATCAAAGTCAAATAATTTCTTTCGAAGGCTCACTACGCTACGCTATATTAAATTGAAAAACAAAAAAAAAAAATGCATCTGAAGTTATACAAGGACCAAATATTGCAAAAACTAACCTAACCTTAGGATCTATTCTAAGGTTAGTTCTATTCACGGTTCTCTGCTCCTCAAGGTGGAGAGGTTGCCGCCAAGGTCTAGATCGCGGCCATCTTGATAATCTTGATCCAAGATAATGTAATTTACGACACGTTTGGTGTACTGAGTGATCTGTTAGATGCTGGGCTACGGTTTGTCTGTAACACTATTTATTATTATGTAAATCAAATTAAACTATGATTCTTTGATCACGAACTCAACCACCACTTTTCAAAGTTAATAAATTTCTGGATTCCAGGGACATCTATGCTATGTGACATAATTCAACGGGATGTCGGATGTATATGGTGTAGGCAGACACTACAGAACGCCACCTTGCGACGATCCTTACATAGTGCTTTTGTCTTTTGCTTTTGCCTCGGTTATGTTCATACATGTAGTCGTACACACACGCCGGTCACCAGCACTACGCATCTGACCTTGTTGAAGAACCAGAAATCACCCAGAAAGAACCCTGCGTTAAATTTCTCTGTCGGTTATTTTTTTTTATTAGCTGTTCAATCCGTTTTCACGTTGTAGGTTGCACGTTTGTATGTAACAGCAGGTTCTTTTTTGTAACCGACGAAATATTTGACTCGTCTAGAATCATGGTTTCAGTTGTGCTGCCACCCTGTATGTACTTCTAGGGCCTCCCTTTTGTTTGGGAGAAGAAACGCCGTGAGGAGTGCCGGCGTTTCTTCTCACAATTCGGATTTATATCACCAGAATTTGTAAGAGTCGGCCATTTTAATCTATTGTCGAATCTCTTCTTGCCAAGTCTATAATTCACAACAGCAGAATTTCATATCTGAAATATTGCAAGCTTGCAAAAAAAATAAAATGGAAATACTACCTTCAGCATGATCATGATGACAGTCATCAGTGAGTCGTGTGTAATATTTGTACATCTACGTTTATGTCCAAAGTCACGGTTATTTTGCACAAATGTCAACACCAAAAATGAAAGTTGAGAGGCCTAATATGTTGATTTGTCATCATCCTATAATGTTTCCACTGTTGGGTCACAGGCCTGCGCTTTGTGAGAGTGGCCGTTATCCAGCACGCAGGCCAAGTGCGGTTTGGTAGATGGCATCTGTCTTCAAAGTTTTGGTTCTAGGGCGTCATTACCTTCTTCTTTTGAGAGCAGTGCTGATGAAAAGATTTAGACAACGTAAAGCGCGCCTGTGAAGCCGCGAGCTACAACATGTATGTCGTTGTCGCTACCACCGGGCCACTACTCTACACCTGTCGTGACGTGACGCTTACTCTATGATAGCATAATATACCATAAAAGTGGGATAAAAAAGTATGTAGCTTGCTGATTACGTAGTCAGATAACCGATGTTTGATCGTGAACAGATTGTCCAGTGGATAATTTGACTGATAGGTATTTTAAAACTATTTTTTTTGCATGGTACCTACATGTTAAGTTGTATTAAAATATAAACTAAACAAAAACAACCGCATTCCGAAAAAAAAAACCACTACAGTGTGAAAAATTACTTTAATTTCGGAAGTTTTGGTGGCAAAAAATTAAAACATATATCCAAAGAGGCCGACTTTCGAAATTAAAGTTATTTTTAACTTTAATTGTTTTTTTTTTCGGAAGTAAGTAGTTTTTTTTTTCGGAAAAAGTTTTTCTTTTTTCACTTTCTAGTTATGCTACCTATACCTACCCCACAACAATTCGTATGTAAGCAAGAGTGACAGGAAACCGTAGAATGTCATCTAGATGTACAAAGTAGATTAAAATTGTAATATCGAGACTGACACCAAAATACCAAAGTAAAATAAATAAAATTTATATGGGCAAATTTATATTATATTATATAATTTATATTATATCCACAAAAAAAAATTTTTTGAAATCCATCCACAATTGCCGGAGATAATCGCGGAACATACATACATCCAAAAAAAAAAAAGACCAGAAGATTTGAGAACCTTCTTTATTGTGGAGTCGGTTAGTAAAATAACTCAGTTTCTCATTGCTGTAGATAGTTTAGAGATAATACAATATGTTGTACGAGTACTCGCTATTGTTTCAATGCCACTAACGAAAGTTTTCCTTTCCCAAAATAGAGAAAGATAGTGAAATAGTAACATCGTGTTAATTTTGGAGACCCAATCGGAATACTTTCTTTATCACAAGCACAGCATCACAATTTAATAGCAGAGGTTGTTTCAAACTACCTCAGTGGTGAAGTAGTCTTTAGCGCTCGTGTTTAGGGGAGCACGAGATTCTGAGTACGATTCCCAGGGCGGGGAAAGTATTATTGGATTGTTCCGTAATTTCCCGGATCATGCATGTAATTGGTCAAAACCAAAACGAATCCAGACTCTGGGCTGTTACTGAGATTTTTTTAATAGCTAAACATTCATAATTCCACTTCTTCTAAGTTTAATGATTGTAGTTAAGATAATCAATGCATGATAGACTCAGTGATATATAGTTTTTTTTTTTTTAAATGGGTTATTTATTTGTTCATTTGTACGCTTCTTAGCAAAACACAGAGAATATCTATAACTAAACATATTGTAACATCTCACACACCGTGTAACTACCTGTGTTTACAAATAAAGTTTTCTTTCTTCTTTCTAACATAATAATACTTTGGGAATCGAACTGAGAACCTCATACTCAGTAGTATCGTCGACCACTAGAGCAGGCAAATGGCTTGGTAATAGTGAGCTCATCATGAAACAATAATGCGCGAGTTTTTTTAAACTGTTTCCACATTTTCATATGTTACTCTTGAATTCATACAAAGAGTTTTTTAAGTTCGTTATAGTAACAACTAGTTCTAACTAAATAAATAAGTTACATTTGTGGAAGGGAGTGGTCCGTAATCCATCACACCAAATGCGGGTTCGTGATGTCTTCGAATCTAGGACATGCCTTGATTCCCCATTATGTTTTACTTGTTTTGGGTTCGATTCCACGGCCACAACCTCGTAAGTCAGCATTAAAAATAGTTAAAAGTTAAAGGTTTATCCATTGGATTTCCGGTTTGGTTTCCATAAAAATTTCACCTGAGTGAATACTGAAAACCGGAAAATGCTTTTCAGTTTTCAGCCAACATTTTCACACTTCAATACTTCTTTCTTAAATTAAAGTAAGTACTCAATGTCAAATAATTCTAAATGTACGAGTATACCTCAAAAAAAAAACAACCCACACAAATATCTCTTTTACCTTTTGACTCAACTGCAAAATGGGGCTTTTTATTATTTTATAGGTGCGTAACTATTATCTGAACTACCGGCCCTGTTAACCGTAATAATTTATTTAACATATATACATAATCAAGAGCAGTACATACCCGATGAACACTATATCACTGTACACTGCTGTGATCACTGAACTCCACTGAAATGTGAACGCGCGCGCCCCACTGTTTTATATACAGCGTTCGATTTGTGTGGATACGACGCTCCTGCGGGTGAATATGATGGCACGTGGGCCTAAATAATTTTTATATAATGTCGGGATATGAAGATTTTCAAAAATCTCTCTCGGTACGTAATTTGATCGTATATATTTTGGTTTTAACCCAGAGCCTCACACACTCATTTCGTTTGTGAGTAAAGGTACAATTACCAAAGACTAGACAAGTGATATTTTATCAGCGATCAAAATGATGTAAAAATCAAAAATATATTGGTTTGACTTAACCTACTGAAAAATTTGTGTCATCATTCCTGTTGAAAGTGGGTTTTAAATATGAAACGTTGTAAAAGCCATTGCCATTTGTCTAGGCTCCTTAGTACCACTCCAAGGGACCCAGAAGGGGAGATACTTTTTTTATGGGTGGGAAATCATCAAATGACGTCTCGCGCTCTAGGGTGGACCGGAAGGGCGTGTCAGACTTTTACTGACTAAAACCCACCCCGTGTTCCTTCAGTTATAGTAGCCCATATGCCAGGGCCACGGTATCTCTTCGGAAC
Organism: Aporophyla nigra; assembly: GCA_947507805.1. NCBI lineage: Eukaryota > Metazoa > Arthropoda > Insecta > Lepidoptera > Noctuidae > Aporophyla > Aporophyla nigra. The sequence continues at coordinate 13,754,722 of OX382320.1, forward strand.
AAATCTCTCGACCCTGGCAGAAGGGGGAGATACCTAATCCCTACATTTTGAACATTTTTCTTGGAAACACTAAACTTGTTCTTCGGGATGGTAAAAAAGGGTACAAAATAATTTTTAATTTAAAATCTCAACTATCAATAGCATTTGGTTAGACTGTATTTGTATGTGGACCAAGGATATAATCAATATACCACGTCAGGAAAAGACTTTACTGAATTAAGAATTTATTTTAAAACATTCTAAAAAAAGTGTGATACCAAATAGTATCTTATAACATAATCCGCTAACGATCAAAGTGTCATATAAATAAATGAATTTGATCTAAAAACACTCTTTCATCATCATTTCAGCCAAAAAACGTCCACTGCTGGACATAGGCCTCCCTCAATTTGGGGGGGTATGCTGTAGAATGCATAGATAACGCTGCTGCCCATTCTCTAGTAAGTCTCTTAGTCGCCTCTTACGACACCCACGGGAAGAAATGAGATGGTGCTTTTCTTTAGGGCCGGCAACACACGGAACACCCTTTACATATGTTGAACTAAAACGGGCTACAATTGTACAATACTCTATTTCTTCTACCAACTTTGAAGACAAGCACGTTCTAACTGCTAAGTGTTACTTCCAAAACTAGACAAACATAACTGACATAATATTTAATAAATATTACGTCTTCACGTCCAAAACTATGAACCGGTCATTCGCACTGGCAGCATCACTTTCTCATAATGTAATATAACGCTGTGAGTTGCAGAAATACGTAATTTGGTTGTAAACATTTATCGCAAGTTGTCATACTTGTAACAGAATACTTGTGTTTTGTGAATAAACTGTAAGCCGATCCCATATCACCGATCACATATGTAGTTGGGAATGGGCTAGGCAGATGATATTGCCTATATTCCCCTTAAGATTAGAGAAGTAGGGAGAGGTGCATATAGTGCACTGATATTTCGTCAGTTATGGTAAAGACGTATTAAATATTAGTCGAGCCTATTGCTACCAACAGGGCACAAAAGTCTCTAGGTTGCTACTGACAAAACCTGAAAATTAAACCCAACGGGTAAATTCGTTTCAGGAAAAAAAAATTGGATGAAAAGATTTAAGTTTTAAATAGGGACAATAAGGGAAAAGAAATGGGATGGGGGTGTTCTATTTTCTTTAGTTGGTTGATTTTTCAATGGATAGGATTTAATGAATAAAACACTCAACAAAAACAAAACGGTACAAAAAGTATAACGAGTCGTATCCACACTATTGTTTCTGACTTCCCACGGCAGCCGGTCACCGCGGTCTGTGCAACTGTGTAAAAACATTATTAAATTGTCTATGGTCTTAGTTACCACACTTATATGGGAATGCGTAATAACTTGTTGCTAATCATAATTAATTTATTAAGAATGTCAACTTTTTGCGATGGCGCACATACTGAGGAGGTCATACAGCGTGCATTTGGTTATTTTGGCACTTTGATACGAGCTGTGGTGGCCCAGTGGTATCGGCCGCGACTTACAAGTCGTAGGTCATAGGTTGTAACCCAGTCAGACTATGTAATTTGTGTAAATTATTTCAACATCACTGCTCTACAAACGGTGAAGAAAAAATATCGTGAGGGAACCAGCATGTCCTAGAACCAAAAATTCAAATGACTTGTGACATCTACCAACACGCATTGGCCCACTCCCTCTCGAAGAGAAGACGCCTGTGTCCCAGCTGTGGGAACGTTATAGGCTGATAACGACTGATATGATAATGGAACTATGTTTCATAATGGTGCCGGAAATGTGATGAGCAAATCCCCCGATCCCTTCGGAGAGGCATATGCCCAACAATGTACGTCTTTTGGCTGAAATTATGAATGGAACTATAACTGTACAACTAAAATGGTCAAATAACATGTTTCTTACATTATTTTTTCTCAGGTTTTATTTTTTATTTTATTCAAAAGGAACAACAAACAGCTACAATATAAAACATAGATATAAGTAAACACAAAACTAGACAATATTGCAGCCCACAACGCTGTTCACAGATTAACTAAAATACATAACAGTGAAAATAATAATAATAATAGCTAGGGTTACAAAAACATTTTTTTTTTTTAACTATTTAAACTAACTATAAATTAACTACCATGTAAAATTATTTTCATAATTATGGATACATTCTTTGAACCAGTTCCAGTTTTGAACCTAGCAATGCCTTAAACCCCTATGGTTAAGAATAGAATAGACATTTGTTTTGCAAATATAGATAATTCATAATAAATATTATGCTATATTTAAATTCAGCCGTATTTCATTTAATAAAACCGACAAGTAACCATAGACAATCTGTCAATTTATTTCATTCATATTTTTTTGTTTTTTTGTTTTTTCAAAACAGCACCAGTGTTGTGAAAATGGGTCAATTTTGACTGACTAATATGCATCAGTTGAATTAATTAATTACTAAAGACTTTGCCAAACAAACATTTTTTCAAATCAAAATACATATTTTATTTTACACAAACCTACATGGGCACTTCTGAACGGCACGGTTCCAAATTGTTGATTCCTATTGAGAAGAGCCGGCAAGAAAATCCACGGTTACTCTTTTCAAAATAATTGGCTTTTACAATGTTTTAAAAATACAGTGTTAATAGGTATGGGAGGACAGTGTAGGCCTGTCAACAGTTCTTATTGTAATTTGACCTTTTTCAACTAAAACCATCCAGTATTCTTCTGCTGCCCACAAGCCACATTTCAACAGTGCTGTTACAAATACCATAGCATAAAATGGCGGTTCTGAGGGCCTACTACCATTACTGAAAATTTCCAAATATAAATACCCAATAGTACTTTGCACGACCTCAGTACCGAACATAGAATCCCACGCTCAGTCATCTCGATTGTAATCACTGGACCAACATCACACACAATCGAATACAGAACATCCTCTTTTAAAGTCGGTTAAAAACTATTATTAGGACAGAAGATTCCCACAATGGCGATATAATCTATTTTTTAAGTTCAACCATATAATTATAACGTTTTGACCTTTAGCAACAATTTGTAATGATAGCTGCTAATGGCCTGTATGACCATTTGAACATCACGAATTATTTGTTACCGTAACAGCCATTTGTTATTGACTAACAATGTCTTCAAGAATCTATAATAGGACCTACCTACATAAATAATCAGCCTATAATGTTCTCACAGCTGGGACACAGGCTTCCTTTCTGTGAGAGGGAGTGGGCCGTAATCAACCACGCGGGCCCAGCGTGAGGTGGTAGATTTCATGTCTTCGAAAATCCTGATCTAGGACATGCCAGTTTCTTCGCGATGTACTCTGAAATCTTTTAAACTACGCAACGGAGTTTAATGCGGCTACCATCAATAGAAAGAGTGATTCAAGAGGAAGATTTATTTATATATAAGCCGCAGGCAAATAAATTGTTAAAAATAAAATTGCTGTTCTATACATTTATACTGCGTAGGCGCAGTTATGAAACGAGGCGGATTTTTTTATCCCTGGTTAAAATTTTGTGCTAAATTCATGGTTTCGGTCTGCGCATCAATGTCCTAAGCAGTATAGTTCAGAACTTCGTTATCATAGTTTCATCTGAAAGATGTTCACTGCAGCTGGACATACCCGTCCCCAAGCACCGCCACCTCGACGGATTCTATGCCTCTTGCATCCAGCGGATTCCTACAGCTTTCACCAGGTCATCGGTCCATCGTGTGGAAGGCCTTCCAACGCTACGTCTTCCAGATCCAGTACGCGGTACGCGGTTCAAAACTTACTCTGTAGAATCCAGTGCTTTCACAACCTGATCTAACCTAGGCCAGGTTCGATTGCTGTATCAAATCAAAAACTTGTCTAGCCTGCATTTCGTGCCAATTCTCAATCAATGAAGAATTATTTCTTTGAACAATAAACTAAAATGGTCACTATTCATGAATATCTTTATATGGTCTACTACTAAGTAAACACGATTAAAAACTAAGCAAAGAAGCTAAGCGCTCGAGTTTACCTCGATACACGATAACCCACTCGTGTACATTGTACTGTTGTTAATATGTATATAGGTGTATAAGAGGATGTCTAAGTGTGGCAATTTTTTGTGGTTACCTGGTGTGTCATACAACGCGGAAGAAGTGCTTTTTATTACAGTATTGACGTATATCGATGTATTGGAACATGGGAGAACCTTATTTTCCAACTCAATGGTAAGTTTATTTTTGGGATAAATTCATTTCAAGTACGGTACCCTTCATTGCGCGTGCTCCAAAACGCACTTGGCTTTTTTAGGGTTCCGTTGCCAAATGGCAAAAAACGGAACCCTTATAGATTCGTCATGTCTGTCTGTCTGTCTGTCCGAGTATGTCACAGCCATTTTTTTCCGAAACTATAAGAGCTATGCTGTTTAAACTTGGTAAGTAGATGTATTCTGTAAACCGCATTAAGATTTTCACACAAAAAAAGAAAAAAAAAACAATAATATTTGGGGTTCCCCATACATAGAACTGAAACTCAAAAAATTTTTTTTTCATCAAACCCATACGTGTGGGGGTATTTAAGGATAGGTCTCCAAAAATGACATTGAGATTTCTAGTGTCATTTTTTTCTAAACCGAATAGTTTGCGCGAGAGACACTTCCAAAGTGGTAAAATGTGTGTCCCCCGTAACTTCTAAAATAAGGGAATGATAAAACTAAAAAAAATATATGATGTACATTACCATGTAAACTTCCACCGAAAATTGGTTTGAACGAGATCTATTAAGTAGTTTTTTTTTTATACGTCATAAATCGTAAACCACAATTTACCTTTCATTCATCATCATTTTTCCATACACAGAGCAAATTAAGCCGTTAGTTACGGTGTCATTCGTGGATCTTTAACAGTTGTTAGGGTCGCCAGAAGACCGAAATTCCAACAACCAGCCTTACCGAAGGGTATCGTGTTATCCAGTAACCGAGTTGTGGATAGACAGTCGCTCCGTGTAAAATGCTAGTCCGCGACATCTGGTTAGACTGAAAGCGGAACCCAAAATAGTTGGGTAAAAGATGGTATTCGTTTCAGATTCATGGTAAAAGGCGTACGTATACGTTTATGTGAGTATGTAGGTACAGTATAGACAGGTATACCTAGGCAGTGGTGGGTTCAGTGGTATCAGCAGATAGGCAGCATACGGTGAGACTGGAAGCAAACTCCAATATAGCAGGAAAAAGGCAGGCAGACTGGTTGGTGACCGCAGTGGTTACTGCTGCCTATCTGTAAATCTACCTAGACCGTAGCATTTGACCCAGTATGTAAAGCAAAGTGCTCTAAATGTCAGTAATTGTAGAGAATGTCCAAGTTTAGTTAGTCAGACGTTCTCTTTAAAGGACAATGCCCAGCGCGACTGTGTGACCGGAGAATGTCGCGCGATGCGCCCAAAATGTGGAGCGAGAAAATTGCGCGTTTGGCATTGAGGTGATAGTAGGTAGGTATGTGCGCATTGCTTCATACAAATATGTTTTTGAGAAATATAACTTGGTATTGTAAAATAGTTACATTTCTAAGGAATACTACAAAAAAGTACAACGAATATTACTTTACCTTATAAATATAAGTACATTCTAATTAAAAGTAATTTAAAAATAATATAGATAATATAATATTACATAATGCAAAATTTATATTTATTTTGAATTCCTACTAATATTATAAATGTGAATGTATGTTTTTTTGTTACGCTTTCACGCGAAAACTACTAAACCGATCATCATGAAACTTTGTACACATATTCTTGGAGGTGTTTTTCTTTTTGAAAAAAAAAAACTATATTTATTGTTATTTTTAACGCGAGCGAAGCTGCGGGCAAACGCTAGTATTTCATAATTCCCCGAAGGGTTGGGCATAGAAATTAAATAAATTTAATTTAATAGGGGGCGAGCCGCTGTCCTCAGTCGAGCACAAACCCATCATAAAGAGGAAGTAATGATCAAGTAAAGAGACTCGACCGTCCTCAAAACGTGATGATCTCCATTCACGATCAAAGAATTGTGTGACACCTTACCACTAAGTCTAAATCGTGAACGTCCTACTTATGGGCTGTCTCAGGAAAGTCAAGGGCTTGATGCTGAAAACAAAACTGTGCCTAATCTTGGACTCAGGCTGTACTACTTATATTCCACAAGTTCCTAAGTTATAAGGAAGTCTGTGACACTGTAAGTCTTTGACCACTTTGACCTTATTTCAAGTGTCTATTTTTGAATGGAAACATAAAATTTGACTTCGTTTTCTCTTCTTTCTCTCTCTCTCCTTGTTTTCTTCTTCCTAGTCCGATAGGTTAAAACTCAAATTCAAATAACAACATTACATAACATCACGCCCGTTTTGCTCAAAGGGTTAAGCAGACATGTAGGTACCTAAAGGAAGTACACCCACATTTTGTCACTCAGTTATGTTTAAGTTCCATATAACAAGGGAGAGCCTATTGCCTTCAACCGGGAAAAAATTTAGACTCCAGCCTGCAATTGGTTAATTATTGAATCAGTAACACTTTTCAGATTTTTTCCGACCTGGGAATTGAACCCAGGACGCTCAGAAGTAGCGCTTGCGACCACTGGACCAACGAGGCAGTCGTGCTTCAAAAAATAAACTAAATAATGGATCACTTCCATTACCGCCACTTACTCTGCTTATACTCAGTTGCATAGCGTGCGTCGCAGGTACAAGGTCACTGCGAGAACATCGCAAGCGCAGCTTTTATCATCGTTCCCATAACTATTTATTTGCAAAACAAACTGTGGACGAGTGGGTGACATACATTCTTGATACTTGATGTTTTTTATTCTGTTGGTAATAGTTTCTAAGATTTTTTTGTTATTAAAATATGGCAAAATATGGGAGAAACCGTAATGTATTTAACTTACTATGTAGATTTTTTTTTAGATTTGCATGATAAAATCAAAAATTAAACTTAAAAAAGGAATGCTTCAAAGCACGAAAAGCGTTAAATGTAGTGTCACCATATTTTTGTGAACCATTATTCTTATTAACTAACTGCTGACGGCAATAGAATAGAATAGTTAGTAACCATTTTTGTTAACGTCTAGTGTAATTTTATATTTTTACAAACAAATAACAGGTACAAATATAAAATTACAATTAAAATTCAGCATGGAGCCGCATCCACCTCTGCAATTCTTCAAATCAAACAAAATAAATAGTTATAACACCTAAAAAAGCACTGTAGGTATTCTTACGAGCATGTACTTACAGTCATTAAGTCTTGATTACGCAGCCGATAATTTAGCTCAAGAGGTATTTGCAAAAGTTTGGCTGTGAAAGGTCTTTGTCACCCACAAATATGCGACAGTCTCTTTCTGTGTACCACTTGAAATTAAAGGAAATTTCATGGTGCATTGATATTTATTTTGTAAGTGCCTTATCTTTATTTATAACTAGCTTCTGCCCGCGACTTCTTCCGCGTTAAATTTCTTGTTCCCCCGACCCTTCCCGTCGCGTCGAATCGCCTACCCGTGCGATTTTCCCCGTTTTTACAACATTTTACATTACTGCTCCGCTCCTCTTGGTTGTAGCGTGATGTTATATAGCTTATAGCCTTTCTCAATGAATAGGCTACTCAACACAAAAATATTTTTTCAATTCGGACCAGTAGTTCTCTAGATTAGCGCGTTCAATCAAATAAATAAACAAACAAACTCTTCAGCTTTATAATATTAGTATAGATAGACTAGAATTATGACCGACACCCAGTGTGAATGAGGACGTCATCATCGTTATTTCAGCCCGGAATCACCAACTCCTAGCTGTATTCCTCCCCCTTTTTTAAGCAGTACTTCACGGATGGTGTGAAAATGGTGCGCCTGACTAAACCTTGCCCCATATGGTAGAAAATGCCTATGGCATTAAGTCCGCCTTTGTACATTTATGTGCTTGAAGTATTAAATAAATAAATAAAGTACCTGCATCCAGAAACGCTAGTGATGCCGTGATTGACGTGTCCACCTACTGGGCCCAACTCATCTAACTTAATGCATTTTTTTAAACTATGGTTTAAGAACTTTATTATCCCTCATTAAGAATTAACAATAATTCACTTACTGAGAAATTAAACTGATGAAATTAAAAAAATGAAAACTTACGCCATCTACTCGAAATTAAGTGTATTTAACTAAACAGTGCTGCAGGGAGATCGTTGCGCCACTTCTTCCCAGCTAAAGCACCAGGAAGTGGTGAAGGCCGGGCGGCACTGTTCATTGTAATTTTGACGTTCCAAAAGTGCTGATTCTCAGCCTAGTTTGTATAAATGACTTTTGATTTTGAAAGAAGATAGAGTTTTTTTTACTGATCCCAAAGTATCAAGACGACTCAACTCCGCCTAAAGGTACCGTATAATCGCAATACATACACTTGAACAGTTTCCCGCGCTCTTGCGTCACTGACTCACCCTGCTCACTGCTGACCCACTAATAACCACTTAGGTTTAGTATCGCCATTGTAATCAAGTGTAATGGTGATTATTGTGACATTCTGCTCTGGTGATTTGGGAGACTGCTGAGTGGGAAAATGTTTTACGCATCATCAACCCGTCTTATTTCTCATACAAGCGCTTGTATGTCATTAAGGCATTATAAAGAATCTTGATCCACTTTTATTTAAACAGAAGTCTTATGGTATGCATATATTTATAGGTTTCTATGTAATAAAAAGAAACAAATTCAGTATATAATGGTGTTTTTTTCAAAAACAAAAATTCTAAGGTTTGTAATGTATAGTCACTAGTAGCACATTTTTTTTTTTTACTCGCTTTTGCCAGTTGTTTCACCCGCGTATTATACATATAAACCTTCCTCTTGAATCACTCTATGTATTAAAAAAACCGCTACAAAATCCGTTGCGTAGTTTTAAAGATCTAAACATACATAGGGATATACAGAGGGAAGCGACTTTGTTTTACACTATGCAGTGATTAGTGCACCTGACTGTACGCACTCTACAAAATACCGAAGAAAAATAGACAGTTAACAGATGTAGAAACCGCGCGTTTGGTCTATTTTAGCTACTTCCACAGCATTATGTCGTATGGCATTTTACTGTGGGGTAGGGCTGCTGACATTGAATCCATTTTTATTTTGCAAAAGCGAGCTGTCAGAGCCATTTATAATCTAAGTCGCCGCGAATCCCTCAGGGAACTATTTAAAAGGATTAATATTATGACAGTACCTTGCCAATTCATTTACGAAAATATTATGTATGTAAGAAAAAATTTACATCTTTTTAATAAAATAAGCGATACACATAATTTTAATACTAGAAATAAAGATAAGATAGATCAACCATTCTTCAGATAACCAAAAGTACATACATCTTTTATGGGGTACTGTGTTAAATGTTACAACAAAATACCTTCTGATATATTGCAATTAAATGAAAGGAGGTTTAAATGTCATATTAAAAGTACACTTTGTAAACGAGCTTATTACAAATTAGAGGACTACATCCAAGATAAGAACGCTTGGAAACATGCTGGTCTCGCTCCATAGGACAGTCTTAGAGTTTATCAAACTAGTTGCTAACTTAATTGTGTAGATAATATTTATTTTTTCTTCTAAAAAATAATATTATAAACGCGAATGTTTGTATGTATGGATGTTTGTGCCTCTTTCACGCAAAAACTACTGATCCGATTTAGATGAAATTTGGCACACATATAGTTTATGACCCGGAATTTATCCCGATAGTATGTTCCCACGGGATAATTTCCGACCTCCACGCGGGCGAAGCCGCTGGCAAAAGCTAGTATGATATATCGTCATCATCGAACTGTTCTGTACTTCCCGCATTCAGCGGATTTCTGCAGCCTTCACCAGGTTATCGGTCCACCTTGTGGGAGGTCTACCGAAGTTCCGACGTTGCGTTTTCCGGCACGCGGTCGCCACTGCAGAACCTTTTAGCCCCATCGGCTATTCCTAGGTAGCCCGAAAGTCTGAATACCAGTCGAACCAAGTGGTATCATATTACCCAGTAACTGAGTTGTGGAGGTCAGATAGGCAGTCGCTCTATATAACATTCTGGTATTGAGCTGCATCCGGTTAAACTGGAAGCCGACCTCAACATAGTTGGCAAAAGGCAGGCAGATGATGATGATTCTGTTTTACTTTTAAAGAATCTTATTTTCTTTGTTTTTTTCTTCAGTGTCTGCGTATGGAATTTTCCTACTTACCTACCAATTGTTTACCAATATGATAAAGGAATTCTTAAAAAAAACAGACTAAAGACAATTAACAATTAACAGTTGAAGCTGGAACAATACAATCCAATTAATTATGGTTATTTTTAATTACTCTCATTAAGATAATCAAGTGGATTAATAAATTAAATTATAATCATGGGAATGTGTTTTTTTGAGTAGATATTTATTTAGAATTTTATTCGCGTGTAGAAGTTTAGATAATAAAACAGGGTAATTGCGTAACACACATGGAATGGTAATCAATCGCAAATTCGCAATGTCTTTCATTTCGACAGTTCTATGTGTAGCGTTAATCACGTTGTAATAATATTTTACACGAGATATCGCTAGTCGATCCATCATTTCTGGAGATATCCAGAAATGATGGATCGATTTGATAAAATATTTTGTATTAGATAGAGTATCCCTCAGGGGTCCCTAATAACACCTCCTGTTACTGTTTTTTACATTGCAAATAGTGGTTATACGAAGTAGGTAACATGACTAAAAAAATAAGAAAAAACTAATTTCCAAAAAATAGCAACCGACTTCGAAGAAAATAACAGTACAATGTGATAAATAACTTTAATTTCGGAAATCGGTGGCAAAACCCGAAAATACTAAACCAAAGTGTTTCCTCAACATTTTACTGAGGACATTCTGGAAAAAACATTGATTTGTTGATTTGTTGTCATTGGTTTGTTGTTTTGTTGATTTGTTGATTGTTGTTTTTTGTTTTGTTTGTTTGTTTTGTTCTTTCTATAATTAATGATAATCATTCATTGTTATAGTACTAAATTAATTTGAATTTTAATTGATAACTATATTTGTAAGTACACTTAATGGCAAAACATAGAGAACCTATGTAAATGTTGTAACATCTCACACACTTGTAACTCTACCTATGTTTCCAAATAAAGATTCAAATTCTATTTCTGATCTTGAAAGACATCGACTTACGAAATTTAAGGTACTTTTCACTTTGTAGTATTGATTTTGTAAGTCGGTTGTATTTTATCTACAAAGATACCTCCTTAGCTCTACCTTTTATTATTTATGTTTAATTCCTACCGACCGCTAAACACCAAGTCACGCGTCCAATGACAACAATTATAACCACGTGGGTAATCGGTAAACAAAAACGTAAGTATAAAAAACAAAAGCATAATCAATTATTTCATTAAGTGTTTTCTACGACTGCCAACATGCGAGGGACTGTCCGCTCTCGTAATTGTCCACTGTTGTTTATTGCCGCATTACTGCTGTCAACACGAGCGGTCAGATTGAGCTTATTAGTCCACCAGGATACCTAACCTTTGTATATCAAAGTCTTTGGATTACATACTTATGGTGATATAGTGTCAGGTATAGCTCGAGCTGAACAGCTGACACTAGTGAAACAGTCAGTGCAAAAGTGGTGACTGTACATCGAGATTTATTTGTGTAACAGTAGTCAAAGTTTTTATATACGAATATCCTTGTACTATAGTCGTTACGATTTGGAGCTGTTGTGGCCCGTAACTTACGACTTGTGAATTGCAGGTTCAAACCTAGACAGGTGCGTTACTTTGTATAAATTATACATGCGTGCACATCGTGAGGAAACCAGCATTTCGTAGAATTCGAAGACATGCTTGTGACATCTACCACACCGTACTGGGCCCGCGTGGTAGATTACAGCTCACTCCCGGCCAGCAGTGAGAACATTGTTAGATGCGTCACGTGTGCGTACAGTATAGCGGGGTGAGCATGGCCCCTGTGATAGGCTTGAGTCACATCTTTTATCACGGATTTTATCACAGTGCGCCGCAGAAAGCCGTACCGCCCCGGTGATAGTCCTTTTGATTAAGAGAAGAGAAGATTAACACGTTATTCTGACTTTATTATTATCATACTAGCATAGACAAAGAAAATTACAGTTTACTAAAAAGCACAATATATCTAAACGCCCACCCCTACCGTAAATGGCGTGATAACAATTTAAACTGTATATTTTTTGCTGTTACATTATATCATACATAAACGATAACACGGAAAAAATAGTATTATTCGTGATAAAAAGTATCAACTATTAGTATCGTGAAAGTGGGTAGCTGTTCAACATTTCCAACGATTGTTATCAATGCTGTTTCTTCTACAGGAAGATTTACTAATCGTTTGATTTGACGTTGTCCAAAGTGTCAATGTGACATGTACGAGTAGGTGCATGAGCGAATGTTTTTTTTTTTTTTTTTTGTGTAACGCGCTATTTCGATATTTGTGCAGTTTTTATTAAGTACCTACCTATACTCTCATTTCTTCCTATGGGTGTCTTATGAGGCGACTAAGGGACTTACTACAGAACGGGCAGCAGCGTACTCTGTGCATTTTTAACCGACGAAAAAAAACGGAGGAGGTTATCAATTCGACGCGTATATTTTTTTTTTTGTTTGTTTTTTTTTTTATGTATGACCACGCATAACTTTTTACATAGTAATCCGATTGTGATAACTCTTTTTTTATTGGAAAGGGTATACTCCGAGGGTGGTCCCATATAAATTTGGAAAACAAAATCAAACCCAAAGGGTCAGAAAACAGGGGATGATTGATTGTTCACTCACTGATGGTAATGTTTAACCACGCATAACTTTATACAGAGTAGTCCGATTTTGATAATTCTTTATTCATTGGATAGGGTATACTTTGCCAAGTATTATAAGTACATTAAAGTCACAAAAAATCATAAAATAAAAACTTTTTACCAAAAAAATTAACCGCCGAAAAAACTGAAAAGCATAAAATAATAAACCTTAAAATTATGAGTCGGCGCTGGAAAATCAATGAACAAAGATCACTCAAAGCGCCGACTCATCATTTTATTATTTTTTGCTTTTCAGTTTTTTCGGCGGTTAAATATTTGGTAAAAAGTTTTTTAGCACCATACTGCGATCGCCAACCCGCCTGCCAAGCGTGGCGATTATGGCAAAACCCGCCCAAATTCGGTTTCTTCGGCTGAAATGCTGATCATGACATTATTATTGTTCTTCATTTACTTCTATATCTTCTACATTTTTCAATATTTCTTAAAATATAAGAAATTGTGGCACGTCTGCATTGGGGATAGTCGGCAGGGTTCAAGTTACCGGTAGTCAGGGCTCTAGAGAGAAGAACTTCCTCACTATGAGTACCGTGTCCAGGAGTACTGCTTTTTGAATCAAGCCCAACCACACAGATGCTTTTGCTATTAACACGTTAACTGCCTTGGTGAAAATCAGAAAAAGAATAAAAATGTACTTAGTATTATTTCACTTTAAATAGATTATTTATTCCATAAATACATTATTTATTCTAAAAACATGGCCGCCAGGCAGCAACGACATGTTCAGATTTGGTATGTGTTGTCGGTCATATAGTCCGACAAGGCCTAAATGGAACAAACGGTGTCGGATACATATCCGGAATGAGAGTTAACGTGTTAAACCATTTTAAGTATCCAAATTATTATTATTAGGAGTGGTCTGTTTCTCAGCTCTCAGGCTGGTGTCTGCTACGGTTCCCTATCCATTTGCATAAAATTTTAAGACCTAATATAACTTGGCATACTTTTTTTCTCCTAATTATATTTTCGCACAACATTATTTACGCATAACAGCTTACGCATAATATTTTTAAGCATAATTTCTTTTATCATAATGATGATTAAGCATAACATTCTAAAGCATAAAATATTTACGCATAATGATATTAAAACATATTTTTTAAAGACATAATAAAGAAGCATAATAATTAACTCCTAAAATGTTACACACTAATAAACATGTAAACTTGCACACACCATGCATACAGCAAACATGCAGCAGGCATGCTTGCATGCAGCAGGCATGCAGCATGCAAGCATGCATCGAGTAGGCATGCAGCATGGAAACAAGCATGCAGCAAGCATGCAGCATGCAAGCAAGCATGCAACATGCAGCAGGCATGGTTTCTGTCACGGCTCCGGCGCTGCGGGGCTGCAGCGGCGGCGGTCCCACGCGGGCTTATCATCGCTGAAGTGATTTACGCTCACTACCGCAGCTTCGGCTCCCTGGCCGGCTTCGCCGTCCAGCCTCAGCCGCGGTGGCGAGCGTCAAAACCACCTGCTCCTCAGCTTGCGGGCCGCCTCGCCCCTCAGCGCCTACGCGGTTTTAAATTACACCCTAGGGGTAGGGCAGACAAGACTACGTATGGTTTTGCAGCTATTCGTTTCTATCATAAAATTTTGTAGCACAACATATTGAATTTATAAGACAATACTTTAACTTTAATTCAGGGTTAAAAATTGAATTATAAAAAGTATGCCTAAATACTATTATGCTAATAGTCACTATGCCTAGTAACATTGTACGAATTAAAATTATGCCAAAACAAATTAGCTTTCAAGATCATTATGCCAATATAAACTGTATGCTAAAAAAATATATGGCAAAGTATTATTAGTGCAAAACAAATTATGCCAAAATAGGTATGCCAAAGTACATTAGGAAAAAGAACATTATGCGAAAAGAAGGGATCCCGTCTGCTACATTTACGGGCCAAAGCCAAGTAAAATCAGCGTGTGGTGTGTATTTATGATGAGGGTGTGTTTTCTTCCTCTAATTGCATGAACTTCCTAACTATTCTGCAGGTGTTTAAGATGGCAGCTTTCTGTAGGTTAAGATAAACTGATTCTTCTAAACCTAGTAATTTTAGGCTACGGAGAAGATGGTTGGCCAACATGCCTGCTAAGTGTGACGATTATGACAAACACCCCCAAATTAGGTGTAATTAATTATACGTGAGGCTTATAAATTCAAATTCAAAATTTAATTCAGACCAGGCATCCATAGCGTTAGTAAGAACTTAGTCTTTGTGTGTAAACTCAAACTTAATAAATTAAATAATTACACATTAATTAGGTACGTGAACATGTGCACGCACGTGCCTGCCAGCCCAGTGCCTGATAAATGGTCCATCGACCTTGTCCGCCAGTATAGTTAATATACTGTTAGGGCCAGCAGTGGACGTCTTTCGGCTGAAATGATAATAACGAACTGTAATATCTCACAATTCCCATCAAGTTTGCTTGTACAGTAATCGTGGTAGATATCTGGTATGCATGGTAACCAACGTAACAAAGTTGACGCAACGTACATATGAAATAGCAGAGTTACAGATCGACGACTAAGCTCATATAATTCTATCAGGCGCTTGTTTCTTTTACTTTCCGTCCGCACAGCTATCATATCTGACCGATGGCTTAAGTTCAAGCATTCTTACACTTCTTCTACTCTCTAATCGGTAGGAACTAGGCATGAGAATACCTAATGTAGCAATAGCTGTGGTAGAAACATTAGCTAGTCAACAAGCTGGTAGTGAGGCAGACAAAATGTGTCGGCCGTTCGTCTTACATACATTTTAAACTACCTGTGCCCGCGGCTTCGTCCGTGTGAGGTTCGGAAATTATCACAGGGGACGTGATACCCAGACAAAAATAGCTATGATACTCCTATCAATGCCTTATAACATCAGCTATCTGCCAGTGAAAGTCCCGTCAAAATCGGTCGAGCCGTTTCGGAGATAAGCCGGAACAAACAGACCTTTTACGTGCCGAAAATGATCCTCCATTTAATTTTTATTCAAAAGGAACAACAAACAGCTATAATATAAAACATAGATATAAGATAAACACAAAACTGAACAATATTGCAGCCCACAACGCTGTTCACTGAGTAACTAAAATACTTATCAGTCAAATAATAAACGCTAAGGGTTAAACATACTTGTTTTATAACTAAAAAACTACATATAAATTAGGTGTCATATAAAATATAATGTATATGGATATAACAATTAAGAAAGTTCCTTAATACTATAACACTTTTGAACCTATAGGGAGTATTTAGAAAAATACCATATTATGTTCAAAAGTCCTACTGTAGGAATCGACCATTCTACGAACAGACGAACGCAAACCGGAGTTGGACTCAAACTTATTTGTAAACTGTTACTATTGAACTGGTTTCAATACATTTAAGTCACATTACATCAGTATTTCATACAAAACATGGCACTTAGCGCCTCTGTTCGGATTTCCGGCCACTAATCATGTAAGAGTGAAGACAAATCGATTACCTCACGACATAGTCTTGTTTTCCGACTAAATGATAAATATTACTATTATGATTGTATTGTTCCTTGTGGTGCCGAACGTAAAGAATACCACCACCCCATTTCTTCCTGTGGGTGTCGTAGAAGGCTAGACTAAGGGACTTACTAGAGAATGAGCAGCAGCGTTCTTTATGCATCTTACCACCATACTGCGATCGCCAACCCCCAAATACCCGTTTTTGCAACCTTTTTTCATTGATGATTATTTTCAATATGCTCCCCGCCTATTATTATTTATTTATTTATCAGACAGCAAAAGGTCCACACTGACAGAGAAAAAAGGAAATTAAAAATACTTAAAAGATGTTAGTCACAAATGTATCTTATAAACCTATGTTAGTACTTATGTACTAGGATTTTAGTAACAATTTGGCTTATAATCTATATTAGTACTTATACTACTAACATAGATTATAAGCCAAATTGTTACTAAAATCCTAGTACTTGAGTGTTGTTTTGATGAGATGTCCCATTATGGGGCTCTCATCATACCTGTCAGCTATCACCTTCAGGACGTCTCTTGGTTGTAGCATGATGTTAAATAGCTTATAGTCTTCCTCGATAAATGGACTACCCGACACTTAAAGAATTTTTCAATTCGAACGAATAGTTCCTGAGATTACCGCGTTCAACCAAAAATCCAAACAAACACACTTTTCAGTGTTATATAATATTATAAGTGTAGATAAATATCATCATCATCATCATCATTTCAGCCGAAAGACGTCCACTGCTGGACATAGGCCTCCCCCAAGCTCCGCCACTTCGACCGGTTTTGTGCTTCCCGCATCCAGCGGGTTCCTGCGGCCTTCACAAGGTCATCGGTCCACCTTGTTGGAGGCCTTCCAACTCTACGTCTTCCGGTACGCGGTCGCCACTCCAGAACCTTTCGGCCCCATCGGCCATCTGTTCTGCGAGCAATGTGCCCTGCCCACTGCCACTTCAGTTTAGCAATTCTTCGGGCTATGTCGGTTACCTTGGTTCTCCTACGGATCTCTTCATTTCTGATTCGATCACGTAAGGAAACTCCAAGCATAGCCCTCTCCATCGCCCTTTGGGTGACTTTCAGCCTTCTAATAAGGCCCATTGTGAGCGACCACGTTTCGGTTCCATATGTCATCACTGGCAACACACACTGGTCAAAGACTTTCGTCTTGAGACACTGCGGTATGTGGGACGAGAAGATATTGCGTAGCTTCCCAAACGCTGCCCAGCCGAGTCGTATTCGACGATTGACCTCTTTCTCGAAGTTGGACCTACCTAACTGGACAGTCTGTCCTAGGTACACATATTCGTCCAGAACTTCGAGTGTAGCGCCTCCGATCTTCACTGGAGTGGGTATCACACGAGCATTGGACATGACCTTTGTCTTGTCCATGTTCATCCTGAGACCCACTCTTTCGGAAGCTCTACTGAGGTCATCGAGCATTGTACTGAGGCCCTCCATAGTCTCAGCCATGACAACTATATCATCGGCAAACCGAAGGTGAGTGATGTACTCGCCATTGATGTTGATGCCAGTCCCTTTCCAGTCCAGAACCTTGAAGACATCCTCCAGTGCAGCGGTGAACAGTTTCGGAGAAATAACGTCTCCCTGTCTCACCCCTCGCTGCAGAAGGATAGGTTTCGAGGTCTGGTCCTGAAGTCGGACTGACATAGTGGCGTTTTCGTACAGACACTTCAGCACCTCGATGTACCGATAGTCGATCTGGCACCGTTGAAGAGACTGCAGTACAGCCCAGGTTTCGACCGAATCGAAGGCTTTTTCGTAGTCCACAAACGCTAAACAAAGAGGCAGGTTATACTCTTCGGTCTTCTGTATAACCTGCCGCAGCGTATGTATGTGGTCCACGGTGCTAAAGCCTTTACGGAATCCGGCTTGTTCGGGAGGCTGGAAGTCGTCAAACCTGCGCGCTAGACGGTTCGTGATGACTCTTGAAAACAGCTTGTAGACATGGCTCAGAAGTGAGATGGGCCTGGGTAGATAAATATAGTATAAGATAAATAAAATGTCCCACAGTAGGTACCTCTTTAACCTAATTTAAATGAGTGGAAATACTGACATTTAAGGATATCGCACTACTTCGTTGGCACCACTTTATTTTCTTAGATTAGAAAATAAAGTTTACAGTGTTAGGTTTTTAAGAATTTCAGTATTTAATTTGATTTAAAAGTTGTTTTTGTGGTAATATTTGAACACGTACTTGACCGGAAGTAATAGAAAATAACGTTTAAAATATTATGGGTGTTAGGTTTTTAAGAATGGTAGTACTTAATTTGGTTTAAAAGTTGTTTTTTGGGCAACATTTGAACACGTGTTTGACCGGAAGTAATATTAAAAAATAAATGTTTAAAATGTTATGGATGGGGAGATGATTGGCGGGATTAGGGACTGGCAGTCTGATTCCAACTCTGGCCTAGTTTGGACATAACCCTCTAGTACTTCTTAAGTGTGCTGAACGAAGTTATTGTACTGTGGATAGTGAATAAATAATAATTATTGAGAAATAAACGAGTTAGTCCTTTTTAAAGTGAGTGTTATTATTCCATCTCTAATGTTCCCGTAATGTGCAGTGTGAGTATATTTGCCTACTTGTAGTTTATTCGATCCAGTTCTTTAGTATTAAAGTTATTCTAACAATTCAGAAGTGACATAAACCCACGTGCTTGTCTGGTTTGAATTTTATTTTAAGGGCTGAAATTCAATAGTTATCTCTGCTAATACAATCCTGCATAGGCCTTATATGTACCTTGGGTAGGATGATAATATTCTTATTTTGTGGCCTACAACGCATAGTCCGTTCTTTAAATATTTGGTCGTTATAGCTTTGATTCATTGTTTTCTCGAGTTCGTGCTTTTATTTTTGAATAAATACATAGGTGCCCTTGTGTGTGAGTTCCAGAAAAATGCCACGTGATGGTAGCTCATTGCAGTGTCGACTATCAACGCCCGGATGACGCCGATCGAGCCTGAACAGAGCCTGGCCCCGGCATAGTCACACTCGGCAGGAGACCTGCGATGACCGCAGCCGAAGCCGGATGCGGAGTACAAGCTGGAACGAGAGAGAGCTCGCATTCGTGTGCTCGAGGAAGAAGTGCAAATGTGGTGTAGCCTGTCGCAACGTGCCGCTCCCGGAAAGCTGAGCACGAGTGGTGATCAGCGGCCGTGTGCGGCGATCGTCGGGCTGGCAATCCAACGGTGCATAGCAGGCATCATGATCAAAACAATATTGGAAGCCATGGCCAACATGTATCCGGAGGAAGCCAAAGGTGGTAAGAAGGATCTTCGGAATGTCGTTTAACTGATCTGTTCACGTTCACTCAACGCGATTTGGGCACACTTTTCTCTGCGTTAGGTGATGTAAATATCGTAAGATGATTTTCTGAATGCCATTCTACACATCAGCTCTTGTAAAACGATAGAACCCCGTTTTTTTCGACTTATTCATAGTAATATAGCAATGTGGTTGCAATCACTCGAATGAAACTCTATGATCGTGTATTTGCAACCAGGCAATGCTCTTAAAACGTTTTATTTATCTTAAAACCAAATCGCTTTGCTGTTTTGTTTGTGGAAAGAAATGAAAATAAATAAAGTATTATGCCATACAATTTCACAGCCATAATGACAATTTGAGACTTATTGAAGTTAGCTTATAAGTCTTACTTTCAATTAATATTATCGTCTATGATTCTTACATTTTAGTAAATATTTTTAAAGGCCACAAGATTTCTTAATAAATAGCGAATCACAAATAATATTAGTATAATAGTTAAAATTTATTCGCCATTAATAGCAACTCACTTATTATCACTAAACATTTACTCTGCTTTTAGCCGCGAAATAGAAATAATGCTTTCATTTACGGCTTTTAGAATCGCCATTGCAGACAGTTCAGGGGTCCTTAGCGCAAAATGTTAATCATTGTTATTAGAATAAAATACTGTCCTCCATACTCCAGAAGAATGTACAGTGATTTAGGTCTAGAAGTGATCTGTAGGTTCAGACAGGCTTCTATTTTTTTCCCTCGTTTAATTCTCAGTACCTAGTTACCACTACAATCAATATTCTCTGTGATTTAAGGTAAATAAAACGCAAAGATTTAATGTAATATAATGTAATACTTACCAAGTATAAACAAGTTTTCGAATTCCATAATCAGTAGAAACGTGAATATTTACTACAGAACCCGCGCTAGTAATATTTGATCACTCTTCGTTTGTTAAGTGTTTAAATCGTGTATACATATTATTTACTTATTGAACTAGATATGTAAATGGAGCCAAAAAGCGTTGAATGAAAAAAAAACTAGTGAGCGGCTTTTGTACGACTTTTTGAAACAATAAGATCTTTCATTGTATTGTCTGCGAGAAGAAGGGGGTCGCGGACAATGCAATGAATGATGATGTGATTCGTGAGAAGGGTTCACGATCACTGCTTGACCTTGAATGTGCTATTAGTGAGAATGAAGGGTTCACGATAGCACATGATAGGATATATGTGTATTGTCTGCGAGAAGGAAGGGTTAGCAGGCAATGCAATGCAATGAATGATGATGTGATTCGTGAGAAGGAAGGGTTCACGATCACTGCTTGACCTTGATTGTGCTATTAGTGAGAATGAAGGGTTCACGAAAGCACATGATAGGAGATACGAGTATTGTCTGCGAGAAGGATGGGTTCGCAGGCAATGCAATGCAATGAATGATGATGTGATTCGTGAGAAGGAAGGGTTCACGATCACTGCTTGACCTTGATTGTGCTATTAGTGAGAATGAAGGGTTCACGAAAGCACATGATAGGAGTTACGAGTATTGTCTGCGAGAAGGATGGGTTCGCAGACAATGCTTACAGTTTTTAAGATACGATTACTTTATTTGTGTAAACATTGTTTACATGTAAGATTTTATTTATATTATTTATTTACACCAAACATATAACAGATGTTACAAGGTTTAAGTCATGTTTAGCCATAAGTATTGGCGTACAAATATTTCCATAATATTAAAAGAGCTAACAACAACAAAAATGAAAAAGAATGGACAAAGATAAAGTTTATAAATTAGACATTCTTTTTATGTTTTAATGTCAAAATACCACATTCAAATACATTCATTATTAGTGTCAGGAGATTGATAAAATTATTCAGTCCCTAAACATAAAAAAGGGAAACACTATAATATACTTTTTCCAGAAGAAACATTTTCAATCGACGTTTGAATGCCTTAGTATTTAGCTCTTCATATTTATTTATTTTTTTGTCACAGGTATTCACAGATACAGAAGGGACACGGATACAGTTCTTAAAATTAGCATGATAGTATCACTGAAACATACTCATGGAGTATACAATATTTGTCTGTTAGTCAATGTTATATAATTGGCTATGTCAAAAATTATTAATAATAATACAGATACTCTCTTAATTGTTGCCGGTTATTATCCATTGCATTGGCTGTTTTAGGCAACCTCATTTTACATTCGTTATTATGTTTAACGTGTAAATTTTTAGTCAATCTCATCTTAAATTGATTCATATAGATGATTGTTACAGTCATGCAATTTACATTAGATAATTTAAAAAAAAAAAAAGTTTAACATGTCAAGTTTTAGTAAATTTCATACTATATTAATTATCTACATAGTGTAAACCAAAGTCACTTCCCTCTGTCTGTCCCTATGTATGCTTAGATTTTTAAAACTACGCAAGGGATTTTGATGTGGTTTTTTTAATATATAGTGATCCAACAGGAAGGTTCATATGTATAATTTGCGGGCGAAGCCGCTGGCAAAAGCTGGTTAGATATAATTATTACGGTCATTTAATTTACATTAAATGAGTCAAAACAATTTTATTCAGTAATTCGGTAATTCAGAAATTCGCTTATTAAATAATACGTTTATATATGAGAAATTCTTTTAGCTTTCATTTAAACATATTTGTTGATGATTTATTCTTAATACAGTTTGGGAGTTTGTTATAGATTTTAATTCCAATATCAAATACACTCGATTTAAATGTAACTGTTCTACATACATTAATTAATGCAAGTCAGTGGTGGTAGAATTTCCCCAAAGTATAATATAGTATCTTAAGTGAGTCACAACTATACCATGGTAAGCATCAATCAAGGTATCATATCAGGTACATTCGCAACTGTAGATAGAGTGCAATGTAAACACAGAACTACAATTTTTTGTGCAGAGGTTCTCGATTTGTAATTTCCAGTTAAGAATTTTGTCCAATTATTTGTTCAAGGAATTTAGTCGTATTTACGATTTCAACAATTTTATTATCTATATTTATGTCCATATTTTCTATAGTCAGTCGTTGGCTAAAATGTATGATTTTATTTTTATCTAAATTAATCTTTAAAATTATTATTATTTAACCATTCTATTATTGATGTTCAGGTATTGTGAATGTCAAGTTTATATTGGATCATCTTATTGCTATAACGGTGAAGGAAAACATCGTGAGGAAACCGGCATGTCTTTAAACCATAAATTTGAAGACATGTGACATCTACCAGCTCGCACTGGGCCTGCGTGGTAGATTATGGCCCACTCACTGAGAGGAGGCCTGTGTAACATTATAGGTTGATGGTGATGATGATGATTGCTATTACTAGAAATTGACACCGTGCTATCATTTTCAAATAGAGTCATAGGGTGTGGAATTGATTTTGGCAATTCATTACAGTATATTGTAAAAAGTAGAGGTCCCAATACACTACCTTGTGGTACACAAAAATTAGTTTGACGTTCTTCTAATAAGGATATCTCTCCATTTTTAGTGGTTATATTAATTCTAGTGATTTTTGTCCTTTGATTTCTATTGTCTAAATAGGATTTAATTAGATTAAGAACATTACCTCTCATACCATATGCGTCAAGTTTTGCTATTAAAATGACATGGTTTACGTAGTTATGAAAAGTTATGAAAAGTATGAATAGTTTTGAAAAGATAGGAATAAGAGAAATAGGTTTATAGAATTCTGTTAATTTATGTTTGTGATGTTGGATTATTTGTTTGTGATGTTGGATTATTTGTTTGTGATGTTGGAAAGTGATGATTTTATGATATGTGATTCGTAAGAAAGAAGGGTTTACGATCACTGATTGACCTAGAATGTGCTATTCGTGAGAAGGAAGGGTTCACAATAGCACATGATAGGAGAGACATGTATTGTCTGCGAGAAGGAAGGGTTCGCAGACAATGCATTTAATGTTAAATATTGGATAATGAAAAGGCTCGCAAAATAAGATTTTCTTCAAATTCATGTTATTTTTTTTATTTATTTTTTGTTCTTTCTGATTTTATTGCGATTTGTTTAATTGTATTGAGATATTGTAATTTTATTGAGATTATATAAAATGAAGGAGTGGAGTCAGACTGTCGTACTAGCCGAATGTTAGGTAACAATTCACAGCCATGACGGGTCATCGTGACTGCGTGCATGAGGACATGCACGGGGTCAGGATGGTCGAATGTTAGGTTTTTAAGAATTTCAGTATTTAATTTGATTTAAAAGTTGTTTTTGTGGTAATATTTGAACACGTACTTGACCGGAAGTAATAGAAAATAACGTTTAAAATATTATGGGTGTTAGGTTTTTAAGAATGGTAGTACTTAATTTGGTTTAAAAGTTGTTTTTTGGGCAACATTTGAACACGTGTTTGACCGGAAGTAATATTAAAAAATAAATGTTTAAAATGTTATGGATGGGGAGATGATTGGCGGGATTAGGGACTGGCAGTCTGATTCCAACTCTGGCCTAGTTTGGACATAACCCTCTAGTACTTCTTAAGTGTGCTGAACGAAGTTATTGTACTGTGGATAGTGAATAAATAATAATTATTGAGAAATAAACGAGTTAGTCCTTTTTAAAGTGAGTGTTATTATTCCATCTCTAATGTTCCCGTAATGTGCAGTGTGAGTATATTTGCCTACTTGTAGTTTATTCGATCCAGTTCTTTAGTATTAAAGTTATTCTAACAACAGGAAAAAAATTCTAGCACGTTAAAACCAACAGATTATGGAACCTTGATTTAACAGTAATGGAACTCCTTCTGGTTGGAGGCCTGCTGGAGGCCTTGTAGACTGCCGACATTTCTATTTTATTTAGTGCCTGGTACTTTTAGACAGGCCTGCATTATTATTACCACTGCCACGGCCTGTTATCAACACTGTAATTAAAAACCATTGCAAAGGCCTAATATTTTTAAGAGAGTAACCGTGGAGTTTCTTGTCGCCTCTTCTCCATAGGAATCAACAAATTGGAACTGTGCACCTAGCTTCTGACGTTTCATAAGTGCCGAAGTAGGAAAAATATTTTGAAATGATTTGAATTGATTTGGATGTTAGAAAAAAAAAAACTAGTCCCTGGTTCACCCCACCATTACTTACCTGATAATATACACAGTTGGACATCGATCCCGCACTCGTCAGCCCGCTGATTAGTGAACCAGTGATCCATACCAGACTAATTAACAAGACACAGCCCTTATAGTTCACCCTCCATGGGAAAACAGCGACATTTCAAAACCCACCCTGCCGTTACCTCTATATGGGCAGCCGGGCATCGAACCCTGGCAAGACGTAAAGTGTATCACTAAATCATAGAGTGCTGGAGTGTCCCAAGTGCCCGTTCACCTGCACCTCAGATGATCTCAAAAATGCCACTGATGCCGCAATAAACGTGGCCACCTACTGGGCTAAAACGATATAAAGTGTACAAGTACCATCGACATGAAAGAAGAAGTGTGCACTTTCGTACTACGTCACGTACGTTACTACGTTTTTTTTTAATTCACTTAGCCCCACGCTTAAACACGCTTTTATTAGCTTCATACGTATGTTTGTATGTTAGTATGTAACGGAAACTTTGAACATGATTTTGACCCCCTTTAAAACGTCGGATTAACTTGGTATTTGGCATACTTATCAAAGACCGATGCCAATACAATAATTTCATGTTGTGCCATTATCCCTGCCAGGATTACCAGGATAGCAAAAAAGTCTGTCTTCGAAAACTACGCTGACATACGGCATACAATTCGAAACACCCTAAATAAATAATAGTTTAACAAAACTAAAAACACGCTTCAAAGCACCGCACATTTTTTTTCCATTTTTTAGTTTGGTTTTCTATGGAAACGTGTTTTTTAGTTTTTTTTAAACTATTATTTTTACTAAAGAGTGGCTAAATAATAACAGGCGCAAGAGTCGATCGATCAAGTTAAGCTACGTTTGCTGTGGTTAGTCTGTGGATGGGTTAAATCAAATTCAGAATACTTTATTTCACATAAACCTGCATAGACACTTATAAAACGTCAGAAGCTAGGTGCACGGTTCCAATTTGTTGATTCCTATGGAGAAGAGCCGGCAAGAAACTCCACGGTTACTCTTTTAAAAATAATTGGCTTTTACCATGGTCTCAAAGTACGTATACAGTGTTAACAGGTATGGGAGGACAGTGTACATACACATCAGAACCCCTCTGTGTCTCGGAAAGCATGTTAAACCGATATTCCCAGCTGTGGGATGCTATGGATCTTTGACAGTCGTTACGGATCTTCAGAAGCCCGACAGTCTGGCAACTAGTCTAACAAAGGGTTTGGTATTACCCAGTAACTGGGTTGTGGAAGTCAGATGCTGTATGTAAAATTGTTCCAGTCGTTTTTACTTCAAAAGTTCTCTCAACTTAAAACAATTTAATCAGCAACCCTCTAAAGTGAAACAGTCGGGCATCCAACCCGTGTCAGACGGCCACTAGCCACTGAACCATAGTGTGTCGTGAACCGTGCGAGTACTTCACAAGTGTGTGGCCTGCCATGCGTGGAGCGGCTACCGGTGTGCGTAGTGCGGCCGGAAGGTGGCTCTACTTGGGCTGATGCAAATATTATAAATGGTTTTCTCTTTCTTTTTTCATTCATTACAGCCTATAATGTTCCCACTGCTAGACCTCCTCTCGGTGAGAGGGAGTGGGCCATAATCCACCACGCGGACGCAGTGTGGGTTGGTAGATGTCACATGTCTTCGATTTTTTTGTTCTAAGACATGCCGGTTTCCTCACGATGTTTTTCTTCACCGTTTTGAGAGCAGCGGTGATGAAATAATTTACACAAAGTAAAGCGCCTGCTTGGATGCGAACCTGCGACCTACAACTCGTATGTCGCGGCTGTAACCACTGGGCTACCACTGCTCTGGGTAGTTTTTGCGTTAACTTCGATAATACATATTTAATTCACTTTGTGTATCTTGATGATCTTCTAATACTCCCTGTCACTGTTGTTTACATAGCAAAGAGTGGTATGCACATTGCTATGGGATAAGTTTAAACCAAAAATTAAAAAGTTGAAAATACAAAGCATACATACATAAACTCACGCCTTTTTCCCATAGGGGTAGGAAGAAACCGCGGAACGCCACCTGCTACGATCTCTACACACTCATTTAGCCTCGTTTAGGTTCATATAATTGATCATACATTTTAGATAAAAAGCATTTTACAAAATAAATAAACTTTTTCAAAAACAACACTACAATGTGAAAAATTATTTTAATTTTGAAAGTCGGTGGCTATAAACTAACACCGCCCGACTACGACTTGACATATCCCAAGATTCATAAATTAGATAAAAATATTAATAAAATCACGTAGCACATTCACAATTAAAATTGTTTGACATAAATAAACGAAGTCGATCGTGAATGTCCGACTGAAGAAAACAATTTAAGTCTAAAAAAAGGTTGAGCAATTCATTTCATTTCTTCGTCTGGAAAAGGTAGAGAAGTGCCCTAAATGTCGAATCCCACTGACTAGAAGCTAACGACGTCCATCTTCAACACCACATAAAAGGCAACAGAGAAACAACAGGCTTTTACTAAATATGACAATGGTATAATTGCGTCTGAGGGACATCCGTAGTACTACGAGTCTATAACGGAACATATAATTCTAATTTCAAATTGTTTACATTAAGTATTCACCTCACG
This sequence comes from Aporophyla nigra, assembly GCA_947507805.1. Taxonomy (NCBI): domain Eukaryota; kingdom Metazoa; phylum Arthropoda; class Insecta; order Lepidoptera; family Noctuidae; genus Aporophyla; species Aporophyla nigra. The sequence goes on from OX382320.1 coordinate 13,782,122, forward strand.
CAACTAAGAGTCGGTTGTGGGAACTTGGGAAGTAGGCTTCTGTGCTATTTGGGGCTCGAGAATAATAGGCTGATTCAATTTTGTCTAATAATAGTATGCAATCAAAGAATATTTTTATGATGAGAGAAAATTTCTCAGTAGCAGCCCGGAGTCCTAATTTGTGCCCGGTCTATGGCAATAAGCTTGCCCCTATTACGTGGGACTTAAAAATAACAGGGGAATATGAGGGTACTTTTGATAGGTACAGGAAAAGAGGTAAGTTTAAGTAACCAGAGTCGTCAGATAACGTTGAAGTATGGTAACAAACCAATGGATAGTATTGTTTGAAAATGGTTAATCTCATAAAAGTATTAAAAGAAAAACCTGACTTCTCCACCTCATTGTTTATGCCGACTAGAAGCAACTATTATATTTTTATGAGCATGACACATAAAAAATAACCACCAATTGACCACTAACTAGAGCCACTTACCGTCCATAACCACGCATCACCTCCCCGCACAACATCCGTATGTTACACACGTACTCACACACACACGCACAACACGCACACATGCGAAGAGTTCAACAGGTGTATACGAATGTGCTTATACAGTGAGTTGTATTTTATTCTTACTTATTATTGATTTGTGAGCATTTGAACTAGCGTGGTGATCAATGTTCGTTCATTTTTGTAAGTAGTCTTTTGTCTTGTGGGACAATAGCAAAGCAGTATTAATCACAATTATTTTTGTCTCGGCTCATTATTTTTATCTTGAACTAGCTTTTGCCAACGGTTTCGCCCACGTGGAGGTTGAAAATGATCCAACTGGATCGTATTACCGGGATAAAAAGTATAAAGGTTATAAACTATCTGTGTGCAAAATTTTAAGAGTAGGGGGAGATCAAAGAAACGATAGATGGACTGTATGGATGATGATATGGATAGAAAGAAACTGCCGGCCGACGGCGACGTGACAACTAATAGAGAAGTGTGGAAGAAAAAGATCAGATAGAGTTGCAAATGATGACATTCGGCCTATTTTGCGTGCTTGAGTTACAAATATACAAACTTTCAAATTAAGTAACAATATTATTAGGAATTAGTAGGAAATTAGGATAATTTGACTTCTATTATTTAAAACACACCTGAAATAGCTCACAATAGTGATAAATCAACCCGTAAAAAATAATAGTTTAGAAAAATAAAAAACACGCTTCCATAGAAACGTTTGAAGCTAGTAAAAGCGTGTTAAAAAATATGCGATATGTTTTAATTAAGTGTGTAGAATAAGGTTAAATTTTGCCACGCATAAAAGGAATTGGACTGAGGTCAGACGATCAATGGGCCTTTACGACCAAGTGGGTCCCGTTTAGTGGCAAACGAATTTGCAGCAGGCGCAAACGTAGATGACGGGATGACCTGGACTCTCTAATAAAGATCTAGATCTCTCTAATTAAGATCCTAAGCAGTTCTGAAAAAAAATTGGGAGGCTTTTGCCCAGCGGTGGGACATTAATGGCTTTAATATTGAGCAGGTTTTAGTACCTAATAATTCATAAAAAATTTGTAATTAATTTTAAATTATTATTGCATTCGATTGCAGTTTACCAAAACGAAATCGTAAATCTACCCTCTACGTACTCAAAACAGGTCAATAATCTTAGTGAAAATGTCAGCATTTTCACCCCAGACATTTGTAATAAGGTCGCACGTATTGCCGTCCGTCCCCTGAGAATTCAATTTAGATTGGAATTTAGAGCATTTCTTTGAAGAAAATAAATTGGATTACTGAGATAAATCGTCTGTCAGTATTGAAGATAAACGGATGAACCTCTCTTTTTGCCTTGTCTAAAAATTGTGCTACTTTTCCCATGAATGACATAAAATTGCGTAATTTAATTATTTTGACGCCGCCTATTATAAATATTCCTGAACAAATTTTAATTGCAATTGATCTGTAAACGCTTGATTAATATTTACTTTAAGATCATCTAGTTCGTCGATGCTAGACCATTGAGTTCTTAAATTATTAGATCCATACAATTCCCCAAAAAATTACCACTTTGCACGCCATGTCATTTTATCTTTAAATTGTCTGATCGAAATCACAAAATGGATTTTTAAATTTAACATTATTTTAGTATCACACTGTATATCTTATCACTACTTTACCTTACTATATGAGTAATCTACCAACTTGTATTTGCAGCTTCATTATTGTAAAAACAGCATTATGCCATTGCTATAAGGCTAATTTTGTTACACTTCAATCGCTTTTACGGTCTGGTAGGGACATGCATTAAAGCCAATGTAGTTTGACCTCCCTCGTCCCTCAGACTGGTTTAAAAATGGAAGTACAAAGGTGAAACGCATAGAAGTTCAGATGTCAAGAAAAATTGGTAATACCGCGTTCCGATTTTGAAAACTGAATTAGTTATTCATTCGCGAGTTGGACGTCGCGCGAAGCGGCCATTTTGTGTTTTTTTTTTCTTTTTTAAAAACAGTGTTGCTTCGATAAAGTGCTAAAAGTTTTTGGGGAAATTGTGATTTTTGGATGATTTTGTCTTGAAAACTTAGTGCGAGTGATTTTCCTTGTATGTAGGTGAGTTATATGTTATTGTTATTTGGCGTGTGACGATGTTTTGATAAAGTTTAATCCTATTTAATGTCGTGATAAGGTTTTTTTTTCTATTGGATTATCATTGTTAATTTGTACCAATCAATGTAACGTGATAACTATGTCATCAGTTCATCACTCATCAATTCATCATAGATATAATTTAACACAGGTTAATAGGAAAATTAGCGTTGTTATAGATATTAATAGTATTTTAATTACCTCTATATTTACTAAAGGGAATAATAATTAATTTAACATAATCTATGTAGATAAAACCTACCTATGTACGTATATAATACAGAAGATGAGTCATAGAACAACTACATACTTATGCACTTATAATAACATATTTAATACTTAAAATGTCATTATTGTAATCTATGAATACATAATATATAACATCACGCCTATATATCGTATGTAGGTAAGAGGTAGGTAGAGGTGTACGGTCACCAATAACTAGGCTCGTCGGATATACTTGAAGTTTAGTAAGAAACCCTTCTTGAATACGAGTTGTAGGTCGTAGGTACAAACCCGGACCGGTGTTTTACTTTATTTAAAACTAGCTTCTGCCAGTGACTTTGTCTGCGTATTACACATACAAACCTTTTTCTTGAATCACTCCATTTATTGATGAAAACCGCATTCAAATCCGTTGCGTAGTTTAAAAGATCTAAGCATGCAGACACGGGAAGTGACTTTGTTTTATAATATGTAAAGATATTTCGTCACCACTGTTCTCAAAACGGTGAAAAAAAAAAAAAGTCGTTAGGAGACCAACTTGCCCTAGAACCAAAAATTCGTATGTGACATTTACCAATTTGCATTCACCCCAGTTCTTCTCGAAGAACGAAGGCCGGTGCACTAGCAGTGGGAACATTATAGCCTGATAGACAATCTTACACATCTGTTTGAAATGCTACCTACTAAAAGACTTGTCTAGGGTTGGAAAGACTGCCTTATACTGTTATTAGGGTATTACTTATTCTCACCGGGCATGGCTGCTTCGGTGGGTTCCTGTTCAGGATAAAGCGGGAGGAAACGCCCGGGTGTTTCCATTGCTAAGATCGTCTGGATGACACGGTGGAGTATACGATGGAGGTGTGCTCTGCCTGGGCGGAGCACCGCCGTGTTCTCACGGAGGCGATCGGCGGCGGCGACCTCTCGCGTCCGGCCCTGGTGCTAGCCATGGTATGGAGCGAGAGGGCATGGGAAGCCGTCACCTCCTTCTGCGAAGCAGTAATGCTCGCGAAGGAGGAGGCGGGGCGCGTGAGGGAGAGGCAATCTCTGCGCCCTCACATCCCTAACCGCCGCAGGAGGAGACGCCCTGGGCGTCGGGTAGCTCGCCGCGCGGCGAGCGGCGAACGGCGCGTAGTGTTCCTCGCGCGCCTTAAAGAGATGTCAGCAGCACTGAAGGGGTCTGCTGGGACCGATGCCTGCCAGGGTCGCGAGATTGTTCGAAATAGATACCGTGACCCTAGCACATGGGCAACTGAAGGAACACGGGTGGGTTTTAGTCAATAATAATCTGACACGCCCTCCCGCTCCGCCCAAGAGCGGGAGACGCCATTTGATGACTTCCCATCCAAAAAAAAAAGGGTATTACTTAAGTCCAATAAAATAGTTCATGCAAATATGAACTTAATGATTTGAGAGGAGAAGAAGAATTTGGTATGCAAATGACGTTGTGGGAATAATCTTGTGGAAAACATTTATTTAATTTTGTGACTCACTGGGTAAACACATTTAAGAGTAGGTACCTACTGTTCTGTGTGGTGCCGAACGTAAAGAATGGCACCAACCCATTTCTTCACGTGGGTGTCTTTAGAGGCGACTAGGAACTTACTAGAGAATGGGAGAGAGAACGGTCAGCAACGTTCTCTACGCATTTTTTTTTTCATGGAACGACGTCCTATTTGACACACACAACCCAGTTTCTGGATAACTCGATACCACCACGACAGACGTTCACTGTATTACATGGAATTTCGTAATTTGAGTTTTATAGACCACTGCCCACCCCTCCGGGAATATAGTCGTGAAGTTTGTATTTTGTCACTAATGTCAGCAAGTGTTCACCTATGACATAATCATTGCATACAATCCTTGATGACCGTGAATCAATACCTGTAGTTACCTGTATGGTGTGTTATTATTGCCTATGTATTATTTACTATTACATCATGATTTACGATAAAAATTATCGTAGTACACGAGAGCAGGAAATCACTTGTTTAATTCTAGCTATTACTAATGTCACCATCCTGTCCATATCCTAATTAATCAGTGATCGGTTGTGGCGTAGCTTGTTTTCTTCCATAGATCTCAACATTATTGTCTCCCATGCATCTCTACATTCCTCCATATGGCTTAACCTCTTTTCCATACGAGTACATCTCAGTAATCGTTAAAGCTCTGCGGTCTATTTAGCTGGGGGGCGTCTCACGCTACGCTTGCCTATACACAATCTTCACGCCAGGACTCGTCTGCTCCACCGGCCATCGGTCCTTCGACATAGCCGGCCTACTGCCACTTCAGCTTGCTTACTCTGCAAGCTATGTCGGTAACTCCAATTCTTTTCCGTAGAACTTCACTCCTGATTTCTCTCTTCAAAGAAACTCCGAACATTGCCGGCTTCATAGCGCGCTGAGCGACCTTGTATTTGTGTACCAGGCCATCTGTCAGTGTCCACGTTCCTTCTTCTATTGCATATAATATTATCTTCACATGCTAAAAATTAGTTCCAAGTTAACAAAACAATTTTACCGTGTTTTACAATCTTATCTGTTATCAGTTGTGATAGTGTTATCAGTTGGGTATAGGAATAAAATGACACTGTCCGATGTACTTGATGAAAATAGTATAGACTTTATATTTATACCATACTTTATGTAGTTTTATTGTGAAGCATAGGGGCGAGACAAACTGACATACTATACAGCGATAACTGTGATGGTTATGTCGAAAACGTATGGGTTATTTAAGCTACCAAGAAGCACAGTATTATGCCAATCCAGTTTAATTTTATTTATTTATTAAGGATCTCCAACAAAAGACGAACGCAATACATTGACACACAAATAAAGGGCAACATCAGGTATTAAGTAGGAGTACTCCTTCACTTATAGGAGACCACAGCATGCACAATAGAGTTATCAACTAAGCTAACAAAGTTAAAATACTAATTATAGGTAAAATTTGAAAACAGTTTATAAATTTTTGAAGGACACACTTACAAAAAAAGAAAAGAAAATGAAACATGCTGAATGTCTTTTAAAAATATAAAACAAATGAGATTAGCCAAGTATACAGGACACAAAGAAATACGCTAACACTGGGGCACTCCCTCATACCGCACTTTCCAAGTAATGCCTGTAATGTTCTCGCTGCCACCTTCACTGCTGGAGACAGAGAGACTTCACTGTAGTCTTGTGTAGTTCGCGAACGAACTAGTTCGAAAGAGCGCTCCCATAGATGAACTACGCGAACTAGTTCGCTCATTTCCCGATCCATAGTTCGTTAGTTCATCAGTTCGCGACCGAATGAGCGAGGATGGCGTCAACCGAACTAATACACGGGACAAAATACAAAAAGGTTTTTGTAATCACTAAAATAGTTATTTATTGCAACAATAAACCTTGGTATTTTTTACAATCATGATCATTTTATGAATTATCATTCAAAGGTTTTTGCTGTTTTTAGAGTCCAAAAATTGTAGGTAAAAGTAGAACATTCCATAATCTTGTCACATGCAGTACGAGCAAAATCTAAACGAGCGGATGATCTGCCTCTCTTTGATTCGAGCTGGGAGTGGATGAACTAGAAGAGCGGATGAATTAGAAGAGCGGATGAACTAGAAGAGCGGATGAACTAGACGAGCAGATGAACTAGTAGAGCGGATGAACTAGAAGAGCGGATGAACTAGAAGAGCGGATGAACTAGAAGAGCGAACTAGTTCGTTAAGGAGCAGTGAACTAAACTGAGCGATCTCAGTCGCGAACTACTATACCCAAGCCTACTTCACTGCAGCAGAGACCTCCTATCTGAGCGAAATAAAGCAGAAAAAGAAAAGAAGAACAAAGCATATACAGTAGAATCTGGTTATAACGACGGTGAAGGGACCAGTGATATTACGTCGTACTAACCGGAGGTCGTACTAAAGGAAAAGACAATTTTTGACTTTTATTCAAATCACATTCATATATACACATACATACATTATGTACCTATTTAATAATATTTACGTGACCAACAGAAAAAAAAAACATTTGAATTAAAATATTTATTTATTTCACATAATGTACATATAATTTATAATAATAAAAAAAAATAAAAAAAAAAATAAGTTTAATTCAAGTCACACGACTCATATTCAAACAAAAACATACTAAAAGGATACAGACAGGATAACAAACACAGACAAAAGGAAAGAAGAACACTTACAACATAGAAACATGCCTGCTGCAACATTTCCGGACATATGGACAATCCACTCTGTCGGCTATCATCGCTAGGACGGTGTTGGGGCTGCCCCGCACTCTGCGCACCAGAGACGCGCACCGCTTGCGTATCGTCGCGTGAAAGCAGTCGGTGCGCGCCACCGAGAACATGCCCGAGGCGCTGCAGTGGCGGGGCAGCCCCAACATCGCCCTGAACGCGTTATTGAACTGGACGCGGAGGGCGCTGTAAGACGCACGTGTATACTTTTCCCACAGGCTGCACGTGTAGAGGGACGTACAGTAAGCTCTAAAGAGCGTTATTTTTACCTCTATGGAGCAACGCACAAACCTACGCGCTATCATGTTTGCTCTTATTGACAACGCCCTCCGTTCCCGCTCAATGTCAGCATCGTCTTTCAGGTCAGCTTTAACAATGTGACCCAAGTATTTAAACTGCTCCACTTCCTCAAGCGGCACATTACCAATATACACAGGGGGAACAGTACTCACACTTCTGAGATGAGCCCCAAACAGCATGAATTTACTTTTCCCTGCATTATATTTCAACCCATGGCTCGAGGCATACTCTTCACAGGTCCTCAACAGTTTTCTAAGACCGCAGACCGATGCACTCAGCAGAACCATGTCATCTGCGTAGCTCAAATTATTGACGCATACTCCGTCCACATGGCAACCAACATGCTGGCTGCTGAGCCCAACGATCAAGGCGTTCACATAGAGGTTGAAGAGCGCAGGAGAGGTCAACCCCCCCTGTCTCACCCCGCACTCCAACCAAACAACAAAAATGACCAATAATGACACTTTTTTCTTCAACAGAGAAACTTTCGTTTTGTAGAAGCCATTCTTGTACGCAAAATCACGCATCACCTACGATTTATTTGTAAACGCGTCAACGCTCGTCGTCGTTGTAACCGGACAATTTTGTGTGAAATTCCGTCGTTAAAAGCGGTCGGTCGCTGTAAGCGGAGTCGTAATAAACGGATGTACTTTCATAGTGGCTCATATTAAAACCAAACACGCGCCTATACTTGCGTCGCTAAAAACGGTTGGTCGTTACATGCGAAGTCGTACTTAACGGACTCTACTGTAGTAACAAAGAAAGTAGAATATGTAAAAGAAAAGCAAGAGGCAATATTATAAATAAGCACAATAAACCATTCTAATTCCGAGAGGGAGAAGGCTGTAGACCGTTCACCACGTTAGTAGATGTCACATCTTTGAATATACTGCTCTAGAACATGCCGGTTTCCTCACGATGTTCTCTTTCATAGCAGGAATGAGTGGCTTACTCTAGGCAGGAAATTTGTTACCTTTGACCTCTCAGGAGACATTGATTGACCCTGGAAGTAATGCCCCCCCTCATTATTTCAGCCAAAGAACGAAGAGAGAGGGTTTGCTATAATCGTCACGCTTGGCAGGCGGGTTACTCATCGAAGTATGGTTGTAAAATGCATTAAGAGCGCTGCTGCTTATTCTCTAGTAAGTTCTTTAGTCGCCTTTTACGACATCCACGGGAAGAAATGGCATGGTGCTATTCTTTACATCCGGCAACACACAGAACACTCTCTCCATCAAGATTTAACATAAGTATCAAACAATTTCCGAGAAATTTCACTGAACTACACAAACACGAGATTATTATCATTACACTAATTACTTAATTAGTGTAATATTGCGTAGGTTTTTATGAACAATCATCATATTATTTGCTCAATTGAAAGATAATAGTCCGCTACCATTTCTTTTCCTGTTATGTATTTAGTTATTTATCTGCCTATGCCTACAACCCACGGCCTCGCCCAGCCTGGGTTCTGGATTATTTATCATTTTATTTTTTTAACACCTTGCTCTGCCGGACCCAGTGGCGACTTGAGTGCGGCCCGCATTCATGCCTCCACATAAAACCAGATGAAACAGCAGCGGGTCAGAAAAAAATACTTCCAAAAAAAAAACTACGTACGAAGTAAATAATAACTTCGATGTCGAGTGTTATTTTTTTAAACTGTATTGATTTTTTATATAAACTTTTTAACTGTAGTGCCTATTCCATATAAATTCGTATACTTTCTATTGATAAGTAAATAAATGGAAGAAATACGTATTATTGAAGCTAACTCTAAAAACACAAATCAAAACTTGACCAAATGTATATGGGACAACTCCATAAGTATACCCTTTTTAAACAAATGAAGAATTTTCAAACAGATTTATTCATGACAAATTTTATGGGGTCTAGGGATAACTCCCAGAACTCTACATAAAAGAAACAAAAACAATCGAATTGAGAAATTTTCCTATTTTTTAAGTCGGCTAAAATCAACAGAGTGTGACATACCGCGGTTTTATATTATATTCGAACCAGTATTAACTAATCAGGCAGAAGTCCAGACTGCGGTCTGTAACTCAGAAATACCTTCGGATTGAACTCGGGACCCCACGCAGTTGCGGTTGCGACCACTACACCTACGAGATATTCAACAGATCTTCCTGTGAGATAAAACTTTCACAATATAATTATCTACGAAACATTTTCGATCTACATACATACATAATCCCACGCCAATTTCCTATAGTAGGCAGAAACTACAGAACGCCCACCTATTACAATCCTTACATACCCTTTTTGCCTCGTTTAAGTTCATACATCTGGTCATACACGCACGCCGTACTACACACCTAACCATTCTGAAGAACATCACCAATAAGGTCACTATATATGTTCTCCTTGGTCGTCCCCATCCAGCGTGTCCAGTAACATCTGCCTTGTAAATTATACCTTTTGTTAGCCACTCTTCATTCATCCTTTCAACATGACCAAACCATCTAAGCATACACTTAAAATTTTTGTCACTACATCTTCTTTTAAATAGCACCTCTCGATCTACAAACCATAATTTCATGTTTTGGAAGATTCCTATCACTTTAAGTTTATTTTGATTAATGAAAGATAATAAATATTTATGAGGTGATAGCAGCGATCGATCGTCCTCAAGGTTGGCGCAACAACTCAAATGTCAGGCGGTGACGCAAAACTACACTTTGCATAACGTAAATATTTTGGTTTTAGACATTCTAAAGTTAATTTAAGATGCTATGTTTAAAAGCTAAGTTTTAGAGAAAAAAATATGTACATGTAATTGGAAATTATATATTCTAGCAATATATAATTTACTAAATTATATTATAGTCTTACATGGTCAAGCCGTTTCGGATTGAACCTCTAGAGCCACGGGGTCCTAGTGCCCACATAGTATTCCGAGCCACAGCCAAGCGGCTGGACGACTCTTCACGTGACCAGAGAGCTGGCCTATTTTTGGCCAAAAAATCAGCATTGCCATACAACATGGCAATGTTGCCAGCCTTTTGGGCACCTTTCCTGTTGACAACGATGCAGACGAAAATTACGATGCCCTATGATTCTTTATTATTTAGATGCTGTACTAGTTATGAAGGGAAAATATCTTGGGGAAACCTGGATTTAATAGTCTGAAAGCATAGTGATCTCTTCTTTATGAGAAGAGGCTTGCAAAGACTTACAGACTTCTGTTTTCAATACTAATATGGCGAACATTACAAAACATATTCCTTATTACTGACTAGCTTTTGCGAGCAGCTTTGCTCGTGTGGAGCTCGAAAATTGTCCCACGGAAACATACTGTTGGGATAAAAAATATCCTACGTACTTATATGTTAATACAGATTATAAACTACTAGCTTTTGCCCGCAGCTTCGCTCGCGTTAAAATATCAATAAATATAGATACTTTTTTTGCGTGATTGAGTAACAAACATACAAACAAACAAACTTTGACATTTATCATATTAGTAAGTAGGAAAATAGTAGGAATTAGAAGAATAGTCGGATTAATCACAAGGCACGTGACATCCAAAGAGTGAAGGTAAACATCGTGGGGAAACTGGCATCAAATGACGTCTCCCGCTCTGGGCGGAGCGGGAGGGCGTGTCAGACTTTTACTGACTAGAACCCACCCGTGCTCCTATAGTTGCCTGTGCCAGGCCACGGTAACTCATTCGAATAAATCTGCGACCTGGCAGGAATTCGAAGACATGTGACATCGACCAGCCCGCGCTGGGCCCGCGTGGTGCCTCGCGCTCCCTCTCACACAGTCTCACAGACGTCTGTGTCCCAACAGTAATAATAAATGTTGATTATGCTATCTTAGACTTTTACGTGTATATTGTCAGTTTAAGTTTTTCTCCAGCCACAATACTGTGCCAGCTTTCCAGGTGACGTACCCACAGTACAGAGTAACCTTGGCATGTTGACTACACATACGTTTCGGATGGGTGACCGCATTCAATCCAATTTTATTATTTTATTTTATGCTCCGCTTTCATTTCCGGGCCGAGACTCGAATTTTACGCAGTTAGTGTTATATGAGTAATAAATAAAAGTACATTTTAATAGTTTCTTTTTATTGTACGTTTTCATTCAAACTTGCTATGATCGGCTTCTTATCTTATACCATCAATCTAATCTGAAACTTATACGGCCACTGTTTCTGCGTACTTTAGTATTCCCACTCTACTATAAACAACGTTTATTTTCTTTTAACTTCTCTGTATACATTTTCGTGTTCCTTCAGTTGTTAGTCTCTGCACCTATTTATTATTCAGAGTTTTTGTTTTATATTTATGCTAATATAAACAAAAAAACATAACGCCTGTGTTATGTAGGGAGAATTAAGTTTAAGTCTGTATTAGGTGGCTTGTGGCTAAGTAATAAGATCTGCATGGGTGCATTCGGTTAAGCTACGCTTGCCGGGGTTGTTCCGTGGATGGGTGAACATAACATTCACATACCGAGACTCCTCCGTGCCTCGTAAAGCATGTTAAACTGTTGGTCCCGTCTGTCATTTATGGATATTCGACTGTCGTTACGAGTCGTTAAAGGCCCGAACGTCTGACAATCAGTCTTACCAAATAGTATAGTCTTACCCAGTCACTGGATTATGGAGGTCTGCACTGCTATTTACTGAATCTGGTTAGACTGGATGCGACCCCAACATACTTCAGAAAAGGCTAAGCAGATGGATTACTAAGGGTGGTGAGCCTAACACGATCAACCAGGCATGAATTCAGACTCCAGGCTGCTTATGAAATATTTCTAAAACTGAAACCCAATAGCATAAAACTTTACACGAACTGGGATTTGTACTTTAGTCCTCATATTTAGCAGTGGCGCTGTTACACGCTAGCCCAACAAGAGCTACACGGTTGTGTAATTAATTAATTAAAGCAAATTAAGATAGTAATTTCACAATTAAAGTTTTGAAAACAGAGGTCAGTTATTACGATCCTCTAAATACGCACTAACAATGAATGATGTATTTAATACAATGATTGTGAAACTATGCATCCATCTATCCAAGGTTACATTTAGCATTGCAGTCAGTACTCGTAGTTAACAATACGTTTACACAAGTGTGTATTATTTACTGAAGCGTTCGCAATTAAACGTAAATGATGATTACTTTTTGTTATACTTACTGTGTCACTGCAAGCCTGCTCTCCTACAGAGAACAAATGAGCAATTATGAACTCTCTTGCTCTTATTTACAAAGCTGGAATTTAAATGGGATAGGAATTCAAAAAGAAAATTGATTGATCTTTAAATGTTATCGTCATCATCATCTTAACTTTAATGTTCCTATAGCGCCATCTATACCGCCGCTTACGAACTAACGCAACACACTGACGTCATGCAAAATCCTGCATCGCGCAAGCACAGTTTACCGCGCAACTACCTTATACACAACCGACACCTGACTAGTCGGAGGATCCTCGCTTTTCAACGGAGATTGAGTGAAACTTACATCCTGTTCCTCATACCTCTAAATTCTCTCTGCTGAGGGAAACGTCTCGTGTCGGTGAGCGGGCCCGGTGCGGGTTAGTAGATGTCACATGTCTTCAAATGTTTGTTTCTAGGACAGGCCGTTTTTCATACTATGTTTTACCTTCACCATTTTGAGAGTAGAGATGATTAAATAATTTAGACGATATAAAGCACTGGGTTCGAATGTTCGACATACAACTAGTAAGTCAAGTTTACTGATAGTTTAAGTTTTTTGTTTTATAGAATATGTATTAGTTTATAGTTATTGTTTTATATTATTTACTAGCTTCTGCCCGCGACTTCGTCCGCGTTTTTCTTGTTCCCCCGACCTTTCCCGTCGCGTCGAATCGTCTACCCGTGCGATTTTTCCCGTTTTTGCAACATTTTTCATTATTGCTCTGTTCCTCTTAGTTGTAGCGTGATGTTATATTACCTATAGCCTTCCTAGATAAATAGGCTACCTAACACAAAAATAATTTTTCAATTCGGACCAGTACTTTCTGAGATTAGCGCGTTAAATCAAACAAACAAACAAACTCTTCAGCTTTATAGTATTAGTATAGATGTATTGTGTTTTTATGGGTCTCACTTACCTGAAATAAAGTTTTGTATTGTTATTGTAAGTCGCGGTCGTTACCACAGCAGGGCCACCACTGCTTTCTTACTCTATCCTACCTATAGTTATCTCATAAATTTCCTCGTGTCGTATCGTCCTGTCTTATAGTCGTCTTAGTAGTCTCAATTGGGGGAGGCCTATGTTCAGCAGTTGACGTTTTTCGGCTGAAATTATGATTTATAGATATGTCGCAGTAAGATAGATAAAGCCGTAATATAGTTATATCCCTAGGGATATAAGTATATACCGTAACATAGTTATACGAAAGCGATTCTTTACTATCTCACTAGGAATATAGTTATAAAACGGTCCAAGTTTAGTGATATACTTATATTACTAGATTAAGTTTAGTAAAATAGCTTTCGGAGTGTGCATCTTCATTTAATTATCGCTACTTTTCCTTAATATTTGTTATATATTCGTTTTATCATTGCTAATTACTTGTGCCAGCTATGGATAAAGATGAAGAAATTAATGCAAGGCGACATTTTGAACAGGAACTTCGTCTATTTTACAATGCGAGATGCAAAAAACCAGAGTGGACGCGGCAGAGAATAAGTGAAGTAATAAATTACATAGAAGAGTATGAAGCGGCGCCTCGGCTTAACGTAAAGAGTAATCCTAACCATCATTTTTTTGCAAACCATTATGACGTAATGCAGGTAGGAGCAGAAAAGTATTTAGCTTTGAAACGTAAATCGACTACTCTGATCCTGTTATAAAAATTTTGCCCTCCAAAGTATATTACAATGCTTTGTCAGAAATTCATAAAAACACAGGACATGGTGGTCGTGACAAAATGTTACATACTTTGAAATCTCAATTCTTTTTCAATTTTTCAAAAATGTTTGAGAATAAATAAGCTTTAATATACTACAATATGATGACAACATGATACAATATGACTTTTTTGAGACAAACCCTAATATATTTATGACACTGAACTTAATCTAGTAATATAAGTATATCACTAAACTTCGACGGTTTTATAACTATATTCCTAGTGAGATAGTAAAGAATCGCTTTCGTATAACTATGTTACGGTATATAATTATATCCCTAGGGATATAACTATATTGCGGCTTTATCTATCTTACTGCGACAGATATACTTCTGAATCTTTACCTAAAATTCTAATTATAAAAATGTTTATAAACTTGAATATACGAACAAATTAACAACCAAACCTGCGTACACGCATGTCTTCATTTCCACCTATCGCTTCTTTTGTAACGGTCAAAACATCTGGTGCCCCCTAATTTCTCAACCCTCTGTTCTAAACAGGTGCGAACACATGGGATTTTTTTTAAGACCATCCTCTTGTTTATTTGGTACGGTTTTATAGCACGGTAAGACCAAAAGAAACAATGTATGAACTGTGTGGCAAATGATATGGATTTAAGAGTGATTACTGACTGCCAAGGTCGTGAGATCTGTTCGAAAGAGATACCGTGACCCTGGCACATGGGCAACTGAAGGAACACGGGTGGGTTTTAGTCAGTAAAAGTCTAACACGCCCTTCCGCTCCACCCTAGAGCGGGAGACGTCATTTGATGATTTCCCACCCATAAAAAAAAAACACACTACAACTACACACATTTTACCACTTTGGAAGTGTCTCTCGCGCAAACTATTCAGTTTAGAAAAAAATGATATTAGAAACCACAATATCATTTTTGAAGACCTATCCATAAATAGCCCACACGTATGGGTTCGATGAAAAAAAAAATTTTGAGGTTCAGTTCTATGTATGGGGAACCCCAAATATTATTGTTTTTTTTTTCTATTTTTGTGTGAAAATCTTAATGCGGTTCACAGAATACATCTACTTACCAAGTTTCAACAGCATAGCTCTTATAGTTTCGGAAAAAAATGGCTGTGACATACTCGGACAGACAGACAGACAGACAGACATGACGAAGCTATAAGGGTTCCGTTTTTTGCCATTTGGCAACGGAACCCTAAAAAGGGTGACTACTGAAATGACGACTGATAGAGTTATAAGTAGTAGATGACATGATGCGCCGACCATTCCTTCATAATTGGCCAGGGAGATATTAATGTTGTCACACAAAAATATTTTGGGAACACTTACACGGAAGACATAGTACCTACATAAATATGTAATGAGTTACATAAACATTTCACTCACATTCTCAAGGCTATGCTTATCAGCGTGTTTCAGTACAGAAAACGTGTTGGAACATATTTCGACGTATTAAACATAGTTCTAGACTTAAACGAATATAATAACAACCTGTTACTGTCCCACTGCGGGGCCGAAACCTCTTCTCAGACAGAGAAGACACGAGCTTTGGTCAATACGATTGCTCACTGTAAACATTCTAGTTTTGTGTGGTGGCGGTCGTTAAAAATAGCACCATTCAATTTCTTCCCGTGGGTGTCGTAAGAGGCGACTAAGGGACTTACTAGAGAATGGGCAGCAGCGTTCTCTATGCATTTTACCAGCATACTGCGATCGTCAACCCGCCTGCCAAACGTGGCGAATATGGCAAGCCCTCCGAATTGATGGAGGCCTATGTCCAGCAGTGGACGTCTTTGGTCTGAAATGATGTGGATGTAACATTCTCCTGTTTTCAATTTTAGGCAATCATTTTATTAACAAGTTTAATTATAATCATGTTTTCTTTCATTCCAGATCAAAATGATATGAAAATCCAAGATTTTGAAGATCTTAATAATATTCAAGACTGAAAAAGTAATGTAAAAGAAACAAAAATGTCTGAAAAAGAAGAAAAAAAAGAAGGGCCCGTCACCGCCGATGACCTGCCTATGACATTTCAAGTAAGTTGTTATCATCATCATATTATCACTATAATACCAATTTATGACATGTGACATGTACCAACCTGCACTGAGCCCGCATGGTCAATTACGGCTCACTCCCCCTCACCGAGAGGAGGCCTGTCTCCCATTAGTAGGACCAATATAGGCTGATGATGACCAATTTATGTGTGTTCGGTGCAACACGCTTTCTCCTTCCATACATTTCTATCAGCCGTCATCTCATTTGTCACCTCCTTTCTATGGATACCATCTTAGTAGTCACCTCCTTCTTAGCGATATTATCTCAGTGGTCACCTCCTTTCTAGCGCTGTCATCTCAGTTGCCACCTCCTTTCTTTCCATATCATTTCAGTAGTCACCTCCTTGCTAGCGATATCATCTGAGTAAATATTTCCTTTCTACCTATCTCATCTCCTTTGTCACCTTCTTTCTATATCATCTCTGTAGCCACCTCCTTCCTAGCAATATCATCACAGTAGTCAACTCCTTTCTAGCGATATAATCTCAGTAATCTTCTGTTTCCTAGCGGTGTTATGTCAATGGTCACCTCCTTTTTAATGATATCATCTCAGTAACCACCTCCTTTCTATCAATATCACCACAATAGTCTCCTCCTTCCTAGATATATTTCAGTAGATCACATGGTCAAAACAAAAAGGTAGTTTCGTAAGGAGAAGAATGGGCAAAAAAATCCACCTCCATCCTAGAGATATCGTCTTTCACACTTAGCTCCGCTTGCACCACAAACCCGTAGTCTTCTACAAACGATTACCACAAACAAAATGATGGTCTACATTTACTTAGTGCTAAAATTATTAAAAGATTTGAGATACACTGAACTAAACTTCAGAGGATGGTGCTACGAAAATCGCCCTTAAATCTACGACTGAAGACGCTGTCCATGTCAAATAAGTACCACTGTTGACTGTACAAGCAGTTTACATGCAAAATTATTAAACTAGTTAGTAAATACATACTAGTTAGATACTAGGCAGGTTATATGTCTCAATAGAATAACGCTACAAGACATAATACACCTCCAGACCGTATATCGGCCACGGCGACCAATCTGAACGGAGACTAGCCATCGCCGCGGGAGATATTATAGTGCACGAGTGTGTGTGCAGACACTGTTCTCTCACTCTCATAGTCCGATGGGACGGCAGTCTAACACGACCGCAGAGAGATCAGGCACAGGACGAACGGCTTTACGTGCTTTCCGAGGCACGGGGGTGTCACACCGCCAGCTTCCAAACTCCGGGCTGTTACCAAGAAATTCCGTATAGAAAAACCCAATAACATTTTGCCTGACCGCGACACCAACGGGGCAGTTACGAGACATAAGCTGCACATAATATGGATCAGAATAGGGAGCAATCGTAATCATAGGGTCAAATTTATTGACACTAGTTAGCGTCATTAACTGCATTTTTCTGTTACCAAAGGGTATCGTGTGAGCTAGTTGCTGGGTTGTTGAGGTAAGATAGGCGGTCGCTCCATGTAAAATACTGGTATTCAGCTGCATGTGGTTAGACTGGCAGCCGACTCAAATAAAGTTGGGAACCGGCTCTAGATTTTTATTAATTATTTTCATTGTAATCTATCTTGATTTAACATAAAGATTCTTGCCAATCTTCTGCAATTCTTCCCGTGGATGTCGTAAAAAGCGACTTATGCATTTTACCACCATATTGCGATCGCCAACTCGTCTGCCAAGCGTGGCGATTAAGGCAAACCCTCCAAATTGGGTTGGTTTATCTGTATGTCTTACACGCAAAAACTACTGAACGGATTTGGATAAAATTGGCACACAGATAGTCTATCTGAAGTCATTGAAAGAGTACTTTTTACCCCAGTAATACGTTCCCGTGTGATAATTTCTGACCACCACGCGGGCGAAGCCGGTGGCAAAAGCTACTTTTGACTATAACCTTCATTCAGATAATATGTTCTTAACCCGTCAGGGCGGTACATTGGTGGTGTGTCAGCAAGCACGGATCAAGTAATATGGCTAGACCATATGATGATAAAAATCTACCTAGACTGGAACAGACGTACAACGTAGTTGGGTAAACCCATCCAAAAGTCACGTACCGTGACACACCTGCCTAAGTACATGCAGTCTAATTTACCGCTAATCATTATGCATAAGCTACATACTACACATTGTGACGTCACATCCGCCGGCAACAATATGGCGCCCGCTCTAATTGAGACGATTTATAGCGCAACGCAACTGATTTGGTACTTTAGATAGTGTATGGTGAGGCAGGAATGTTGATACTTTAGTTATTGTATGCCGTGGTAGTTGTGCCCCAATTTAAAGATCTGATATTTCAGCATAAGGTCTTCTATTACATATCTAGCTACTTACTTAATTCCTGTTCCAGATTAGTTACAATGCGGCCGCCCAAAATATCCTTTCTATGGTATTGTTCATCTAATCATTGACCTCCTTAGTTTTGAGATTAGCTGCACTGACTGGATAGGTCCTCTCAATCTGAGTGGATCTATCCTCGAAAGACCATTTCAGGCACCAATCTAGTTACATGGTCCTCAAATGATGTAACCTAGTGTTATGTCTGAACTTTAAAAGAAACTGTGACCTCTGAGTTTCTTTCGGCCTTTCTTCTCAAAGTATTCAGATAAGAAATCTTATCTAGTTTTAAGAACATGATTGACGTGTAAAAATGTTTGTAGAAACCTGCTTACAGAAATAAATTTATTTCATCATCATAAGCCTATAGCAGTTCACTGCTGGAGATAGGCCTCTAAAACAGCACTCTATTCAGCTCGATTCTCAGCAACACCCATCCAGCTACCAGCCACTCTGCGAAGATCGTCGCTCCAACTAACCTGGGGGCATCTTACCTTACGTTTGCCGATCCGCGGTCTCCACTCAAGAACAAGTCTAACCCAATGGTGATCGGTTCATCGGGTCATGTGTGCCAATGCCGCTTCCGCTTGCTAATTCTGTGAGCTATGTCAACTACTTTGGTTCCCTGGTTCAAGCGATCAATGCTTTCTTCTGCGGGTGAAACTTTGAGTCTCTTTGATTAACAATAGAACGCGTACCAATTACATATGGAGACAATATAATTTACTCTGCTATGGTGAATTAAAGTAACAGGCTCAAGTATGGTGACAATGTCACTGTCATTTGACATTAATTAAGAAATTAATCACGTTTTCAATATGTTTTCTTTTTGGACCTTCCTACACCGTGTTATGATTACTAATAGTTCATCAGCTTAAGGTACCTCAGGTCTAGATTTGACTCCTTTCCCTTCTTTGGTTATTAGCAGGCACAGGAATGCTGTTGCCCATATTGTTTCTTTCTTACAGTCCAAACAGGCTTATGGTAATTTAAAATATACAAAATAAAATAATAAAGCCTTATTCCATTATATTATTATTCCTTATTTAATTATATCATTATTTCTTACAAAAAAAAAAAGACTTAACAAAAAAAAACCTAATAGCAAAATTTACTATAATAACACTATAATTATGTCCTTCTAGGGCCGAAATTCCGCTCACATTTGCTTAATATAATTTATTCTGTTTGTCGCCTCCCATTCCTCCTCTTAGCATGACCAAAACTATGAAGTAGTCTTGTAAAAGATTTTCACTACATATTCTTTTAAACCGCATCGTTGCCTGTCACACTATACTCATGAACTTCAAACCAGCATTGTTGTGTTTCACACCGGTTTGAAGAGGGTTACAAGACACATTTCAACTCATCTCTGAGTGACGTGGCAAGTCCATTAGCCTGTGGGGTACCTACATCAAGGTTGTGGACAACACTCCTCATACATTCCCGGACCGGGGATGTGTCCTGTCCTGTCCTGTGATGTATTGTGGGTGTACTATAGGTACACTTCTGCCCAACCCTTCAGGGGTGTTATGTTATATCTATACTTAATATTATTAAGCTGAAGAGTTTGTTTGTTTGATTGAACGCGCTAATCTCGGGAACAGTAGTTCCTGAGATTAGCGCGTCAATTCGGACCAGTAGGTCCGAATTGAAAAATTCTTTTTGTGTTGGGTAGCCTATTTATCGAGAAAGGTTATAGGCTATATAACATCACGCTACAACCACGAGGAGCGGAGCAGTAGTGAAAAATGTTGCAAAAACGGGGAAAATCGCACGGGTAGGCGATTCGACGTGATGGGATGGGTCGGGGAAGCAAGAAATTTAACGCGGACGAAGTCGCGGGCAGAAGCTAGTTTATTAATAAAAGTCGCTTTCCGAGTCTGTCTGTGTGTCCGCGTTGTTTTCATATTCTTCTAAACTCGGCAACAGATTTGTATGTGGTTTTCATCATCATTTATATAGATATTTCAGATGGTATATATTTATTAAATGAATATTAAACTTATTTACACATGAACTTACTTTTGTTCCGTGTGGTACCAAACGTAAAGAATAGCACCATCCCATTTCTTCCCGTGGGTGTCGTAAGAGGCGACTAAGGGACTTATTAGGGAATGGGCAGCAGCGTTCTCTATGCATTTTGCTACCATACTGCGATCGCCTACCCACTTGCCAAGCGTGGCGATTATGGCAAACCTCCATATATTGGGGGAGACATATCTCCGTCTTTCGGCTGAAATGATGATGATGGTGATTATTACACATAATTAAGTAATGTCGATGATTTCCCAAGTCCTATAATTCATGCGGAACAAACGGGTCGCTAGTAATAATTACTCGTAGTTCCTTCAGTAAATAAAAGAAAAATTTTCTTTATTCCAGGTTAAATACTTAGGACAGAGCGACGCCCGAGGACTATGGGGTATCAAGCACACGAGGAAGCCTGTCGACCTGATGGTGGCGGCTGCGAAGGCGCTGCCTCCAGGTAAGTGTTCTGCCACCAACATTATTCCACCCTAGAGACTTGTTATGTCGAAGTAAGGCCTTTAAGCTAATACTGGAGTTGCAGTGGCCCAGACGTCTTCACATGATCCGCTCAAGATTAAGTGTTATTGCCTCGAAACAATATTGTTTTTTTTTTTGGCGGATTGATTTTTTGAAAAAAATACCTTTAATAAAAGTGTCAGAAATCGAATTTATAGTCAATTAACAAACTACTTTCAGGACTGGCGTCTTTTCTGTTATACCTTGTATAAACAAGTTTTAATTCATTTTCTCTGTATCTTTTCCAGGCCAAATCCTACCGATAGTCAAGCTAAAGATAGCACTAGATGGTGTGCACCTGGAGACGTTAGATCACGGCACAAAGACAGACGAGTTTGAGCACATGACCGTGTTCTTTAACATCGAGTCCATATCCTACGGAGTGCAGGACCTCGTGTACACGAGGGTCTTCTCCATGATCATCGTTAAAGACAACGCTGATGTCAAGGGGCTGAATCCCTTTGAGTGTCACGGTTTTGTTTGTGAATCCAGGTAAGGATCACTTTTATTTAATCAAATTTCGTAATCAAAAGTTAGAAATTCAAACTAGGGTAAGAGTCAGCAGTTTTTGATCGTCAAAATGAGTTTTTTTTTTCTTAATTTTTTTTTCCAAACTACTTATTCTATATTACAATGTTTTTGCCATACAATGAAAACCTCTCAGGGTAAATGCCTTTAAATTCTCATTACTGGTCTAAACCTAACGCGATAGCCAAGTCACACACAAAATCAACATTAAATCGCTAAATACCTCTCAAGAATCATCATAAAGATCATTGTTTGTAGCATAGTGTAAACAATAGTACTTTTCGAATTCACCAAAATTAAGAGATATGTTCATTCGACTTTACTAAACAGGAAATATGGTATACATTTAAAGCTGTGTTATGTTATTCGTACAAATTATTATTTTAATCTAGTTGACTATTGACTAACATCACATATTGCCTAACCCAGACAGAAAAATGTCGAGATATCGACATGTACAAACAATATAAAATGTCAAACTATCTCTCGAACAATTTCGTCATATCTCTTATCAAATACTTCAGATTCAATATCTGTGAGAAGATTCGGGTCAACGAAACTATTGATAAATGTAATAAAAATTGCGAAAAAATATTTGTTTGTTGAGTCAACACTGGGGTTTGATGACAAGTCGTAAGATTACACAACTATGATGGATTTATTTTCATGTGATACTTGAGTTTGTGAAAGCCTGGGAATTCCATTTGTTGTCGACTTGTTATCTTATTTTAGCTATAGTATAGTAATATACTCGCCCCCTATTACATGGAGGCGAGCCTATTATCAGTAGAGCGGAGCACTGGTGGCCCAGTGGTAACAGCCGCGACCTACGAGCTGCAAGTCATAAGTTCGAGCCTAACAGGCGCTTTAATTTGTATAAATGATTTCAACACCACTGCTCTCAAAACGGAGAAGGAAAACATAGTGAGGAAACCGGCATGTCCTAGAACGGAAAATTCAAAAACACGTTACATCTATCAACCAGCACTGGACCCACGTGGTAGATTACGGCCTCTTACTGTGTCCCAACAGTGGGAACGTTATACTTAAACCTATCTCATGAAAAGTGGGGGTCACTACTATACGTACTATATGTGGGGGTACTAATGTAGCTATTTACGTACGCAATCAATTTGTCAAATCTGTTTTGTTCCAATTAAGATTATTATTTAAATATATCTCGGGATCCTAGGATCCCGGTCTTTTGGAAGGCTTACGAGGGGCCGAAGCCAACTCGCAGAGGCCCCTTAGAAAATTTAGATGAAGTGAGGCACTAATCGACGATTATCCCTGTATGCACTGTGCAAGTGCACCCAAGGACAACCTCCGGTTGGTGTTGGACTATTGCAGGATGTGGAAACCAAGATGCTGGACTATGTATTTGACTGGCTAAAATGGACTGGTTACCAAGAACTATGGAGGGTCTATGGCCCCTGCCGCATCAATGTTTTGAATATACACGGATTAAATGGCAGGGGGTGACTTGCACACTCAATAATGGGCCCCCGGAAACCGTCGCTGGCACATAGTGACGCAGCGACAAGGGGGCAACACTTCCTGAGGTGCTTGAGAAGTGGAGAGGTATTCCACGGCTTTCAGAACAATGCCAGAGCCCGGAAGATGGTCAAGATCCCTACGAGCACTTACTGGAATACTTCCTTTCCCCGAGCACGTTTGCTCTTGCGAATCTCCACTCAAGCCGGCCAATGAAGGCAAGAATGAGGTGGGAGCTCTGAACCTCTTCAGTGTTCACTCCAGCCGGCCAATAAAGGCAAGCCAGAGATGAGGAACAACAATTATTATTATTATCTTCATATATATATTTATAAATCTCGGGATCCTAGGATCCCGGTCTTTTAGAAGGCGTACGAGGGGCCGAAGCCAACTCGCAGAGGCCCCTTAGAAAATTTAAATGAAGTGAGGCACTAACCGACGGTTATCCCCGTATGCACTGTGCAAGTGCACCCAAGGACAACCTCCGGTTGTTGTTGGACTATTGCAGGATATGGAAACCAAGATGTTGGACTATGTATTTGACTGGCTAAAATGGACTGGTTACCAAGAACTATGGAAGGTCTATGGCCCCTGCTGCATCAATATTTGTATTTACACGGATTAAATGGCAGGGGGTGACTTGCACACTCAATAATGGGCCCCCGGAAACCGCCGCTGGCACATAGTGACGCAGCGACAAGGGGGCAACACTTCCTGAGGTGCTTGAGAAGTGGAGAGGTATTTCACGGCTTTCAGAACAATCCCAGAGCCCGGAAGATGGTCAATATCCCTACGAGCACTTACTGGAATACTTCCTTTCCCCGAGCACGTTTGCTCTTGCGAATCTCCACTCAAGCCGGCCAATAAAGGCAAGAATGAGGTGGGAGCTCTGAACCTCTTCATTGTTCACTCCAGCCGGCCAATAAAGGCAAGCCAGAGATGAGGAACAAGAATTCTCCCGGGAGATAGGGTCCGTGGGGTCGCTACTGCCCAACAGCACGCCACATGCTGCCCTGCGGGTTTATTATTATTATTGACACACGTCTGTCGTACCCAATCCGATTGTATTCCCGATTGGGCCAATCGGGAATACAGATGTGGATATTATGTTATGTGTGTGAAAGTGACAGCCCAACAACCTACTTGCTTAAACAGTCTCAAATAGCAGCGCTTACATTTTGAGAGGTCAACAAAATTCATTACGTTCCCGAGCAGACGATTTTTTCAAACTTCAGAACCAATGGATATTAGAACTCCTTCAAAATAAGGTTGTGATTGTATTGTCAGTTGGGGTGCTAGTGCATAGGATGCAAATTTGAATAACGCACAACTTCGATATCATCATCATCATTTCAGCCGAAAGACGTCCACTGCTGGACGTAGGCCTCCCCCAAGGGGGTGGTCATAATCGCTTGACAGGCGAGTTGATGATCGCAGTATGGTGGTAAAATGCATAGAAAACGCTGCTGCTCATTCTCTAGTAAGTCCCTTAGTCGCCTTTTACGCCACCCACGGGAAGAAATGGGATGGTGCTATTCTTTAGTTTAGTTAGGCACCACACGGAACACACCTTAGACATATTATGTAGTTGGAAGCATTTCTGTGTCTATAATTGCCCAAGAGCTAACTTTTTATTGTTATGTTCCAGAAATGCTGCAAGAAGACTTACATACAGCTTAGCTGCTGCCTTCCAAGATTATTCCAGAAGAGTCAAAGCTATGCAGGCCAGTGCAGGTACGTTCAACAGAATCATTTTAGATATTTACCAGTTGTATTGAGCAGTAGTCGTGGGTTCGAAACCAGAGTGGCACTGTATTTTGTGTAATTTTATCACCACTGCTCTCAAAACGGTGAACCAAAACATCGTGATGAAGAAACTGGGATGTCCTAAAACAAAAAAAAAAATCGAAGCCTGATTGTGTTTTCTCTCATATTCGAGGCTTAAAGTACTAACTGTCCAAGTAATGATAAACAGTGTGAAGCGTCATCTACACCGCACATAAGTGAACTGCGCATCACACTGACGTCACGTAAATCCTGCATCGCGCAAACAAAGTTTACCACCCAACTGGTATAAAAACAACATCCCGACACAATCGTTGGGTAAAGTCAGGTGAAGTAGTTCCGGCTTCTCAAGGTCAACTACGAGATGCTATATCATAAAATAAAGTAATTAAAGAGTCGTCGGGCTATTGCCCACCAGACACGACATTCCGCTCGTTGGATCCTCCCTCTTCTACGGAGGTTGAGTGAACTTTACACTGTGTTCCTCATACCTCCAAACGTGAACTCTGTGATGATCTTGGCAATGTTTCTGTGTATGTTACTTCGTTTTAGTCTACTTACTCGTATATGTATGGGTTACCTTCAGCTATCTACCAGGTCAGTCAATCGTCAGTTTTTTGTCTTCACAAACTTTCACACATTTGAAAGCATACTAGGAAAGATAAGAAATCAAGAACAAATTAGGATTTAATAAGTCACTAGATTCTCCCCGCAATAAATAAATATATCCTACTCGGTAATATTGTTAGCTTCCCATTAGTGAATCAGTTCAGTAGTTTCGAAGTTTGCCCCCTACATACATACACACAAATGTTCCTTCTATATAGTATTAATAGTTTTATCAGCTCTTGGGCTCGTGGCTAAGTAACAGTCGTACGGGTCGATCGATCAGGTTTAGCTACGCTTGCCGCCGTGGATGTACGACTATCTTAACATACCGACACCAGTAAGGCGCTGCTCCCGGCTGTCATTCCTAGATCTTTCACATTCGTTACGTAAGTCTGTCTACCTGTCTTGCGAGGTATTACGTACCTACTCACCGGGATGTGGTGGTCATGTAAAATACCGGTATCCATCTGCTTCCGGTTAGACTGGAAGCTAATCTCAAAATAGTTGACAAAATTCCGGGCAGATAGAGTTAACTGAGATGGAATATTAATAAAAAGAAAAATATTGCTACAAGAACAATGATCTTCCTCCACCAATTACTCACCACATCCAGTAACCGCTATGATGCTTCACAGGTGAAAGCTGGCCGTCACCCTGGCACATCCTGCAGAGGAAGGTGACAGGGTGACACTCCTATCAGGAACAGCTCCCAAGTAAATCGTCTGACGAGGGGTACTGGGTTACTGCTTGGTCTTCTGATTGTATTGCTCAATCTGTTCTTAGATGTATGATAGAGGATTATTTTTTCTTCTTAATGTGTTGTCGCATTTCTATTCTTTGTAGAAGGTGGTAACGACCTGTGTCTTCATTTCTTATTTTTCTATCCTTCTAAAAACTATTGGTTGTGCTAGAAAAATTGTTTAAGCTATTGTGGTGTTCTTAGTTTTCGAATTATCTTTCTTGTGTTGAAGAATGTCGGGCGTGATCATAGCTAGGTCGCTACGGTCTACAATACATTTGATATTCCTTTCATTCATTCTATTTCGTGATCGTTCATGAGTTTCGTTTTAGTCCACTATTTCGTTATTTTAGGTCAAGTATTTGACATGCAAGTATCAGAATTTTAAACCTGCAATATTTCCTCATATTCTCGTATTTCAAAATGTTTCCGACATCACGTCGAACTGTGTTTAATTCAATCTTTTAATTTTAGAATCTTTCTGAAAATGGTGGATTCCTTAGCAGTATTTTGGAACACAACAACGCATTATTTTCCTGGCTACAGCTACTTGTGGAGGAAACTAGCTATGATAGCGCCATTTTGAGAATTGTTTTCCCATTGATACCAAAACATGAGTTCTTGGTTAGATTTTGATTTCTTTTCTCGACTTGACCTTTCTTTGCGTAGCACTGTCCAGACTTCTTCATATAGACCCTTGAATTCTTTTAATCTATATACCATTGGCGATGGTAGTATGGTGGTAAAATGCATAGAGAACGCTGCTACCCATTCTCTAGTAAGTCCCTTAGTGGCCTCTTAAGACAACCACTGGAGGAAATGGGAACCGTCTGCCAAGCGTGGCGATTATGGCAAACCTCTCAAATTGGCCGGTGATGTTATACCATTACTTTTCATAACTCTGTTACATGCAAAATTAAAGTACTTGAGATAAGGATGTGTACAGTGGCTCATATCATACCCATCATATCTTTCGTACCTTTAAGTGCCTTCACTAATAAAAACTATTTCTTCTTTCTAGAGTACGATGAAGCACCTACGAAGAAGAGGTTCGCTATAGACCTGCGGACTCCTGAGGAGATTGAAGCTGACCTAGAAACTGAGGCGTGATTAGTTCTAGCTCTAACGTGTGTTCACTAGGCAACACATACATTATGGCATATCGGGCATTAGAATGAGAGAGACGCTCAGATGAAGTTACAAAGACGACGACACTCTACAATACAAAATAAAATAATAATAATGCCGTTATCATTATCATCATCAACAACATTTCAGCCGAAATACGTCCACAGCTGGACATAGGACTCCCCAAGCTCCGCCACTTTGACTGGTATTGTGTTTCTCGCATCCAGCGGATTCCTGTGGCCTTCACCAGGTCATCGCTCCATCTTGTGGGTGGCCCTCCAACGCTACGTTCTTCCGTACGCGGTCGCCACTCCAGAAAACAGTACAATGCTATACTTTTCAAAAAATTTAAGTGCTAATGCTATCATTTGAGTATTATTATCCCCGTGCCTTGGTGCGTACTTTAAGCCGTTGGTCCTGCGTCTGATCTATTCCCGGTCATGTCGGATTGTCGTCCCTAAGGACTATGAGCGTGAGGGAACAGCGAGTGCCCCTGTGTCTGCACACACACCCTGCACTATAATAATTATCTCCCGCGTCGATGGCGACCATGGCCAAAATATGGTCTGGAGAACTATATACTGTTATAAGCTCCTGCAATAATAGAAAAGATAGAGATAATAGTTTAATTCGCCTTGACAGTGATGAATCTGTTACCATCTTTTGCTAGCATTTGAAGAAAGATAAATGAAAAATATCTCATGAGTACAATTTTTGGTCAATATCATTGGTTGCCTAGTGATCACGCAGTACACATTTAGTTTTTTAAGATACATCGTTTCTGATTTGGGGATAAAAACAAACTTTTAGAAGGGAAAGGAAAAGTAACATTTTGCTGCTTTAAGAAATGATTCGTCATCAATCATTTCAGCCGAAAGAAGTCCACTGCTGGACATGGACCTCCTCCAATTTAGGGGGGTTTGACATATTCGCCACGCTTGGCAAGCGGATTGGCGATCACAGTATCGTGGTAAAATGTATCGAGAACGCTACTGCCCATTCTGTAGTAAGTCTCTTAGTCGCCTCTTACGACACCCACGGGAAGAAATGGGATGGTGCTGTTGTTTACGTCCAGCACCACACGGAACCGAAGACATGGTTAAAGAGCTGCAACTGTGCCTAAAAAAAGTGTTCTCGATTGAGAAGTCATATAACTTTAAATAATTTAACATTACGATGCAGTAAGTGCTGCCATCTAGGTTTGTTACGAAGTTACTAGAAATTTACCAAAGAGGTTGGATAACAGTGACACTAGCTAATGACTGTTACTTTAGCCGACCGTAGCATTGATGTTTGCGTGGCGGCTGTCTACTGACAACAGATATGATGTCAGGGGAGCTGTCGTCTGCCAGGGTCGCGAGATTTGTTCGAAACAGTTACCGTGGCCCTGGCACAAGCAACTGAAGGAACACGGGTGGGTTTTAGTAAGTAAAAGTCTGACACGCCCTCCCGCTCTGCCCAGAGTGAGAGATGATTTTCCATAAAAAAAGGGAGCTGTCGTACTACTTCCACAATGAACTGCTCCGTAATTGCGTAGCAAAATTTATTTAATTAGATTCATTTTGAAGTTTTTTGCCTTCAATCCATTGCTTCATATGTTCGAGAAATATGTCTGCTCAACAACGTTAAATAACGCAATGAATGGTGTTGATCTCTCAAATAAAACCCATTCCAACTTTTATTTTGTTACGCAACTATCCCGCAGCTATATTCCGACCAAATCCTGAAGATTCACTTCTGGTAAAGGTATCGTTAAACTTATTAAAATGGTATGATGAATACTGTGGTCTCTACAAGAAACTTTATAAGAAGAAAGAAAGAAATCGTTTATTTGCGGTAAATATGACGCAAAGAAAGACCGAACACAACAAAAATATAAAAAAGCTGAGGAAAATATGCGTCACATCACATCTACGCCAAACGGCCATCGCTCAGCATAATGCTGTGACCCTATGTGAGACAGCCCCAGCGCTGGTTTTCAACGACAGCCGATAAGGTTTTCTTTTATCCCCAATTCAGTAAGCAAGATAATAACCATTCCAATAATTAAGTAGTTTAGTTAAATTAATATATTGTATAATTAAAATATAATAACGCTATGTACATTCTGCTTACAAGAGGCTAAAGGTAAGGACCATTAAAAAGTTGTGGTCGGCTTCCAGTCTAACCGAGGCCGACTGCATATCAGATTTTTCATGAACGACTAGATACTAAAATACTGATATTTTCAGAAACATCTGGTTAGAGCTCCTAAAAAATATTATTGTAGTATGTAACTAATATAGGGTCAAATTAAATTAGCTGGTGAAAACGAATGGAACAATTTAAAAAAAAAAAAATTTTTTTTCGTTCTTTCGATATGTTAAAGTCAATGCTTGAAATGGATCAGCTGTTTTTGTAATTTTTCGTGGAAAACAGATATTTTTTTTACGAATTTCCAAAAACCAAAACACAACAATCGTTTGGTCGTTATCGAACGCCAATGTCATTTCCAGTTCTGTACCAAGTTGGAATAATGTTATTTTTTATTTCATTAATTTTCGATATCGATACCCATCACCTAGATAAAGTATTGCTAGCTAATTTAACTTGACCCTGTATATTCTGTATATTATGTTTAGGCCTTCAACATCTTAATCCGAGCCATAACACATATTGAAAATATATATAAATAACAATCTTTATTTTTGTATGTAACGCTGATATCAGACGCAACATCCATTTTTGCTTCGTTCCACGTTCAAACAATTCCGACATTACATAGGAATCACCAGTCTTCAAACGATGAAGGAATATTGTGAGGAAACTGGCTTGTTATAGAATAAATCCAGTGAGGTTGAAGTTTTTTTTCATCAGATTTACTTTATGCTAACAAACAAAGGTTGTAGATTATCCCTTATCATTATCATCTGCATAGCAATTTTCCCAATTATTGTGGGTTGGGGTCAGCTTCCAGTCTTAATATTGATTATCCTGTATTTGTATATATTTGTATTTTCGTAGCAGTGTTTACATCATTTCTAAGGTGCTTTTTACACCGAAATTTAAACGTTGCTGAAATATTCTTTTGGTATGATATATTATTTTTCTGTAAGCGTCAATGTTGTTTTCCGCAATCGAGTTATAGGCAAAGAGTTTAATAAAAAATGGATAAGTACTTATGTAAATTACAACGTAAGGGTTCCTTACATTTTTTTTTTGGGACCATAAAGCAATGCAATCCTGTAACTAAAACTAATGTAGGTACTTTGTTGTACTTATTTCCAATTATAATGTTACCTCAACATTTTTGATAAAATATATTAGTATGTAAAAGTTTTGTATACCAAAATAATAATTATGTGATTTTAGTGTTTAGTAAAAATAGGTATAAGAATTGTTTTTCAATAAAGTTTGTTGTGAAAATCTTTTATTATTCGTCATCAACAGCCTACAGCAGTCCACTATGGACATAGCCCCTCCAAGCGCAAGCCATTCAACTAGTCTTAGGTACGATTCCCAGGTCGGGCAAAGTGTTATTGGGTTTTTTCTTCTGGAATTTCTCAGTAGCAGCCCGGAGTCTAGATCTGTGCCCGGCTGATGGCAATAGGCTCGCCCCCTATTACATGGGACTTAATATAACAGGCGAAATGTGGGAGTACTAACGGTACACCTCTGCTCAACCCTTCGAGGAAACAAAGCGTGATGTTTATGAAGAAAAAAATAGGTTTTGTGTTGAAACTGAATGCATGTACGTTCGCAATTTACTCAAAAACTGCTGAACGTATGTTGATAGATTTTGTTATGATTATTGTAGAGTACGTCCCCCATACATCCTGAAAATAATATAAAACAACATTCTATTCTACAAATTTATTATATTCCTCCAAAATCTCCATTACAAACATTAATTCCTCCAAAGTCCTCTTCGAGTGCTTCCTATTCTTCTTCATATACTTAATATAGTCATCTTCTAGACCATTCTTTGCACTTTCTTCTATCAAAGAAAACAATCTTAAACTCGTCATATGTAGTAGCAGCTCTAGGAGATGTTTCTCGTCCGTGTTTATGTATAAATCTTTCAGATTCTGGTACCAATGCTGGTTTCTATATTTCGTTATTTTCGCTATGTTTTTAATAGCGTCGTGTAGCTACAAAAAAAATGGTCAATGATAATTTTGTCTATATCTATCTACGAACTAAGTTTTTAAACACTGTGTTTCTAGGTTTTGGTAGTTTATAGTCATTTATTCTAACTAAGTTGAGAGCTAGCACTTTTTAAACACCAAAATTACATTAGAAAACAAAACGCCCGACCACTTCCTAGTGCTTTTAGCTGGGAAGAAGAAGTGACGCAACAACATCCCCAGCAGCACAGCTGTCTGTTCAGTTAGAAGAATTTGATTCTATACAATAGTAAGTAATGATAGTTCGGGACCTGTAGTTCTCACTTCAGTTCGCAGGTTCGAGGTCATTCTTTTAGTTCATCAGCTCCCGTCTCGAACCAGAGAAAGGCAAGTCCTTCACTCGCTCTGCTACTGCTAGTAGTCCGACCAAACATCTGAACGACCAATGAGCACTATGTACAGTGAATGAGTGAACGTACTAAGGAACTCAGAAGCGAGGGATTTGGGATATAGTTCGTGACGTTTGACGGAGCGCTCTTACGTCATAGTTTATTCACGAACTATAATATATAAGGCTTGTACAATATTATACTAATATGAGTTTCAATGCATTAATGAAACACCATTATACACACAGTCGGGTAAACTTAGTGAGGCAGCCCGACACGACTTAACGAGAAAGCTTGGAGATCAATTGTCATTCCTGCTTTGTGTTAGAAGATGCCTTTATCATATTCTTGGTCAATATTTGGCCTATCATCACCATCATCATTGTCATTCTGCCCTTATCTCAATTTGATTAAGGCTCGCATATCTTTTTTTCCTACAACCCTATCACCCTCCACCTCAGAAGTTACCGTCTTTCTATCAGTTAAATTTTACAGTCCATCTATCGTGTCTTTGGTCTTCGTCCACAAATAGTCATTACTGACCCTACCCATTATTTACCATAGCAATGGCATCATTATTATAAAAATGTAAGATACTTACATCATACAAACCATCTTCAACACCCATCAAGAATTTATGCAAATGTTTCACAGCTCCAT
The DNA here is from genome assembly GCA_947507805.1 of Aporophyla nigra. NCBI lineage: Eukaryota > Metazoa > Arthropoda > Insecta > Lepidoptera > Noctuidae > Aporophyla > Aporophyla nigra. The sequence goes on from OX382320.1 coordinate 13,814,825, forward strand.
ACTCATTCACTTGAGGAACCTCTTTTCTCAAATACAGCCACACCTTGTTTATGAGGCCTTTGTCCTTCACCAGGAGAGATTTTAGCTTTTTCTTGTTTTTAGGTAGAACGAGCTTCTTCCTCAGTTGAGCTCCGAAATTATTGGCTTCATTAATCTCGGTAGCAAGTTTGTGTAAGAAGAGTACGTATTTTAGGATTTCCATGTCTGATGGGTGGACATTCTCTTCATTTGCTACTAGGGCACTGAAATGTGTCAAGTATTATATATCAGTAGAAACTATATTATGTGAAACTTACTTTTCGTGAAAGATTTCGTCCGGGCAAGCACGGTAACTGTATTAAGGTAGCGCTGGATAGTAGCCCACGGGCGCACGAGCAAGTACGTTCGTTTGTTTCGTAAGCTTCTCTTTGTATGATAATGTAGACAGTACTGTGGTAAGTATCTCCCATTGCGATATATGGTACGGCACAGCATATGCTGTGCACAAATTCGGGGCTGGCAAACAAATAAACAGTACAGCTAACGTGGCAAACCGAAACACGCCGTGCATATCAGGCGTAGCCACAGGCGGTCTGATTTACACTATCCTCAATATATCAACTTTGATTTGCTCTAAATTTATGGGTATGGATACCAGTAAAGGTGAAATACAGTTATTGTACCAGTACACCATCTAGGGGCTCGTCGTTACCTAAAAGGCTTAAAAGTCATTAAAATATCTACTTACGTTAACTCGAACAACTTTTGCAATGCCGCCTGTATGTCAACCGTAGTACCCAGCCAGTCATATTGTGCCAAGGCTTTATTATCAAGAGTTACCATATCCTTCAATACTTGTAGATATACACTGACTTTAATTACATCATTCCGTCTGAGACTCAATTTAACATCTAGTGCTTTTTCTGTACTGTTTCCATTTGGATTTACAGGAATATAGTCCTTATTGGCGTTTGGGATTACTTCATTTCCGCTTTCATTTATTTCGACCTTATTAGTTACGTTGGTTTTATCTGCCCTATGCTTTCTGTCCTCTTGCCTTAAATAAGTTATTAATTGATCAAAATTTTTAGTAGTCGTAGCTTGATATCGAAGCTGTGGTTCTGGCGTAAATTGGTTTTCTTTGATATATTTCTCAACATTTGTTTTAAAGAATTCATCCATTATATATAATTCTTTCGTATCATTCTTTTTCTTTAAGTAACCCACCTTTTGTATATGATCACTGTTTATGCCATCTTGATTTTTCCCCTTTCTAAGTAGTGGTTTCTCTTTATCGAAGTAGTAGTCAATAGCGATATTATTATGTTCATTTTCATCGTCACTTATATTTTTAAGATCATAAATTTGACCCATGCGTTGACCTTGTTTAGCTTCGCTTCTTGTGCGGCCCATTCTTAGTTCATTTACAACATTCTCACCATACTTATCTTTATCTAGTAGTCCAAAAGATTTTTGATGAAAGAGTATATTTCTGACTGCTCTAACATGGTCTTTTAAACTTCCTTCTTGAATACTATGAGCCGGATGATCTGTCTCATCAGAATTAGGGAACTTACTCAAATCTCCCTTATTAGCTCTCCTCATAAATTCCTTTCTAACTCTTCCAAAGTAATAATCGGAATCTAAATAATCTTCGGATTTTATTTTGCCTCGTGGTGTATGTTGTTCGTTGTTCTGCAATAGTTGTTTATGTATGTTATGAGATAGTTTCTGTTTGCTGCCAAATTTCTTTCTTTTACTACCGATCGATCTATCGTACTCCATTTTAACATTGAGAGTTTCTGTTCTGTCTAATGGGTCATCATCATCATTGAAGATAGCATTATTTGCTTCACTGGAGTCTCCAGCGTTTGGTCCTAGACGATTTCTCGGATTGAAGTAAGCATTGTTTGGTGAATAATTGTATATAGGGACGTAGTATGGTTGGTCGGCTATGGGTTCTTCATCTTTGATAAATGGTGATTTATCAGCGGCTGCAAAGAGGTTAGGGTCTAGTAATAACTGGTTCGATTTCTTTTAATTTAATCTAACTCACCGCCCTTAACTGACTCGTAAGTATAGTGACTAAACGACAGGTCCTGAAATCTGTTCCCAGATCAATTCATGTGCCATTGAGATTTTCCTCACAGGAAATAAAGCAGCCTGAAGTTTACATTTTCAGCCTGCATACTGTAATACTAGCTTCTGCCCGCGACTTAGTCCGCGTTAAATTTCTTGTTCCCCCAACCCTTCCCATCGCGTCGAATCGCCTAGTCGTGCGATTTTTCCCGTTTTTGCAATATTTTTCCTTACTGCTCCGCTCCTCTTTGTTGTAGCGTGATGTTATATAGCCTATAGCCTTTCTCGATAAATAGGCTACCCAACATAAAAAGATTTTTTCAATTCGGACCAGTAGTTCCTGAGATTAGCGCGTTCAATCAAACAAACAAACTCTTCAGCTTTATAATATTAAGTATAGATGAAGTTTAAAAAAACAGACGACACGTTTCATGTTTTACCTACTTATTTCACTTTTATATGTCGTTCACCCAAGGGTGAAAATAAAGCAAAACCTACCCAATAAAATGATAATTACTTACGGATTTCAAATACATGGTACTGCTTTCCTTTTTTAACGTCGTAATTATTATCAAAATACATTTTTTCCAACTCTATGAAGTTATTATTCTGAACGCCATTTATTTTTGCTTCTGCATTTTTCTTAGCTTTCGGGCCGACGATATATTTTTGTGCTTTATGTACAATGACTTTATGGTTAATTATTTTCTTTGTTGTTGCTTCTATAGATGCTTCATCAGATCCCGGAGCCACAGTTGTTAATTCTTCTGATATTGCACGTTGTTTGAAAACTGTGTTTTTCGTTTTTTTTGTGGTTTTCCGAGGTTTAACTGTTGTAGATTTTATACTCGTTGTTATGGTTGGCGCTGATGTAAAATCCTCAACTACAATTTTTGTACCTTCCGTCGTAAAAACAGGAGTACTAGTATTTTCAGTAGTCACAAGCACAGTAGACGATTGTGTCACAGCTTCTGATGTCATAATCTCAGTGTCAGTCGTTGTTTTTGGGACCAGTTCAGTTGTTTCTGGAACGAAATCCGTTGTAGCTGGGATGGATTCAGTTGTTTCTTCATCAGTAAATGTGCTTGTTCGAGTACTCTTTGTTGTTGTCCCAATCTCGCTTTCAGTATCTTGAGTAGTGTTTGTAGATCTCTGTAATGACTCGGAATCTTCATATTTGTTTGTCGTTATTGTTGTTGTTGATGGTGAACTACCGGAGCTAACGCTCTCAGTCGTAGTGCTCTGAGTGGTAGTGCTATCAGTCGTACTGTCCTTCATGGAACTAGTCTCATAAGTTAGAGTTGTAAACTCTTCATCACCACTCAAATTTTTATTATACTCATCTGTCTTATTTTCCATAGATTTTACATCCTCTATTGTAGAAGTTTTAGTATTACTTTCTTGTGTATTTTCTGCTAATATGCTATCATTACTGTTTGACCTACGTGACAATTGTTCATTTATACTTTTTACTGATACGTTATGGGCACCGCTTTCACTAGAAACGCTTTGGTTACTATCTACTGATTTCGTTTCGTCATTGTAATCTTCCGCGGTTGGAGATCCATTTACTTTTGAACTTTTACCAGATACGAGTTTTGCCTCTGTTGCAGCGTTACTATTTTTTACTTTCTCATCATTTGCTTTTATTTCTTTCGAATCTTCGGACGTGACGTTAGTTTTTGTAACTCTATACAATGTTTCAGCAGTCGTTTCGTCACTCTCATAACTTTTACTGAGATTATCGTCTTGAACTGATCTTTTTATAATAGGTGTATTGTCAGTAACCATTTCAATAGTAATGTTATTTTTAGCGCTTTCATTGGAAGCGGTGTCCCTTCTTTTTTCCCGTAGAGTCAAATCAGGCATGGACACTTTTTCAGTTCCCAAAGGCTGAACACCTAAAGCCTCTTTTTCTTCAGAAGCTGGTTTTCCATCTTTGTCTTTATCATTGTCGCCTTTACTTCTTCTTATGTTTTCTTGTTCTTCTTTTAAAACTGCTTGAACATATTCAGTATGTTGTTTCAACTGTTCATCTGAAGGTTCTACACTCTGAGCGTCCGTAACCTTTTCCTGGCTTTCTACATCTTTAAGTATTCTCCTTGCTACCTTTTCTAAAAACTCTTGTTTCTCTTCATCTGGTAAAAGATCAACATATTTATCTTCTTCACTATCAGCCAGAACCTTCGTGAATAAAATTAAGAATACCACCAGCATTTTTTTCATAACATTTTTTTGTTATTTAAAATCTAAGTAATTTCTACTCGATACTAATTCCTGATTAAAAAGGCAGCTATTCGATTGAAATCAACCGTAGAAATGTTAATTGGTTAGATGATAAGAATTAATTAGTTTTTCCAACGACACAAAGCTTGCTCGCGGCTATGTTGATTTTTAATTCATTCGAATTTATGGCGGTTAAATCGTAAGAAACGAACTATAGAATGTCAACCATTAATAACAATAATTTAATTGAGAAGTAACGCTAATTTAATTTCTGTAAATGGTAATTGTTGATTATTTTAGTTTGTGTGCACACTTGTGCTGTTGGTTGCATTTTAAATCAATTTCAAGCGGCGAAAGTATAGCAACCTTATTGGTAATTATATTTTCGAGCCGTTTGGGGTTGAAACCCTCGGGCCGTGGGGTCAGAGTGCTCATGGCCTCTTTAAAGAAATATCGAAACGGCTGGTTGACACTTCTCGTGACCCAAGGGCTGGTTTTTATTTTGGCCAGCGGCTAAGCATTGCTATACAGCGTGGTAATGCCGCCAGTCTCTTGGGTACATTGCCGGTCGACAGCGATGAGGATGAATTTTTCGACGCCTTATTTTAGTTTGTGTACATATTTATAGTTTTAGTTAAGTTAATATATTATTTAATTTATATATCCTACTACTAATAAAAATCTAAACGACAGCAATACAAAGCATATATCCAGACATATAAAAAATAATATAAGTTACTTCTATCTCGTCTTCAATTTCTTGTGGTAGACCATATAAGTTCAATGATTTTCACCGTATTTGTGACTGAGATTTATAAAGAAGACTTAAATAATTAATCTACGCATCGGAGAATTGACAGTGTTAGTAACTTCACACAAGTCAGCACAAGCTTTATCTCATAACTTCAGCCGAAAGACGTGTATGTCACTGATGGACATAGGCCTCCCATAAAAAGGGGGTTTGACAATATCACCATGCATGGCAGGTGGATTGGCGATCACAGTATGGTGGTAAAATGCATAGAGAACGCTGCTGCCCATTCTGCAGTAAGTCCCTTAGTCGCCTCTTACGACACCCACGGGAAGTAATGGGATGGTGCTATTCTTTACGTCCGTCACCACTTGGAACAACAAGCTTTATCAAAACCAAATTAAATAACCTCGCCAAACTTCATACATTTGACGGATCTGTGTCACCTTTTTTTTGTCAAAACCTTTTCAGCTAGGTAAAATAGAAATAACAAAACTTTTTAGGGTTCCGTTGCCAAATGGCAAAACACGGAACCCTTATAGATTCGTCATGTCTGTCTGTCTGTCTGTCCGAGTATGTCACAGCCATTTTTTTCCGAGACTATAAGAGCTATGCTGTTGAAACTTGGTAAGTAGATGTATTCTGTGAACCGCATTAAGATTTTCACACAAAAATAGAAAAAAAAAACATTAATATTTGGGGTTCCCCAAACATAGAACTGAAACTCAAAAAAAATCATATCTATGTAGTAGTACTAGTATGAATGGATAGGTCTTCAAAAATGATATTGAGGTTTCAAATATCATTTTTTTCTAAACCGAATAGTTTGCGCGAGAGACACTTCCAAAATGGTAAAATGTGTTTCCCCCCTCCCCCCCGTAACTTCTAAAATAAGGGAATGATAAAACTAAAAAAATATTTGATGTACATTACCATGTAAACTTCCACCGAAAATTGGTTTGTACGAGATCTAGTAAGTAGTTCTTTTTTTCATCATCATCATTTCAGCCGAAAGACGTCCACTGCTGGACATAGGCCTCCCCCAAGCACCGCCACTTCGACCTATTCTGTGCTTCTCGCATCCAACGTATTCCTGCGGCCTTCACCAGGTCATCGGTCTATCTTGTGGGAGGCCTTCCAACGCTCCGTCTTCCAGTACGCGGTCGCCACTCCAGAACCTTCCGACCCCATCGGCCATCTGTTCTGCGAGCAATGTGCCCTGCCCACTGCCACTTCGGTTTAAAGACATTTATTTCTCAAAGAACATTACAGTTCACTTAAAGAGAAACTTAACTAAATTAAAAATAGGTTTATGTTTACATTACGACGTTCAAGCCATCGAAGAAACTGAACACCGTAGTTTCATTTATGAATTACATATTGCAATTTACTTAAATCTAAACAAAAACAAAAAGATATGAAAAAAAAACAGTTCAAGCCAAAATATAAAAGCTAAGCTTATGTGTTTAACATATAATTCCTTAGACCTTTTTTAAATGTTGGTATGCTTGTACACTGTCTGACTTTTTACACGCTTTATATTAGCTTCACTTGTATGTTTGTATGTTTGTATATTTGTATGTTTGTTTGTAACCGACTCCTTATAGTGCGATTTTGACCCACTTTAAACGACCAGATTTCATTCAAACTTTGCACACCTGTCAAGGACTAATGACAATGCAATAATTTCATAAATTTGTGCCATTATCCTTGCCAGGGTTACCAGGACAGCAAAAAAACTGTCACAAACTACACTGACATACGTCTCAAAATTCGAAATACCCTAAAAAATAGAAAATAAATAATAGTTTAAAAAAACTAAAAAACACGCTTCCATGGAAAACCAAACTAAAAAGTACAAAATAATGGAAAAAAAGCGTGGGGTGCCTGATATCAATAAAAAAATACCTTAAAAGCACCCCACGCTTTTTTTCCATTATTTTGTACTTTTTAGTTTGGTTTTCCATGGAAGCGTGTTTTTTAGTTTTTTTAAACTATTATTTTTATATTTTTGTTGTGTTTAGTTTGTCTTTGCGTCATATTTACCGCAAATAAACGTATTTTCTTTTTTTCTTTCTTTACAAAGTCTCGATTTCAATAGAACAGGCAGTAGCCCCCCAGGACGACACCTGGCTAGTCGGAGGATCCTCTCCTTCTTTTCTATCGAGGTTGAGTGCACTTTACACCCTGTTCCTCCAAACTGGTGACCCCGATACTCTGCTTCTATTCTGATTCTATTCTAGTCTGCTTCTACTGTTGTAAAGGCCTTGCTGCCTTTTTTACACGCTTTATATTAGCTTCACTTGTATGTTTGTATGTTTGTTTGTATAACACCACCCGATTTCTTCCCGTGGGTGTCGTAAAAGGCGACTAAGGGACTTACTAGAGAATGGGCAGCAGCGTTCTCTATGCATTTTACCACCATACTGCGATCGCCAACCCGCCTGCCAAGCGTGGCGATTATGGCAAAGCCCCCAAATTGGGGGAGGCCTAAGTCCAGCAGTAGACGTCTTACGGCTGAAATGGCTGAAATGATGTTTGTTTGTAACCGACTCCTTATAGCGCGATTTTGACCCACTTTAAACGACCAGATTTCATTCAAACTTTGCACAACTGTCAAGGACCGATGACAATGCAATAATTTCATAAATTGGTGCCATTATCCTTGCCAGGGTTACCAGGACAGCAAAAAAACCTGTCTTCGAAAACTACGCTGACATACGTCACAAACTACGCTGACATACGTCTCAAAATTCTAAACACCCTAAAAAATAGAAAATAAATAATAGTTTAAAAAAACTAAAAAAACACGCTTCCATTGAAAACCAAACTAAAAAGTACAAAATAATGGAAAAAAAGCGTGGAGTGCCTGATATCAATAAAAAAATACCTTAAAAAGCACCCCACGCTTTTTTTCCATTATTTAGGTAATTTATTGTATAGCCGAACCCCCTCATACTGTATAGTTTTCCTGCCGTACAGGGTTCTCACTCTTGGTATTTCTAGTTCATCCTGATTACGGGTATTATATCTGTGAGTCTTTTGTGTAAATGAAATGTTTGTGTGTATGTTGGTCTTAAGGATTTTCCGGATAGTCATGCATGTATGGTATGTATACAATTGTTGTAGGTTAAATAATTTTGTGCTTTTGTAGAGTAATTCTGTAGGAGTATCGTAGTTGTAATGGAAGAGGACTTTGATGATTTTATTTTGTGTTCTTTGTAAATGTTGTTGATTAGTTCAAGCAGCTTGTCCCCATACTTGGATCAGATATTCTAGATGTGGCTTGACTAACGTGTTGTAAATAGTATGTCTAAGCTTGTAGGGTACGCATTTTGCAATGTTACGTATGGCTCCGGTTAGTGGGAGTATTCGCGATCTCACGTAGTCGATATGTGCTCTAAATGTCAACTTACTGTCCACAATTAGGCCCAAATACTTTTCATGCGTTGATTTACGTAATGGTTGGTTGTTTATTGTGAGATTTGGAAAAGATGGTATTTTTACACGCTTTATATTAGCTTCACTTGTATGTTTGTATATTTGTATGTTTGTATATTTGTATGTTTGTTTGTAACCGACTCCTTATAGCGTGATTTTGACCCACTTTAAACGAACAGATTTCATTCAAACTTTGCACACCTGTCAAGGACCGATGACAATGCAATCTACATATATATAATTTGTGCCATTATCCTTGCCAGGGTTACCAGGACAGCAAAAAAAATGTCACAAACTACGCTGACATACGTCTCAAAATTCGAAACACCCTAAAAAGTAGAAAATAAATAATAGTTTAAAAAAACTAAAAAACACGCTTCCATTGAAAACCAAACTAAAAAGTACAAAATAATGGGAAAAAAGCGTGGGGTGCCTGATATCAATAAAAAATACCTTAAAAAGCACCCCACGCTTTTTTCCCATTATTTTGTACTTTTTAGTTTGGTTTTCAATGGAAGCGTGTTTTTTAGTTTTTTTAAACTTTTATTTATTTTATTCTTTGCTGCGAAAATTATGTAAGCAGTTTTACTAACATTCATAGTCAAAAGGTTGTTACTAAGCCATATATTCAAAACATTAAGATCCTTCTGTGCTTCTGAGATAATGTGAGTGATGGAATCGCCAAAATAAAAAAGGCATGTGTCATCTGCATACAGTGATATGTGTCCAGTCAATCCAGCGGTACTAATGTCATTAATATATATGAGGAAAAGCAAAGGACCCAAGACCGATCCTTGAGGTACTCCGCACTGTATATTGGCCGGGGCACTTGCAAATTTATCAAGTTTGACGATCTGTTTCCGGTTAGTGAGATATGACTCGAACATTTTGTAGGCACTTAAGTTTGGCAATTCTTCGGACTATGTCGGTTACCTTGGTTTTCCCACGGATCTCTTCATTTCTGATTCGATCGCGTAGGGAAACTCCATGCATAGTTTAGTTTTTTTTTTAATACGTCATAAATCGTAAACCACAATTTACCTTTCATTCAGTCAACTCAAATATAAAAATTAAAAAAAAAAACATTTAATTTCATAAACATAAACCTTATGCATAAACCGTGAATACCTGCAGGTTTGTACGGAACCCTCGGTGCGCGAGTCCGACTCCCACTTGGCCAGTTTTTTATCAACGGAATTGAGATTAAGGCTTGATATGCTCGAGTGATCGTCACAGCTTGCTATACTACGGTCTGTTGGAACTTGTAGCTTATCTAACAAAGATTTTATGTGTACTGGGTCTTACATGCGTTGTAAACCGACGCAAAAGTCTAATAAAATATATTTATTTTGAGTGATAAACAAGCAGGTAGCCCACCGGACGGTAAGTGGTCACCACCATCAATAGGCCTATAATGTTCCCACCGCTAGCACACGCCGTTATCTATTACGCGGGCATACTGCGGCGTGGTGGGTGCCACATGTCTTTAATTTATTGGGCACTGCCACCTTAGCCGTCCTGGAATATGAGAGACGTTGCAGATGCATTGATGTTTCAGAGACGTAGCTGAAATACTTACCGTCTCCTATTTTCAATCTAGAATTACATAACATCACGCCTATAGCACTAACATTTGGCCAGTCAAGTCCTCATACTGAGGGGCGAGCCTATGCCATCTATTGGACACAAATCCAGGCTCTAATTGAAATGATAAGCTATGTAAAAAAAAACCTATGTCATAGAATAGTAGACCACAAAATAAAATAAGGAAATAATTTCCTGTTAAGTCCTACCACAGATTACAAAAAAGTGTTTTAATGATTTTGCCTTATAAGTGTGTGGCCACAGTTATAACAAAGAAATCTTTGCAACAGCTAACAGAGGTAATTTTAATCTTTTAATTTCCCATTAAATTGTCGTTGGAAGTTAATAAACCGCCAATACACCTGAATTATGAAGCATGCTTTATGTAAATCAAATCAAATCAAAAGTCATTTATTCAAACTAGGCTGAGAGTCAGCACTTTGCGTAATGAAACCACCAATAAAATCAGAAAAAAAGTTACCCGGAAAAAACTGGAGTTACCGACATAACTTGCAGAGTAAGCAGACTGAAGTGGCAGTGGGCTGGCCATGTCTGTCGAAGGACCGATGGCCGGTGGAGCAGACGAGTCCTGGAGTGGAGATCTTGTATCGGCAAGCGTAGTGTGGGACCTCTCCCCCAGCTGGATGGACCAATGACCACAAAAAGGTGGCTGGGACAGACTGGATGCGGAAAGCGGTGGACAGGGTCGAGGAGCAGTATATGAGAGGCCTATGTCCAGCAGTGGACTGTGACAGGCTCAGTTGGTGATGGTTTATATGGAACTACTTTAAAACTTGGTCTAAAAAACTATACCGGATGACATTTTTTACCGTGTCAACCTTCATTGTTGTGTTGTGTAACTAGAATAGAAGGCAGGAAGACCTTCAGATTCATCGCAGGTGACTAAAGGAGCGCGGGACGCTGGCGGACGGGGATGCGTGTGCGGCTCGTGCGCCTGCGAAAGATCAATGAGGCCGCCTATCGGCCGGCTGCAAAAGGTAGGACCGCGCTACGAAATCATTGATACATGCCGCGCATTGAGTAGGGGTGCATATGATTTGAGTTTCGATAGATTTTAATTGCTTTTATTTTTGTATTTTTTTCCAATATTCTGTTTTTGTTGTTCTAGTATGAAAATGTTACTTTAAATGTGTAGTATTTATTGCTAGATCAATTTCATTATATGTTATTCAAAAATAAAAATAATAACAATTTCTATGCCAAAGGTTTCTACTCCGTTCACCTATTACCCCCATTTTTTTTCAAGACGTTAAAAAATGTCACCCGGTATACTAAAAGATTATTTTAGTCGGAACTAGTCACCTTTCATCTTAAACCTACATCTATCAGGTTGATCTTAGTGGGCACTGAGATCACGGGTGAATAAATGAAATGGCTCTTTCTTCGAAACTCTGTTGCAGACATGGCCCTGCATTCTTGGATTCACATAAAATTCTAATAATATTAATGTTTGGACTTTAAAAGAGACCATGACCACTGAGTTTGTTTCAGCATTTTTTTTTTTTCAAGGATCATTAGCTAGGAAATGCCGGCGCTATCTAGTTTTAAAACATTGACGTATAAAGTGTATTCAAAGATTTACTTGTTTAAATACACATTTAATTTAATTTATTTCCAAAATAAAGTGTGTTCGTCTGTTTGTGTTAATAGATAAAATGTTGAACTGAGTCGTATTTACATCCAAGAACATTATGCTTTACGTCTAAGGCTTGGCTTATCAAAGGCTCACCCAGCTCCTAGCAACACATTTCTCAAAAATATTCACACTAAGAGTACTAAGGGGCTCGTGATCACGTCATTTGAGCCGCTCGAGTCGATCCTACCAGTCGCTCCATGTAAAACACTGATATTCAGCTAGGCCCAATACCAGTATTTTAGCGTCAGTTTCCAGCCGGCCCGGATACCGGTAGATTGGAACCCGACGCCTACATAGTTGGAATCGTCGTTATTACTTATTATAATGACACTTTGGGTCATAAGGAAACACATTGAATACTTGCTTCGAATCATCATCATCAGCCTACAGCCTACAGCACTCTACTACTGGACATAGGCCTCTCCAATAGCACGCCATTCAGCTCTATTTTTGGCAACCCTCATCTAGCTGCTACCAGTCACACTGTGAAGTTCGTCGCTTCAACTAGCCTGTGTGCGTCTTACTTTACGTTTGTTGATTCGCAGTCTCCACTGAAGAACACGGCTACCCCAACGGTCATCGGTTCTACGCGGCGTAATGTGCCCTGCCCATTGCTTCAGCTTGCTAATTCTGAGAGCTATGTCGACAACTTTCGTTCTCTGTCGGATCACCTCATTCCGGCCTCGAATATTTTATATCATTTATACATATCTTAATGTGTATATTTAAGGTCTTTTTTAAACAGGTTCATAGTTGAAAGAAAAATATAGGTATTACAAATGAATATTTTCATTTATTTATACTTCATTTAAGTTTATATTTACAAAAACTTAAAACTAGCTTATTATAACTTAGAATGCGCTTGGTTGGCCACTGGGAAACTTAGGTGTAAGGCAGAATATCTTTACTGAATATTTTACTTCAGAATATTTCATCGATTTTTGGTCTATAAATCATTATTACTGAAATCTGTAAAACATCGAATTTTGACATATACAAATTAAACGTTAAATGAATCGATAGACCAAAAATCAATCGGAATAAAAACACAACCTTAAAATATGAATCAATTGGCAAATGCATTGAATCAATCAATAAATTAATTGAATCAATCACTAAACATCTCCCTTAAACCTAAACATGCCTCGCCTCATTTGCCTCTCGTTTCTCATATTCCTCTCCATAACTATTCTGTCCATCTCTTCTTCATTTTTTTGTTCCATTTCTACATCTTCTAATTCAGAGTCGACATTCTCTATGACTGCTTCAATAAGAACTGGACTATTTTCTCCCCTCTTGGTCAGCTCAATAGGTTCTAAGTGACCGTTCATCTCATCCTTCACAATGTCTGATACCGAGTTCTCCATTATAATGTTCTCTTTTCTCTTCTCTTGCTTTCTTTTCTGTATCTTTCGGTTATCTTTTTTATCTTTTACTTCTTCAGTCTTGTTTGTTTCTTTGCCAATTTCCATGTTCAAGTGGTAGAAGTCGGGTGAATCTTTGCAGTCGATTGAATCTGCTACTCTTGTGCACGTTAGAACTTCCTGTAATTGAATCAATCATACGGGTTAGTGAATCAATCAATATATTTGTAATAGTTGCTGAGGTCATACATTTTTTATGTTTGCAGGAGGCAAGAAATCGCTTGTAGCTATTATAGGCGTGAACGGCTATTTACTCATTTTAACTTTTTACTAACAATTATTACATTGCGCTGAAACGTTTGATCTTGAAAGAACGTCTAACATCGTCTATTGGAATTCTTGTTGATGAAATCGATGGCCCCACCGAATAATCGTGTAAGAGACAATCAACAACTTTTCAGCAAAAAATAAAAACGTTCAAACTTCAATAACGCTCATTTCAATGTAAATAGGTATAAACAATGTGTAATCGAATTATAGGTAAAAAAATAAACTATAAACTTGTATATTTACTTTTTTTAAAACATCAACAAGTTTCAGGAAATTCATGAAAAGCTACATATTTAATGTTTTTGCTGTTGTGAAATTTGCTTGACTAAGTCACATTAATATATCATTACACGTTTATTCGTGTAATAAAATAATACACAACGAATAAAACGTAGTGTAATATTACATTATTATTCTCCATAAATCAAGTTTATTTTTGAACCCAGCTATAACTATTTACACGCTTGTTTACAGTACATTGTTCTGCTATTATATGATTGGAAAGATCGTATACATTTATATTAGAGTTAATAAGATCAGTTTTCATTTATGTAATAGGTTCTAACATGTTTATTATTGTATACTTGGCGACTCAAAAAGCATGTAATAATAGCATAAACTACTATAATTCCTATAATTTTAAAATTAATTATTTCCCCAGAATAAAGAAATTCACTATTATATTAGGAGTGCTTGAGTCCAAAATTCATAAAAAAAATAAGTAGGTTCAGGAATAAGTAAAAGAAACGAAAAATGAAAAAAAAATTCGTGTAAGAACTCTTGCACTTTTATTCGGTGGGGCCATCGAAATTATGTTTTAAAACTCTCCAGATCGAAATATTTACTAATACTGCCAGCTTTTCTAATCCTATCTTATTCAATTTAAAAACAATCAACGAACAAGGCTTTGAATCAATCACCACATTAACTACTGAATCAATCATATCGTACCTGATTAAATATAGTCTCATTGGGGCAGATGAAGCTCCAGCGGTATGTAACATTGCGACCTGAAGGCGTCTGCGAGGGTAAGCAGACATGGAACACTTGACAATCGTTGTCCACGTCTGCGTAGTAGCCGTAGGTACGGTTTTCACAGCTGTGGACAAAAGGTAGGATTCGATTTAGTAGTTCTAAAATAGGGCCAGTTGAATAAAGAGCTTGCATTCTCTTCTGAAGCCACGTAATCGTCCCTGCGATCGTTTGCGACACTTGAGATGTCGCTTCTTATTCGTAGCGTGTCGATGGCAAAAATAACATGAAAACACATAATATGTTAGTACATAATAAATATTATAGAGTTTTTTTTTTGTTTTCTAAAATTCAGCAACATGAATACCGTTGGCTGTCGCGGCCATTAGGTCCTCACGTGTGTAGGTGACAGAGCATGCGGTGCAAGATGAGAGGAGAGCCATTGTCTGTTTAGTCACTGGGATGTCGCTGATGCATTTTCTATTTTAAAGGGTTAAGTTTCCAGTTTGGAAGAGCTATGATAAGTTCATATTACGATGTCGTTGTACGTGACAAAGGGTAAGTGTTAAAAGAAATATTTTCTATGGAGTTTCAAGATTAGATATCTTACGAGGACAACACCGTTTTATTATACTTCTGTGATCACTACAACGACATTACTACCCAACCTTATTTATGTACTTTTATCCTGGTTAAGTGAAGTCATGAGGAACCAGTAACAACTTTAAAAAAAAGACTAACTTTACTTCTTTTAGATAAATCTTACTACTCCGTATCCGCTTTCCTAGATGGTAAATTTTAGTTGTAAATATATCAATGTTTGACACTTACTTTGATGTTTGAACTGCATCAATATTTGCATGCCAAAGTGGTAGAATGTACAAGGATTCCTTAAATCATATAGTCAGCTTATTGTAAATACCTACATTCTGAGCAAATAAAATAATATTCTATTCTAAAAAAAAAAATGTTCCTATTGCTAGGGCACAGGCCTTGCGGCGTGAGAGGAACTGGACCATGACCCACCACGCGGGCCCAGTTTGGGTTTGTAGATGTTAATTGTCTTCAAATTGGGACATGCCGGTTTTCCCTACAATGTTTTCCTTTTTAGGGTTCCGTTGCCAAATGGCAAAAAACGGAACCCTTATAGATTCGCCATGTCTGTCTGTCTGTCTGTCTGTCTGTCCGAGTATGTCACAGCCACTTTTCTCCGAAACTATAAGAGCTGTACTATTGAAACTTGGTAAGTGGATGTATTCAGTGAACCGCATTAAGATTTTCACACAAAAATAGAAAAAAAGCAATAATATTTGGGGTTCCCCATACATAGAATTGAAACTCAAAATTTTTTTTTTCATCAAACCCATACGTGTGGGGTATCTATGGATAGGTCTTCAAAAATGATATTGAGGTTTCTAATATCATTTTTTTTTAAAACAATAATATTTGGGGTTCCCCATACATAGAACTGAAACACAAAAAAAAATTTTAATCAAACCCTTACGTGTGGGGTATCTATGGATAGGTCTTTAAAAATGAAATTGAGGTTTCTAATATCATTTTTTTCTAAACTGAATAGTTTGCGCGAGAGACACTTCCAAAGTGGTAAAATGTGTGTCCCCCCCCCCCCCCGTAACTTCTAAAATAAGGGAATGATAAAACTAAAAAAAATATATGATGTACATTACCATGAAAACTACCAACGAAAATTGGTTTGAACGAGATCTAGTAAGTAGTTTTTTTTTAATACGTCATAAATCGTAAACCACAATTTACCTTTCATTCAGTCAACTCAAATATAAAAATTAAAAAAAAAAACATTTAATTTCATAAACGATGATGACGAATGATGATGATGATGACCTGCAGGTTTGTACGGAACCCTCGGTGCGCGAGTCCGACTCGCACTTGTTATGAGAGTAGCGGTAATGAAAAGCGTCTGTTTGGGTACAATGCTACGACCTACATCTCGTAATTCTAGGTCGTCAAAATGGTAAAATATACAAGGATTCATTTAATCATATTATTGTAAACATTCTGTGTAAATAAATTAATATTCTATTCCATTCTATACCATTAGTTTAATCGAAATATATTTGTCTATAAAAATTTGGGAAATAATTTGAGCGTACTGATACAAGCAAATACATATGATGACATGATTCGATGCCTGTTTGGGTAGGTAGGTCGGGTTATCACTGAACTTGCTACCAAAACTATTCTGCCGTCCGCTATCCGGTTACTGGGTAAAGCCGTGTGAAATGTAATGTATCGCGTAATGTAACTCTGCTAGCGCGATGCAGGATTTTGCGCAACGTCAGTATGATGCGTTGTTCGTATGTGTCGGTCTTGGTGTAGACAACACTACATTTCTGTACTCAGTTAATTAAGGGAGCTGACCTGAAAGTGTCCGTGATGTTCTCTCGGATAGACGAGGCGTTTGCTGGCAGGTTTAACGTGTCCGCTTGCGTTTGATTTGACACTTCCTGAAAAATACAAAATGTTATTGTTTTTCCTGGTTCTATTTGTCACTTCTTCAATAAAATATTCCCTTAGGACTATATCGTTCGGTGCCGGCGGTAAAGAACAGTAGATACCATCCTATTTCTTCCCGTGGGTTCGTAAAAGCCGACTAAGGGACTTAGAGTATGGGCAGCAGCGTTGTCTATGCATTTAACCACCATACTGTGATCGCCAACCCTCCTGCCAAGCGTGGCGATTATGGCAATCGAATTGGGGAGGCCTATGTCCAGCAGTTGAGGTCATTCGGGTGAAATGATGATAATGATCAGGGAGGGCCAGCCACACCTACAGGTCAGTACACCCTTATTTCACTTTACAGGTCTTAAGGCTCATGTTTTTAATGCGCTACCTAAGACACTCCAAAACGCTCAGTTTTTTTCGCTCTGTTAGGCGTATTGGCAATGATAATTCAGAAAAAAAAAATATGATGAATCAAAGAAGAGTTTTATTCAATAACTAGCTTCTGCCCGCGACTTCGTCCGCGTCATATTTTTGCCTCCCTGATCCTTCCCGTCGTATCGAATTGCCTGTCAGTTTCCGTCCATTCTTCGTTGCTGCTCCGTTCCTTTTGACCTTAGCCTGATGTTATATAGCCTATATTAAAAAAATAGTATCATGATAAAACAACCAAAAAAAACAACCGTTAAACAGAACTCAATAAAATATTTATATTCAAATTTTCAGCATAAACTATTATAATGTATGTAAAGATATTAAAATTTATTCAATATACTAAAGAATCACCCAAAAATTATTCCACTAAGCCGTACATTTATGGGCACGCCACAATTGCGGCGGTAAGTCCTCTCTTTGAGGAGTGGAATGAGAGGCGCCACGGCATCCTCACCTTCCGCCTGACGCAGGTTCTCACCGGGAATGGGTGCTTCGGTGGGTTCCTGTTCAGGATAGAGCGGGAGGAAACGCCCGGTGTTTCCATTGCGAGGATCGTCTGGAGGATACGGTGGAGCATACGGTGGAGGTGTGCCCTGCCTGGGCGGAGCACCGCCGTGTCCTCGGGGAGGCGATCGGCGGCGGCGACCTCTCGCGTCCGGCCCTGGTGCTAGCCATGGTACGGAGCGAGAGGGCATGGGAAGCCGTCACCTCCTTCTGCGAAGCAGTAATGCTCGCGAAGGAGGAGGCGGGGCGCGTGAGGGAGTGGCAGTCTCTGCGCCCTCGCGTCCCTAGCCGCCGCAGGAGGAGACGCCCCGGGCATCGGGAGTCGATAGCGGACTCCCAGGCCACCGTAGGCGCGAGCTTGCGGGTGGCGAGCAATGGGTAGCTCGCCGCCCGGTAAGGACCAGGCTCGGGTCGACGGCGCGTAGTGTTCCACCCGCGCCTCAAAGAGATGTCAGCAGCACTGAAGGGGTCTGCTAGGACCGATGCCTGTCAGGGTCGCGAGATTGTTCGAAAGAGGTGGGTTTTAGTCAGTAAAAGTCTGACACGCCCTCCCGCTCCGCCCAGAGCGGGAGAAGTCATAGGATGATTTCCCATCCAAAAAAAAAAAAAAAAAGCGGTACATTTATGTTTTAATTTAATGAATACTGCAAAAATAAACAAACGCATCTGTATTTTGTACCTTATTTGTCGCGGTGATGCACTATTGTCAAACACGTCACAAGCTTCTAACCGCGCCGTAATATGGGAAGGTGGAGGAAGGCTAAAATCGAGCAGGCTCCGAGCTGCTAGTGACTATTTCTCTAAGTGGACAAAACTAGATCTTCAGAACCTGGAGAATACTGATCAAAATCGAATACAGCTCCACCTCGCTTCATCATTCATCATCATACCAGCCGATAGACGTCCACTGCTAAACATAGGCGTCTCCCAAGCAGTCTAACTTTCAACCATTAGAACAGACAAAGTTCTTATGTCGTTAAGTCATCCTGCTTGTGAACCTTTGTGCGCATACCCTTAAAGTTTTGATGATGGAACTGTCAGCAGCGCCTGACTTCCTGACACGATCAGCCTTCACGAACGTCGCAAGCAGCAGTAGCAGCAAATGTGTAGCCCGCAATGACGCCATGTTGGTCCTGCTATAAAAGAAAACATATTTTATGTAATTAACGTTTTGATTGCGAAGCAGACAGACTACAATTAGGTTCGACGACAAGTTTCCAAATTGAGATTTTGGAAGAACGAGGACGTGTACATGGAAGCCTAGACAAAGAGACAACTTCAGTGATAACTATGATGGGTAAGACAAAAACATTTGGGACTGATAAGCCGAAATCCTTACTTCAGTCTTGTAGGAAGTTGCTGTAACAAAAAAATCGATTGCATGGTTCCATCATGGTATACATACTCAGTCTATAATGTGTCCACTGCTGGGACACAGGCCTCCTCTCCTTTGAGTTGGGCTAGTGTGGATTGGTAGATGCCACATATTTATCTAGGATATGCGGATTCTCTCAAAGTTTTTTCCTGAGAGCAGTGGTGATGTGAAAAAATACACAGAGCAACACGTCTGACTAGGTTTGAACCTACGACGTGTAAAACTCGTGTATAGCTCAAATTAATCTTAAGCAGCTCAACGACCCGACGCACGATACCACAAAAACAAAGGTCATTTGGGTCACATAAAGTACTCACATTGCACGTATGGTATATGACTGATGAGAGTTACGTTAGCATTAAAAAATATACAGTTAATACTACACAAGATAGTTTATTAGACAAACTGTAGTTGGCTGAAAACAATGATAGTGCGCACTTTTGCAAGCGAACAGTCTCAGTCCACGTTGTGTTTGAGTAGGTCGCTGTTTGATTTAGTTAGATTCATCATTGGATTCGGTAGGTGGCTCTGCAATCGAGTCCTAGAATACAGGACAACATCTGACCGGTCAGTTAGGAGGCAGCTGTAGGAGCCCTACGAAATAGCACGAGTGTACATTATTTTTACATGTGTACAAAATTTTCTGAAGGAACAAGTCAATTTAAAACTTATTTATTCAAAGTAGGTTGAGAGTCACAACTTGTTGAACGTCAACATCAATACACGGAGTGATTCAAGAGGAAAGTTTATATGTATAACTCGCTTCTGCCCGTGACTTCGTTCGCCTGTCAATCGACCCAGAGAATAAAAAGTTTCACAAAAAATTCAACCTCCATTTGAAAGAAAGAAAGAAAGAAAGAAAATACATTTATTTAGCACAAACTCAAAAGGCACACAAAATAATACAGCAAAAAAAATACACAATATTAACAAAAAACACAAATTAAAAAGAAAATCAATAAAAAGTGTACAGTGCGATGTTCAGTTATAAACTAGCATTTAAGTGTGCCCCACGGCTGCGCTAAAAAGGTTCAGTTCAGCAAAAAATGTCAGACAACTAGTGCCTGACGCTGATTTTCAACTGGACCTGAAGTGTGAGCGGACGGATGTAACTCAGTTTTGTACAAATACTGCTACGTGGCGAATATATGCATACTTAAATAAAATAGATGAGTAGTGAAATGTTGATTTATATACTACGTTTAGTAAATATCTAGTGTAAATGTCTAGTGTAAGTGTCTAGTGTGTGTATCTAGTGTGTAGGTAAATACATAAATGAGACAAACGCAGGATAGACCTTAGATAATTATATACATAAAGAAAGAAACGCGTAAAGGATTCAGAGCATATAAAAAAACCTGTTTTAAACAATGCGAATCTTTCACAACACTATTCAATTCATTTATCAATACACTTCATCGGACAATACGCTGCAAGCAGCGAAACACGACGGACTATTCGCGGACAGTTTGCAAGTTTTAGTGTTTTTAACTTGGTCTATTATTTCTATGGTTTGGTTTGCATTGAGTTTGATCTAAATGTCGATGGTTATGACTTATAGTGGAAATGGAAGAAAAACGGAATAAAAAAACACAAAAAAACACGCTGGCCAACGAAGAAAGATAAGGATAAAAAGGTATGCGGTAATCAATAAAAAATATGGGGTCTCATTTGCAGAAACAGTCGTGATGGATTCTTAATAATGTTTAGGCATCTACCCTCCTCTATTTTATTTTTATTTTTCTGTCTCCTGTCTACAGTATTATGCTACTCTACGGGGATGACAAATAATAAAGTGCACAAGATTCATCACGGGAAAAGTTCTTGGTGAAGGATGAAATGTGAGATGGCACCATCACAACCTCACGATCACGATGCGTCTCAGTCGCATGCAAGTAGGCCAGGCAAATTAGGTAAGTTAAAAAGAAAACGTCGTTTAGCAATGCTTACATTGTAAGTAAACGTGCATTTTAATGTGTTGTATTGTATTCTACAGGCTTCACCCCCGCGAATGGGATGCAGCAATGCCGTGGATCAATCAGCAATCGCAAGCAGCCTGCAGCCAAAGATACAGGAGACGGAGACGGTCATTTCACCCTCTTAGGGATGGGGTTTCAAAAAACCCTTTCTTAGTGGACACCTACTCTTCACAAAGAACACACCCTCCAAATTTCATGTCTCTAGGACCAGCGGTTTAGGCTGTGCGTTAATATATTAGGTCTTTACCTATGAAATTGCCGTTCTGCAGTACTGGCCATTTCAAATCAAAATAATTTTTGTTTGTCTAAGAATTCTAATTTCAAATTAATTTTATTTTAAAAACATGGAATTCTTTTTCCAAAAGTAGTAATTTGTTTATTGATTAGTTTTACATTTTCATCGCATTTCAATCTTTTTCGTCATCATGGATACGTTAAAAATTCGAGTAATTATGTGGAATATGAGTACCGTCGTGGCAGCAACGCGGCACAAGCGGCACGCAACATCAACGACGTTTACGGAGCTAACACTACAAACCAACGCACCACCTGTTATTGGTTTGCACGCTTCCGTTCTGGAAATTTCGACCTGAAAAATGAACCTCGCGGTCGTCCGAAGACTTTGGTCGACAATGACGAATTAAAGGCGATTGTGGAAGGTGATGATACACAATCTACGGCTGAATTAGCAGCAGCTTTCGACGTTAGCGTTAAAACAATATTCGTCCATTTGCGTCAAATTGGCAAGGTAAAAAAGCTTGACAAATGGGTGCCCCACGAACTCAATGATCGCCAGCGCGAAGTACGCGTCGAGACGTGCCTTGCACTGCTCAACAGACACACAAATGAAGGAATTTTGAACCGCATTGTTACCTGCGATGAAAAATGGATTCTGTTTGATAACCGCAAGTGCTCAGCAAGTTGGTTGGATCCTGGTTCAGCACCTAAACAATGCCCTAAACGAAAACTTACCCCTAGAAAAGTGATGGTCACTGTTTGGTGGTCTAGCGCCGGTGTAATTCATCACAGCATCTTACCAAACGGGGTGAGCATTACTGCAGATGTGTACTGTGAAGAACTGAACTCAATGATGGAGAAGCTGGCACATCTCCAACCAGCATTGGTCAATCACTCGTCTCCGCTGCTCCTGCACGACAACGCGCGACCTCATACTGCACAGCAGACGGTCTCCAAGTTGCAAGAACTGGGGTTGGAAGCTCTCCGTCATCCACCCTACTCACCAGACCTTGCGCCTACAGACTACTACTTTTTCCAGAATTTGGATAACTTCTTGGCGGGAAAAAAATTCAATACCCGAGAGGCAGTACAAAATGCCTTTGAAGAATTTGTTGCCTCCCGTCCAGCTGATTTTTTTAAGAAGGGCATCAATAAACTGCCTCTGCGTTGGCAAAGATGCATTGATTGCATGGGTGATTATTTCGATTAATACAAATAAAAAATATACGAAAAAAAATCGTTTAATTTTTTTATACAAAACGGCATTTTCATAGGTAAAGACCTATTATTATATCAGTCAGTCAGGACTTTCAATTTTATAAGATAGGCGAGTGAAGCCGCTGGCTAAAGCTAGTAAAAAAAAAAATTAAGATATACAGTGTGTCTGGACATGGACTAGCGATATTCTAAATACTTAAATATAAACTATTTTAAAGTACAATTACACTCTAAGCTTGGGTCCAATACACTACCCCGCTATGTGGCAGCCATTTTGTTTTTTTTTTTTATATTTTCCATGCGAGTACAAAAAAAAATCATGTCTCTCAAAGTTTTAGTCATACTGAGATGAAAATAGGCTTATTTGAAAGACAATAATATTGTCTGCCGTTTGCATTACAAAATAAGCCGATGATTTTTTTGTACTCGCATGGACAATATTTAAAAAAAAAATGGCTGCCACAGCGGGGTAGCAAGCTTAGAGTGTAATTGTACTTGAAAATAGTTTATATTTAAGTATTTGGAATACCGCTAGTACATGTCCGGACACACTGTATATCTGTTCGTCTGTAAATTGTTGAGTGCAAGACAAGTCTCTTCTCGTTCAGAGAACGAATGTGCTTGTTCACTGCGTTTTTGTAATTTCAAACCATTGAAAATTGATTTTTATCACACATACTATCACAATTTGTATGAACCTGAACGAGGCAAAAGGAGTGTGTAGATATCGTAACAGGTGGCGTTCCGTGGTTTCTGCCTACCCCCATAGGAAAAAGGCGTGATTGTTTGTATGTATACTACAACACACAAGTTACCTTCACCATCATCACTTTATCCCATAAATGGTGATCATCAGCAATACACTCAATATTTTATGTATGTGGCAGTTTACACCTTACAGTACGATTATAGGCGCAGTGGTTAAACGAATGGCTTGTCGTGTCCCAGGTTCGTATCCGCATAGAAAAACTGTTTTCAACCAACGTTTGCCAAGACATAAAATAGACCCTTATAAAAAGAGAAGGTAATTATTTCACTACTTTTTAACCGACTTCATAAAAGGAGGAAGTTACATCGACGGCGAAGTGCCAATACCTGCTATCTTACTTTTTTTGAGAAATTACTTTCTATATAGACATACCATGATTTTAAGCTCCACTTCCGCGTGTTTTTATAGAGCCACTATCTACCTTTTTAACAACAACTGGAAAAAAATATTGTTTAAATTAAAACCAATACATTTTAGATAACCAAATACGTACGAAACCATTGTAAAAAAATAAAATAAAAATTTAAATAAAATTTCAGCGATCCTTAATAGTATATTTAAGAAAATTGTCTTTTTAGGTAGATTGATTCATTTGATTGATTCATGGTTTTAGGATATCATTTTATTTTTCACTTTGTGTAAAAATTGGTCTATATTAGTTAGAAGGTATTGGTACACACGGCTACATATCAACCTATATATTTCCAGTTTTAGCTGAGCTCGCATTGTATCCATTTTTCGTACAATGAGAGATCAGCTTATACTGGAAATGTATACCTTGATATATGTATAACCGTGCGTACTTCGCCGTCGAAATGCAAAATGATAAAGTTATAGTTATAAAATTATAATTACCTACTTACGTTTTGGTATTCAAAATATATTTTTTATATGTTCACCGGCACTTTGTAAAACCACTATGTTCACTTAGTATGTACTGGTAACTGTTAGTTAATTCTGCTGAGGTCCTGGTGGGACACCCGGATGGTATCGACAGTACGCCTCTATGGACTCTGCAGGTGATGTCCACGTATTTTATAAACGTCTGGAGTGTACCTTAGCCGAGGAATTCGCAATCATTCTGTATGGTCAGCAAAAAAATGTGAACGAAATTTTGAAAATAATAGAATAAAAAATTGTTTTCGTACACGTGCAGTGAAGGGTGCCGCAGTCGAGATGAATATTAACGTCTGCACAGTGTTGATTTTGTCAACAGCAAAATAACTTCGTATTTCAATTTATTTCTCAAAAACTGAAAAAAAAAAGTTTTGACTGTGGTAGTACCTAATCGAAACTATTCTTTAGCGCAAAAACTATACGACGTATCTTTTCAACACAGTTTGCGTTGAAAGCTATTTTTAGACTTATGTACCTATCCACACCCAAAGGGTGGCTTAGGAACCCTATTACCAAGGCTCCGCTGTCCGTCCGTACATCTGTCTGTCAGCGGGCCTTATCTTATGAACGTAATAGGTAGGTAGTTGAAATGTCAGTGTCTATTGCCGCTATAACATAAAACAATACAATTATAATAAAATTTCCTATTCGCGCTTGACCCGTTATAACGTTCTCCCCACTTAATTTTTAAAGAATTTTCATCATAAAAATAGTTGAAAAGTTATACCGCAGATGAAATATTTTATTTCATCAACTTGACAGTTGAAGGGTGAAATTCAAAGTAATTTTCTGCGTTGAAACTTGAATTGAATATACTTTTGTTATTATGTGATTTGAGAAGGAGTTTACGTTATTAGTTAACTCCTTTTTCTTCACTCTTTTTTTAAAAGCCTTTTCAATTCCATCTTTCATTCATTCAATTGTACTGTTAAACATGACGTTTAAGCAAAAATACAATACACACAAAAAAAATATTCAGCAAACAGATTTTTTTCTGCCAACCCTACTAAGTTGATCTTGGCTTTGGCAGTCTCAAAGATATGTGACATGAAAACACAATGTGCCTACAAAAAACACGCGCCAAACGGTGAGTATAAACCATTGAGCATCGACTACATTCTATAGAGGCCTGCACGTAATCTATGGTATTCAGTTATCAATATCCCACGATATTTGAGGTCATCAAGGTCTTTTTTGAGGACTTAAACGGTAAATTTTGGTTGATTTCTGAAACCCTTTCCTCGTAATTAAAAACGTTCAAAATCTAATCGCAATCTCATCTCGGCGACAATCAAATGTCCAAAACTTATCAAAAACGTATGGAAACTCGAAGTATATTTACCCGACTTCAAAAAAAGGAGGAGGTTCTCAATTCGACTGTATTTTTTGAATGTTTGTTACCTCAGAACTTTCGACTGGTGAACCGATTTTGATCATTCGTTTTTTATTTGAAATCTGGTGCTGGACGTGTGGTCCCATTTCAATTTGGTTTAGTTCTGACAATAGCATCCATGAAAACACCATGTATGTCTTAAATCTCACCTGGCCAGTAGTGGTATAGGAATTAGTGCGGGGTACATACCATAACTAAAAAGTTAAAAATGAAAACGTATGACAAAAAAAAAAAAAACAACCGACTTCCTTAAAAACACTACAAAGTAAAAAATAACTTTAATTTTGAAAGTCGGTAGCAAAATACTTAAATAAAGATCCGAAATTAAAGTTATTTTTCATTTTGTAGTGTTCTTAAGGAAGTCTGTTGTTTTTTTTTGGTAAAATTTTTTTTTGACAGTTTGAGACTGAGATCAGACTGAGAATGTTCTTAAAATTACAAGAATTGCCCCTTTGATTAAAACGTGATGAAGCCGTTCACTGACCTGTTAGTGTTTTTAAGAAAATCAGTTTTGTTATAATGACATTGTTTTAGATGCAACAAAGCTAAGGAAGACGTCCTTGAGTGGCACACTTTTCCGAGAAAATGCGATAGGCAGGTAGCACGTGTCTGGACTGGGAATCAAACCCGGATTTTCACACTTGACAGCTGCGCCTACAACCACTAAACTGTTAAGGCAGTCATTTAGGTGCATATAATTACTTATCGTAAGTACAAATTATTATTATTTTGTAGTTCCAAGAAAAAATGGTCAGACATTTTTATCACATCGTTGAATCTATGGTTGAACACAGGTTTAGTATCATTTTGAAGTGAAACTTCTAATGCGACTTCCAACAAGGTTGCGTTAAACGTTTACCGCTACCATGGAGGGGGTATGACAGCACAATTGTCAAAGTGTTCGTGCACACGCCAATGATTTGACGGATAGTTTTTGAAAAATCGAACATTTTAATGTTATCAGAAACGTTTACCCCTTCCTATTTTCATTTCCACATTACAAAGTTTCACTTCTTCCGCGCGGAAGGACTCCACGCACTATTTTTTGTTTATTTATCTGTTATCCGCATGACTTAGTTAGCTATTCAGGCTTAAAATAAGCCTATCTCGTTGGCCAGGTCACAAGCTATCTATCTGGCTAATTTCATTCAAATCCGTTCAACCGTTTTTGTGTGAAAGTGTTACAAAAGAATAAATAAACTAACTCACTTTCGAATTTATAATCTTACTAGTTAAGAGAACATTTAGCCATTTAAATGATGTTTAACGGAGAATTTTAGGATTAGTTATAAAAAGATATCACCTAATACTTAGGCGATACCAGAGTCGTACCATGTCTCGTAGTTTGAAGAACATTACAGTCTGATCTCAGTGGCAGTCTGTCAAAAATGCGTCGGATTTCCATACATTTTTATCGACAAGTTATCGACCTTTGATTGTCGCTGAGATGAATTTGCGACTGAATATTGAACGTTATTAATTACGAAAATTGGACTTCAGTTTGTAATGATTAGTATAAATAAAGGCTCATGCAGACTAGCGCGACGCGACTCGCTGTCGCGACTGCCGCGACTGGCGCGACAGGTTACCTCTGTGTGGTGTCGTGCGCGTTTTCATGTACCTCGTCTGCACGAGCCTTAAAGGGAAACCCTGCTATACCTATAACACCTTTTACAGATTTCATAGCCGGGGAAACACTAAAATCTTGTTTTAAGAATAGTCATCACGTGAAAAACATTTTTACAGAAAAAAAAAAACGATTTATTTAGCGAAAAAAACATCTCCAAAATTCAAATGCACATTATTTACCGTAAAAGCTCTAATCCAGATATCGTGAGGGTGATAAATTAAGTGAACAGTTCACAGTACTGTTAGACGTGTCGGCGGACGGCGCAAAAAATTCGCGGCCACTTGCACGTGCGTCGCATACGAGAAATACTTATTTTACTAAAATTTACGGGATTTCTTTTATTGTTTTCTGTATCGGGGTCTGTAGGTTTTTACCCTACTCAGAATGATGGGCTTTTTGGACGATTCGTGTTAGGAATATTTTAAAGGATTAATCATTTTTTAAATGTGGTTTAGGTAGTCAAGAGTACGGAGAGTACCTATGTCACGTTTAGCCCGTGTTATGCTTTCTTTTTAGGAAGAGAAACTATAAATCAATTTTATTTCTGTAAGTAGTTTTCTACTAACACTTTTACACGTCAATCATATTTTTAAAACCTGTAGATGAGGTCAGCGTTTCCCATCTGACCGAAACAAACTCAGAGGTCACAGTCTCTTTTAAAATCCAGACATAATCTTGGACAGATCATGAGAGGAACATGTGGATTGGTGTCTGAAATAAAATTTTGAGCAAAGAACCACACAGTTGTTGTGATAGTCATTGCGCTCGATAATCTAATAGCCAAGAGCCTCGACCAACATCTAATAGCCAAGAGCCTCGACCAACATCTCAGGAGGCTCTCATTGCTCTATTGCGCGGCTGGGTCAAGGGTTTGATTCAGAAAGCAGTACTCCTGAACACGGCACACATAAAGAGGTTCCTCTCTCTCTAGAGCCTTGACCATCCACAGCTTAGACCCTGTTCGTGCTACTGGTATGCTAACAGAAGAATAAATAAATATGAAAAAAGAAACAGACATGTTGCGACGACCAAAAATGAATTTGGATAAAGGTTCCATTCCGTATGGTGTCGGACGTAAAACATGGCACCATCCCATTTCTTCCCATGGTTGTTGTAAGAGGCCACTAAGGGAATCACTAGAAAATGAGCTGCAGCGTTCTCTATACATTTTACCACCATACTGCGCTCGCCAACCTGCCTGCCAAGTGTGGCATACCCCTCAAAATTGGAGGCCTAGGTCTAGTAGTGGACGTATTCCGGCTGAACGGATTTAGGGTAGGAGATTGAGGTGTACGGTGTTACAAAAATGGATAGAATAAGAAATAAGTACATAAAAGGAAGTCTGAAAGTGGCACCGGTGACTGAAAAGTCGTGTGTGGTTGTCAGGGTATGGGCTCGTGATACGGAGGAGTGGGGAATGTTTTGAGTATGAATGTATGTGCTATAAGAGTTGAGGGAGACCAATGAAACGATCCATGTAGGTATGTGAATGTGTGAATGATGATATGCATAGAAAGGGGGTGACTACCGAGATGACATTTGATAGAGAAGTATGAAAGAGAAAGGCAAGTTGCGCCCACCACTAATTAGTTAGGAGACTGATTATATTAAGAAGATAGAATAAATTGTTACCTTTTATCTTTGGTGAAAATCTTTTTCCACTCACTTCAGAAGGATAGAGCACTACTAACCACGATTGAAGAATGATTAGTGAATGTGGAGGATTACAATCGATAGCCGATATATTTCTTGAATCTTTTTCTTTAGATAATGGCTATTGTTGCCGTGGGATATAAAATGCTTAAGGTGTAGTCAGATCAATCACGTCAGTCAGCCTCATTTGTTTAGTGGTTGCAAGCGCGACTTCTGAGCATGGGGTCCTAAGTTTGATTCCTGAGTTGGGTAAATTGTTATTAGGTTTGTCCATGTGGAATTCCTCAGTAGCAGCTCTGACCTGTACCCTAATTGCGTAACGTACTATCAAATAGAATCTGAATTATTTTGAAGATTATTTGTAATCCATTGCGTCATATGTTCTAAAAAATTGTCCGCTTAGTAAAGTATATAAGGCAATGAATGTTGTTGAACTGTCGACATGAAAGCGAATCCTACTGACTGGATTCATGCCTGATTCATAGCAGTAGGCTCGCCCTCTGTTACGTGGAAAAAAGAAGAAAGAAAATACGGTCATTAAGTTTATTTTGGTGCGACATATTTGATGAAAAGTGGGTACATTTCGTCAGTTATGTTTAAATCTATAAGATGCACCTCAGCCAAGAAAGATTATTCTTCGATCTACGTCGATGATTCCCTCAAAATATGACATCTTATATTTTCATGTCTGGGTTGTGGAGGTGAGATAGGCAGTCGCTCCCTGTAAAATTCTGCTATTCAGCTGCATACAGTTTAGTTTGAAGTTGACCCCAACATAGTTGAGGCAAGGCAGGAATAGCACCATCCCATTTCGTCCCGTGGGTGTCGTAAAAGGTGACTAAGGGAGTTATTAGAGAATGGGCAGCAGCGTTCTCTATACATTTTACCACCATACTGCGTTCGCCAGCTCGTCTGCCAAGCGTGGAGATTCTGGCAAACCCCTCAAATTTGGGGAGATCTATGTCCAGCAGCGGACGTCTTATGGCTGAAATGATGATGAGGCAGATCACGATGAGAAATAATCGAATCGGGTGCGTCCACCACTGGGGGCGTAAGCCACGGACCCGATATTACCATGTACCAAAGTATTATGTCAGTCGACGCCGATCGTCCACAGTGTAGGTGTGCCCTTGCTTGGAAAGTAAAATAATAATACCTAAATAATAAATAAACTACATTCAAATATTTCTTAAATAGCAAAATGAGACTACTGGAGCAGATACATGTGGTTTAAGAACTTTATTATTCCTCATTAAGAACAGAATACATACATACATTAACTAACGCCTTTTCCCATTCCCATAGGGTAGGCAGAAACTACGGAACACCGCCTGTTACGATCCTTACACACTCCTTTTGCCTCGTTTACGTTCATACATCTGGTCATACATACACGCCGGTTGCGAATACTACGCAACTAACCGTTCTGAAGAACATCACCAGTAAGGTCACCATATGTCCTCCTAGGGCGTCCCCTACCGGCGTGTCCAGTCACATCGGTCTAGTAAATATCATATCAGACGTCACATGTCGTCGAAATTTTAGTTTTAAGACATCCTCACGATGTTTTCTTTCACCGCTTTGATAGCAGTAGTGATGAAATGATAGCAGTAGTGATGAAATGATAGCAGTAGTGATGAAATGATAGCAGTAGTGATGAAATGATTTACACCAAGGAAAGTGCCTGCCTGGGTTGGAACGGGTCCACGACCTACGACTCGTATGATGAAGCCGTTTCCACTGGAGCACCACTGCTCGTGTGGTCACAGGCTCTATGCTAAATACTAGTACACACCTGCATCTGGATAAACTTTAGGACGACCACAAATAAGTTGAATAAAGCTAGGCAACCCTAAAATACTTTAAAGAAAGGCTAGAAATTACAAAAGTAAGTATACAGGCAGACTTCCCAGGTAATCTAGCAATCTAAAAAGTTCAAAATTCACATATTTCTTTTTGCCATCATCTGCCAAAAATCTAGACACGTTTCGTCCTAGATCTAACGTCTAGATCTGAGGAGCCAAGACCCCTAAAACTATGAGTCATTTCGAACTGATGTAATCTATTTAGAACAATAGTGGAGTCGGCATTTGTTTTATTTTTTTCCACTACGTGAAAAATGTCTGCCCTAGAGATCATTTATAAATATTATTGTAAGCCTGCATTGTGCTACTTTCAAAACGGTGAAGAAGACAGTGAGTACATCGGCACAATCCTACAACCAAAAATTCAAAGACATATGACAGGTACCAACCCACATGAGGCCCGCCTATACCCCTTACAGAGCAGAGACAGAGAGGGAGAATTTTATAGCCTGTTTGTTATCCCACACAGCTGGATCACGCAACGTTGCTGTGTCTTGGTTTCCGTTACTATAGGCGTAGCATGAGCACCGTCTTGTCGACGGAAGAGTAGACAAGAATGACGTTCCTTGTAGTCAGAACGACCGCAGCAGAGTAGAGAGTCAACTGCAAAAAAAAAACAGTAATATTGACGTTAACCATTTCCTTGGTTAATGCCCTATTAACTAAATGATATAGCAAGAGAAGGTAGCTTTGATCTTCTATTAATTACAACAGTTTGGTGTTCATAACGATCTCCGGTAAGATCACAATTTTGTTAATAACCGTTATACTTTGTGGCCGTCAAGTAGAAAGTTTTCAAAGTCAAAGTCAAAGTAAATTTATTTGCCCAAATATGTGTACACATACAGAATTACAACGTGCATGCAGGATAACATAAAAGTAAATATAAGTTGAGACATGTTTGCCACGTATTATGGCGTGCGAATATTAGTTGTAATCGGATTGTTAATAATTTAGGTAGTCCAGTCAATATCCTTAATTTACCTTGAATTTAGCAAACTGTAACAAAATTATGAATGACAACAATAAACAAACATAATAAAAATCAAAATTTAAAAATAAATAAATTCAAAAATCTATGTCAAAATACATGGTTCTGTTAGAAATTCATTAATATTATAATACGCTTCTTTGGTTAGAAATGACTTTAGTTGTTTTATCAATTGTACATTATTAAGCTCCCTCCAACTCTTCGGTAACTTATTATAAATTATGGGGGCCATGCAAAAAACACTTCTGCGCATAAGTGCAGTCCTACTACTATGCAGACAGAGCTGACTTTGATCACGCCTGTTTCTGGGAAATTTATCTGCCATTCGCGAAAATAAATGACTATTATTTCTAACAAATATTACTGACTCCAGAATATAAACAGATGCTAATGTCAATATTTTATAGCGTATGAAATAGGGCTTACAACTATCGGTAGTTTTTAACTTAAACATCGCTCTGAGGCATCTCTTTTGTGCTTTAAATGCAACTTCTTTGTTAGCCGAGTTACCCCAAAAGATAACACCGTATCTGAGAATGGATTCAGTTAACCCGTAGTAAGCAGTTAGTAGTACATCTATGTTAACAGCCCGAGACAGATTGTACAAGGCGCACGCACAACTACTTATTCTCTTAGTCAGGCTCTCTACATGCGCCTTCCAATTTAAATGGCGGTCTATTATAAGCCCTAGAAACTTAGTTGTACTAACTGTGTCAATTGTAATGTCATTATATTTTATGTCAAGATTGGGAAGAGTCAATGCGCGCTGGCTAAAATGCATAATTACGGTCTTATTTAAATTTATTTTTAAATTATTATTGTCTAGCCATTCTATAGCTTCTGTTAATGTCATATTTATGTCTTCTTTATAAAAATCCTTTTCATTACAAGGTATAGTTATTGTACTATCATCCGCGAACAGTGTCATAGGGTGTTTGATTGCCATCGGAAAGTCATTAATATAAAGTGTGAAAAGCGGTGGTCCTAGTATACTTCCTTGTGGCACTCCGTAGATGACGTTACGTTCCTCAGATAGAAATATTTCTTCTCTTTTGGAGCTTCTATTAATTCTACTTATTTCCGTTATTTGTTTTCTATCGTGAAAGTACGATTTGAAGAGCTCAAGGACATTTCCTCTTACACCGTAAGCATCAAGTTTTTTCAGTAAAATATTATGTTGCACATAATCAAACGCCTGTGTCATGTCACAAAATATGGCACACACTGGAGTATTTTTATCCATATTCGTAATAACATTATGTAAAAAGTCATAAATAGCCATGTTTATTGTCTTGTTTTTCCTAAATCCTTTTTGTTCGTAGCAAAGAATATTTTTCGCTTCTAAATATAAATTGAGTTCTTTACATACATATTTTTCAATAATTTTAGAAAATATTGGTATTAATGAATTCGGCCTGTAATATTCCACTAACTCTCTATCTTGTTTTTTGAACAAAGGCTTTATCACAGATTTTTTAAGGGCTTCTGGAAAAATACCTTCGCTTATACACAAATTTATAATATAACTTAAAGGGCAACAAATTTCCTCAGCTACTGCTTTGAGTATTTTTGTACAAATGCCATCGTAACCTACACTATTTGTATTGTTAAGGGCTAAAGTAATTCTTAATACATCATTTGGTAAACTTGGAGCCATGAACATAGAATCCTTTCTGTTTAAAATGTGTTTTGTGACTCGGTCTCCTGAATTACTAATGGGCTGAATTTTATCAATAAAATAATCATTAAATACATTAGAAATATATTTTGGATCGGAGATAATTTCATTATTATTAATTCTAAGTTTATTTATATTATTATTTGGAATATTTAACTTCGTTTGATTTATAATTTGCCATGTTGCTTTGGATTTATTTTTTGATGTCTTTATTTTATGGTTATTTTGAGCTCGCTTAGTTAAATTAATAATCTTTTTAAACAATTTAGTGTAATTTTTAAAACGCGTTTTATTCTGATTAGTGGTTTTTAATCGGAATTGCCACAATAATTGCCGTTTTTTCTCGCTGCATTTTTTGATACCACGTGATACCCATTTTTGTTTTTTATTAACATTTACCGAGACGATAGTTTCGGGGAAGCACTGACTATAAAGTAAAGAAAAAATCTCTAAAAACGCGTCAAAAGCTACATTTGGGTCAAGTGTTGCATACACTTCTGAAAACGTCAGACTCTGCAGATAGGCCTTAAATTTATTAATGTTATCTTTATGATAGTCACGTCTTCTCCTACTCCACCGATCAAAAGTACATACTGTGCTAGTTGGGAATTTCAATAACTGGGCTGTGTGATCCGACAAAGCCAGCTCTAATACTGAAGCCTTACAGGATCTGTTAAAATTATGCGCAAAATTGTCAATGCATGTTTTGCTCTGCATTTTCTACTAATTTTAGCATAGCGATTACAAAATCAAATTATCTCCACTACCTTAACCTTAGACTACTGATAATAGTCACTTGTCAGTGTGATTTTGGCAGTTTGGATAGAAAACTTTCTTCTGAAAGAAAATCTAAGATTAAAGACAAAAGATCGCGAGAAACGAACGACAAATTGACAGACTGTATAAGGATTACTAAGGTGAGATGTCAAAAATAGAGAAACGAACTACCTATCACTTTGTATAGAAATAGCTGTGTCTATTTTTCGTAGAAATGAAAGTGTCATGAGAAGCCCGCTGGTTTACTTGGCTCGTGGCTAAGCAATAACAACACAACGGGTGGATAGTTTAAGTTCAGTTTCGTTGTCTTTGGATATATTTTAGTCTCTGAGGCATACGCCGAAATGATGGCCGTTTTGCATGGATGTGACGCATGTTTTCCAACAGCTAATTAATTAATTTTTAAATGCTTCTGGTCTTTCTGGCGTCATATTTGCCGCAAATGTACATATTTTCCTTCTTTCTTTCTAAACGCTCTATCCGCAAAAAAATAATTTTCGAAATCCATCCACAATTGCAGGAGATAACGCGGAAAATACAAACAAATAAAACTTCTTTCAAAAAAAAAAAACAACTGACTTCCTTAAAAAGACTACAAAGTGAAATGTACCTTTTAATTTTAAATAATATATTTAAATTAAAAAACACACGAATTGAGAACGTTGAAGTCGTTTAAAAACATTTTTTTTTAATTTTGATAAAAATAAGGATCAATCAAATCAAATCTAAATCAAAATATTTTTATTTCACATAAACCTACATGGGCACTTATGAAACGTCATAAGCTAGGTGCACGGTTCCAAATTGTTGATTCCTATGGAGAAGAGCCGGCAAAAAACTTCATGGTTACTCTCTTAAAAATTAATAATTGGTTTTTACAATGGTTTCAAATTACAGTGTTAATGGGTATGGGAGGACGGTGTAGGCCTGTCAACAAGTACCAGGTTCTGAATAAGATAGAATGTGAATGGATGATTTCTTTCGCCATGGTAGTCTACGTCTACTCCACAGATTGTTCGTCTAGCCCAGAGGTCCCTGACCCCGTGTGAATTAACATCGCGAACACTACAAATAACTCCACTTTTCAGCGTGTTTAGAATAAAATAAATACTAAATATATCGTTATAGTAATACTCTATAATGTATCGGCAGTACGTTGTGTGGTAATGTCCACTATTGGGCGCAGGCCTTAAGGAAACCGCTATAATGAGTTATTATGGTTTCTTTGTTTCCCACGTGCTGTGGGTAGCTATAGGACGCTGCCGACTACCCTACAATACCAATCTACTGCAAGGTATTGCACTACTACAGTTTGAGTTCTTCAAGGAACATCCTTCTCCTATTTTAAGTGTGATTTCAGCACTTTGTTTATGTTTTGACTAATATGTAATTGCCAGTGTCGTAACATGTATTTGTATTGTCTGTGGTCCCGATATCAACAAGCCATGGACAATATTTTTAAACAGTTTTTTTAACCCCCGACGGAAAAAGAGGGGTGTTATAAGTTTGACGTGTCTGTCTGTCTGTCTGTGTGTGTGTCTGTCTGTGTGTCTGTCTGTCTGTGGCATCATAGCTCCCGAACGGATGAAGCGATTTCAATTATTATTTTTTTGTATTAAAGGTGACTTATGTACAAGTGTTCTTAGATATGTTTGATGAAAATCGGTTGAGCCGTTTAAAAGTTGCGGGGGGTGAAAGTGGGGAAGAATAATCGAATGTCTACAAATATACTCGAGTGGGGTCTCAAATTAAAGCGCACTGAAAGAGAATATTGATGACTTAATCGAAAATGTTCTTAGCTTCGCTTGATGAGAAAATTGGTGGTGGGAAAATTGGGACATGGAAATCCGATTGTCACGTGAGAGTATCAATGACTACATCTCAGTCTTTGCAATTCTGCTAAAGATGATTTGTCTTGGGCTTGACCTTTTGCGAAAGTACTTTTACCTAAGTAAACCACAGCTTTTTCAATTGTCGTCCCTTGCAACTTATATGCTGTAATCGCCCAACATAAAATGATAGGAAAAATTGTTTTTTCAATATTTCCATATCCTCTAAGACCTTGAAAAGTTACATTATGTGGCCTTATCAGAATCCATCTGTAGGGGCGCTGACGCAGTCGTTTTATATTCCTCGCATGCGCAGCGCCCGGCGAAGCCAGTTCGCCCGAAACCGCTTTCCGCTATACACGCGCCGTAAATACAACTTTGTAATATCAACTCTAGTAAAGACTTATATAGCATACAACTTCTATTTATTTTCTCTCCGCACACACTACCCTGGAACACACACAAAATTGGTGACCCCGACGTGATCCTAAAGTGTGTGCGTTGATCGAGAACGGGCAACTCATCCTAACATCCACGCGGTATAGTGTGAAAACCCACAGTGCTTATTGAGAAAAAGTCACAAAGTCAAGCCTGAAGATGGAAGAAAAAGCGACCGCTGGAGAATACGTTCTCTCACCCGTGTCCGTGACCGACAAGATAGAAAATTTTTGGACCAAGTCACCAGAATTATGGTTCGCCAAAGCGGAAACAATTATAAACGCGCAGAAGATGTCCGACGACTCCAAGTACCGAATATTAGTCTCGAAGCTCAACCAGGAAGTCACAGAACAAGTAGCATCAATTATATTTGAACCGCCCAAAGAAAAAAAATACGAGACCTTGAAGGAAAAGTTACTCTCAGTTTACAGAGAGTCGGATGAATGTCAAATCAAAAAGCTGGTTTGCGGAATGGAGCTGGGAGACCAACAGCCATCACACCTTCTTCGAAAAATGAGGGAGCTAGCCAGAGGAAGGGTGACAGACGAAACACTCAGGGTGATGTGGAAGAACCAATTACCACCGTCTATACGCAGCATTTTGGCAGTATCCGACGAGGCAAACTTAGAAAAATTAGCGTCGATCGCAGACAATGTAGCAGAAAACGCAACTCCGGTCCACAGTGTCGCTAGTGTGAAAGAAGCGTCAAGCCCATCGAAAAAGGATGACGCAGTGATAGCCGAAATCAGACAACTTGGTGATAGATTACGCAGGCTCGAGAGCACACCCAGAGGTCGTTCGCGAAACTTTAGATCTAGAAGAAGCAGATCCAGGTCGGGATCGAACTCCAGGTCTACCAAGGCGATGACAAGTGATGACCCCAACTGGTTGTGCCGGTACCACTTCCGATTCCGTAACAAGGCGACGAGGTGTGAACATCCGTGCAATTGGAAGAAGTCGAAGCCAGCGGAAAACTAGTGTCGGTGCAGTCGGCGACGGGTGGCTGCGACCGCGTGCACGGAAATCACCGTCTAAGCGTCCGGGACAAGAACTCAGGTTTGAACTTTTTAGTAGATAGTGGTGCAAATGTGTCAGTTCTACCTCGCAGAGTGGTTTTCAAGAAAAATAACGCACAAAGTGCCGGTTATAAGTTATACGCTGCGAACGGAACCGAAATAACTACGTACGGTACACACATGTTAGATCTAGACTTAAATCTTAGACGAGCGTTCCGTTGGTTATTTACGATAGCGGACGTACAGCAACCAATATTAGGTGCTGACTTCTTAGCTAAATATAATCTGTTAATTGACTTGAACGGACGAAGGCTAGTCGACCAGGCAACAAATTTAGGCGCGAGAGGAAACCTCTCCGACTCGACTGAGCCCACGGTTAAAACCATTGTTGATGACTGCCCTTATCACGAGTTATTATGTAAGTTCCCAGAGGTAACTAAACCAGTTTCATATAAAGAGACACCTAGACATAGCGTTCGTCATTTTATAGAAACAACTGGTACCCCAGTGCACGCACGAGCGAGACAGCTACCACCGGACAGGTACGTAAAAGCTAAAAATGAATTTAGGGTCATGCAAGAGCTGGGGATCTGCAGGCCGAGCCACAGCGCTTGGGCAAGTCCTCTGCACGTGGTACCCAAGAAAGACGGTAATATTAGGCCATGCGGAGACTACAGACGTTTAAATGCGATCACCAAACCGGATCGCTACCCTGTACCTCGTCTTCATGATTTTACATATATGTTAGCTAATAAGAAAATATTCTCAAAGTTAGATATTAACCGAGCATACAATTGTATACCTGTCGCGGAAAATGACATTGAAAAAACTGCTGTCATAACACCTTTTGGCTTATTTGAATTTATGCGCATGCCTTTCGGATTACGTAATGCAGCACAAACGTTTCAGCGTTTCATGCATCACACGGTATTGGAAGGTTTGGATTTCCTATTCAACTATGTAGATGACGTCATCATAGCATCAGATAACGAAGTACAGCACAAACAACACTTAGAAAAAGTTTTCGAAAGATTTAATGAATACGGCATAACCATAAATTTTTCCAAATGTAGCTTCGGTAAACAAAAATTAGAATTTTTAGGATATGAAGTGTCAACAGAGGGAATTAGACCTCTAGAAGATAAGGTAAAAGCCATTGTAGATTTTCCAAAACCGGAAACAGTTGAGGAACTTAGAAGATTTCTAGGAATGTTAAATTTTTATAGGGCAAGTATACCTCAATCGGCTGATCATCAAACAGAGTTGAATAAATACCTAGGAAATACAAAACGCAAAGATAAAACTAAAATTAACTGGACACTAGTAGCTGAAAACAACTTTGAGCAATGTAAGAAAGACCTAAAGAACGCGGTAATGTTATCATATCCAACGTCAAATACTCCGTTAGCGTTAATGACCGATGCGTCAGACACATGTGTGGGCGCAGTATTACAGCAAAAGTTAAACAACAAGTGGAAACCATTAGGGTATTTTTCTAAAAAATTAACACAAGCCCAAATGAAATATAGTACATATGACAGGGAATTATTAGGAATATATTCAGCCATAATTCATTTCCGCAACATGGTTGAAGGTCAACAGTTAATTATTTTTACAGACCATAAGCCTTTATCATTTGCATTTAGTAAAATAGGTACAGATAGAGAAACTTCTCGGAGAGCTAGACAGATCATGTTCATTAGCGAATTCAGCACGGACATAAGACACATTAGTGGGAACGATAATTTAGTGGCGGATACATTATCCAGAGTAGCAACAATATCGTGCCCCACAACGATCGACTTCGCAGAACTTGCAGCCGCACAGGAAACGGACGGCGAGCTAGCAAAATTGCAAAGCGAATCGAATAACAATAACAACATAATGTTGAAACGTGTAACTATATACAATACAGAGAAATACATTGTTTGTGAAGTTTCAACCGACTCGGCACGCCCATACTTGACCGGAAAGTTTCGACGTTTAGCTTTCGACTCAATACATAACTTGAGCCATCCAAGCATTAGAGCAAGTAGAAAATTAGTTAGTGATAGGTATTTTTGGCCAAATATGAATAAAGACGTTGGAAATTGGGCCAAGACTTGCATTAGATGTCAAAAAGCGAAAGTTCAAAAGCATACCAATGCAGATTTAAGCACCTTTGAGAATTGTAAGCGTTTTGAACATATTCACATAGACATAGTAGGACCGCTACCAACAACACCAGAGGGATTTAAATATTGTTTGACGATAATAGACAGGTTTACGCGTTGGCCAGAAGCATTTCCATTAAAAGAAATAACTGCAGAAATAGTAGCCAAAACTTTATATGAAGGTTGGATTAGTCGTTATGGGTGCCCGGTTAAACTCACAAGTGATCAGGGAAGACAGTTCGAAAGTAATTTATTTAGAGAATTAATGACAATTATGGGAATACAGAAAACCCGTACCACCCCATATCATCCTCAATGCAATGGAGCGATAGAAAGATGGCATAGGTCGTTAAAAGCAGCACTAAAAGCACGTTTAGACAATAAAAGCTGGATAGATGAACTAGCAACAGTAATGTTAGGATTGCGCACGACAATTAGGTCCGACACAGGCGTAACCGCAGCACAAATGCTATACGGCAGTAATATTAGGCTACCAGGTGACTTTTATGACCAGAGCAATGTACAGTTGCATGATGACAACAATTTCGTTAAAAAAATTAAGGACGTAATAGATGGGTTGAAACCGTCCACTAGAGTAAACAAGTCACCTCGCAAGATTTTTATACACAAAGATTTATTAACCAGTGATTATGTATTCATTAGAAATGACGCTGTACGGAAACCATTACAATCTCCATACGATGGACCATATCGCGTCATAAGTAGAAACGAAAAAGTGTATCGCGTACAGTTAAGTAAGTTGTATGCTATATAAGTCTTTACTAGAGTTGATATTACAAAGTTGTATTTACGGCGCGTGTATAGCGGAAAGCGGTTTCGGGCGAACTGGCTTCGCCGGGCGCTGCGCATGCGAGGAATATAAAACGACTGCGTCAGCGCCCCTACACATCCATTCTCGTCAACACAACTCCGGCCGATAGTGGCATCATCAAATTGAATTGATATTGTTTTTGGAAGCTTCCCATCTTCCTGTTGGCCACGGCGAAGTTCTATGTATTTACAACTTAACAAAATCTACATTATAATAAGTATACCTATAAAAAGAATAAAATAAAAATAAAAATTTAAAAAACCCCCGACACAAAAACCTAAGATCCCTTTAAGAAGTAAAAAATAATAAAAAAAACTCAATCTTAAAGTACCTAAGTATGTATTAATAATTAAAAAAAAATAAATACGTTACGTTGGGGGACCGCTCTGCGAGGGCAGACGTCGTTGACCGTCGTATCCTAAATGGAATATTTAGAAGTAATTTTATAAAAGTTTTCTTCAGTTAGGTAATAGACTGTTTGTAATTAAATTGTTAAGTTTGGAGCGGTCCCCCAACGCGACGTACTTTTTTTTTTGAATTATTAATACATACTTAGGTACTTTAAGATTGAGTTTTTTTTATTATTGAAGTGAAAACTTCTTTAGCGGCGTTGAGCACTTTTTCTGTAATGGGTATAAAATCTTAAACTCGCGTCAGGACACGTGACCTGATCGAAAAAGCGTAGGACGGATGGAGAGTAGACAGCTATCCCCTCTCTACGGCGCGGCGAAAATGTATGCCTGGGCCTAATGTTTCGTTTAGGCGGCGCAGGGCGCTTGCGCGAATGTTCGTCTATGTTACAGCGTGCCACGCGCATCCATGGATGGTGACAGCTGATGGCTCGACCGTCTGTGTAGTGATCACATTGTTGTGTATTCGTAAAATTCGTGAATATAAAGTGCTTAAAATATGGAAATTGAACAACAAATTATTCCCTAACCATTCCAAAATATCAAACATGCTCAACGTTAATAATCAAGTTTTCACTTCTGCCGGCACTCCCGGAGTGCAATTTTTTTTTTACTTTTTTTAGTGACTAATACCCGTATTTTGGCTCCACTTTTGGCTACGTTGTATGCGTGCGTTTTAATGTTTCTTTTTTTCTCGTTATATGCATTTTGATTATGCAGAAAAACAAATATAAATTTGGAAAACAAAATCAAACCCTAAGGGTCGGAAAACAGGAGATGATTGATTGTTCGCTCACTGACTGTAATGTATAACCACGCATAACTTTATACAGAGTAGTCCGATTTTTATAATTCTTTTTTATTGGATAGGGTATACCTTGCCAAGTATTATTAGTACATTAAAGCCACAAAAAAATATAAAATAAAAACTTTTTAACAAAAAATAAAACCTGCAAAAACTGAAAAGCAAAAAATAATAAACCTTAAAATTATGAGTCGGCGCTTAAAAATCAATGAACAACGATCACTCAAAGTGCCGACTCATAATTTTAAGGTTTATTATTTTTTGCTTTTCAGTATTTTCAGGTTTTATTTTTTGTTAAAAAGTTTTTCTTTCTCTTCTTTTTCTTCCTTTTCTTTTTCTTTCTTTTCTTTTTCTTTCTTTTGTTTACTTTTCTTTCATTCTTTTCTGATTATTTAATCCCATTGAAGGTTTTTTTTTTTCATGAAATAGTTACTCAAATAGAGAGTCATGAGTACACAAGAGAAAGTCTGGAAGTGGTACCAATAACTGAAGTTGTATGGAAATCTGTTGCCGTGGTATGGTCACGTGAAGCGGTGGGATGAGGAAATTGTTGTGAGCAAAGTTTTGAGTATGAAAGTCGATGGCTACAAGAGTAGGGGAGACCGAAGAAACGGTGGGTGGACCGTGTGAATGAAAAAAAGAGGATGGCGAGATGACGACTAATAGAGAAGTGTGGAAGAAAAAGACATGTTGCGCCGACCAGAAACAAAATGGGATGAGGGCAGAAGATGATGATGATGAGAATGATGCGTCACTGTACGGGATTAAAGGAACTAGAGCGTTGTATTGATGATTTTATGAGTATGATTCTGTAAAGCCATATTTGTTACGGTCGCGGATTATATTTTAATGAACGTACAATTTGACATTGTACTGCAAATTTCAAAAAAAAAAAAAAAAAAAAACGTCAGGAAATTCGAACTTCCGT
Organism: Aporophyla nigra; assembly: GCA_947507805.1. NCBI lineage: Eukaryota > Metazoa > Arthropoda > Insecta > Lepidoptera > Noctuidae > Aporophyla > Aporophyla nigra. The sequence continues at coordinate 13,857,501 of OX382320.1, forward strand.
GTTACCTTAGCGGCTCCACTTTAGGAAAAGCGTCATTTCAGTTTTAAGAGAAGGTGTGAATGTTAATGTCCCGATCCTGGATTAAGTTCCAATTTAACAGTAGCGACTGGTCATATCTAGGTTGATTAGCTTGATCTAATTTCTGAATTTTTATTTTATTTCAATTACTGATGGTTTTACTGTGCACGTCTTGTACATCGTTGTCACATTTATAATTTAAACGTAAATGCTGTAAGTAAATTATTGGAACGAAGTTCCTTATCGCGCGTTGTGAAAGTGGGCTAGACGGAAAAAATTCTTACGAAAAGTTGTCACGACATGCTTTAACCGACTTCAAAAAAAGGACGAGGTTTCTCAATTCGACCGTATATATTTTGTATGTTGTTGTTTTTTTTGTTGTGAGTAGAGAGGGAGAGAGGGGGAGAGGGGGGAGGGGGAGAGGGGGGAGGGTAGAGGGGAAGAGAGAGGGGAGAGGGAGAGAGAGGGAGAGATGGAGAGAGAGCGAGGTAGAGGGAGAGAGAGGTAGAGAGAGAGGGAGAGAGAAGGAGATAGGGAGAGAGAGAGAGAATATTTTTGTTGAGTGTATACAGGTTTTTTGTACATAGTAAATAATTAAAAAATTATAACTATTATGAATCCTGGAAAGGAATTTCGTTCCATCCGGGTGTCCCTTAACACCTCTAAAGTTTTTGTAACAATATTTTGATTTAAATGAGTGTCCATGGAGTTTCGTGCCTTTTCCTCTCCATAGGTACCCACTACGCTTTGGAATGGGCACCCAGCTTCATGTTTCTGAGTCCGACCGACCCTTTGACAATTCAAAAGTGACTTTAATTGGTCTATTTCAAAAAAAATGCTTTGAGTTTGAAAGAATTTTCCAAAAACTACCGATACCTTTGAACATTTTGCAGAAAGATCGTGTCAAGAAAAATTCTTGAGATTTTCTTTCGGTTCGATTTCCGAGTCGGGGTAAATTCCAGATTGAAATACCCAGTAACACTTAGTTACTGGGTTTTTCAATCTGGAATTTCTCAACGGCAACCCGGAGCCGAGATTTGTACCCGGTTGATGGCAATAGGCTCGCTAGCATACGACTTAAATATAACTGGTGAGATGTGGGTGTTGGTACTGTAGGTACACCTCTGCCCAATCCTCCAAGGAAACATGGCGTGATGTTATGTTATGGAACTTTTCTTGATTGTAGAGGCAGCTTGCTCAAAATAAATACATAATGGCATTTGACATACCCATTGCAGGTAAAACTTCCTTTTGCTAGGATCGATCAGATTAGACAAGGTCTATCTTTATCAGTAGTATTTTGCATTTACAAGGCCATTTATTGTTTTCTACGGCCATTCCACACGCAGACAAAAAGAAGACAAAGTACAAGATCTTACGACTCGACCATAATCGTATGATGGAGTTAGCTTCCAGTTTGACCAGATGCAGCTGAATACCTACTAGTATGTTACATGGCGCGATAACGTATCTGACCTTGAAAATACAGTTACTACGTAACACAATACCTCTTGGTAAGACTTGCGTGGTTGACAGACCTGACAAACTTTCGGGCTTATGAAAACCAAGATCGACTACCATAGATCTACGAATGGCAGCCGGGACTAATATGTTGCCGTATGTAATGGATCCATACCCATCCAAAATATGTTGCCGTATGTAATGGATCCATACCCATCCAAAATATGTTGCCGTATGTAATGGATCCATACACATCCAAAATATGTTGCCGTATGTAATGGATCCATACACATCCAAAATATGTTGCCGTATGTAATGGATCCATACCCATCCAAAATATGTTGCCGTATGTAATGGATCCATACACATCCAAAATATGTTGCCGTATGTAATGGATCCATACACATCCAAAATATGTTGCCGTATGTAATGGATCCATACCCATCCAAAATATGTTGCCGTATGTAATGGATCCATACACATCCAAAATATGTTGCCGTATGTAATGGATGGTTACCCATCCGAAATCCAACCGCCGATAAGTAGCTTAACCTTCATTCGACCCGTATACTTATCATGGCGCTTCGTGAAGAAAATTACACTATAAATAGTCACTTGGTCTAGTAGAGGCTACAAAAAATCTCTTTTAATGTAAGCCCGACATGATCGTTTCATACTTGCGACTCCAGTCACGCATTCAGAAAAAAAAACAAAGATCTGTACTTATTTAAAATTGAGTCAGTAACATAGCAAGATATTTATGCAGTTCACTGCAAGAGTTATGTGTGAACGGCGCCCTCATTTATCAAAGAATATTATGCTGTGAACTCGCCTCATGTCCTCCGCCCTGGGGTGGACGGAGGGCTCTTTCAGACTTCTACTGACTAAAACCATCCCGGTGCTTCCTTCCCACACTTGCACCGTGCATCACGGAATTTATTGCGACATCTGCGACCCTGGTGCCACCCCGCCTTAGTGGGCCACCACAAGTCTGTGACCGGCCGGACCACCCCGATGCGATGGTGACGAGGCCAGCGGTAGACCGCAGAAGTCTGTCCCGCTGTTCTGCCAATAAGACCTGACGGAATAGTATATGAACCAACTGAATTAATTCCCCCAAAATTGGGGGAGGCCTAAGTCCAGCAGTGGACATCTGACGGCTGAAATCATGATGATGATGATGAAATTGTCGTAGTGAATTTAAAAAAAATGTAAAATGTGTTGACCCATAGTTGGGCAAAGGTCTCCCAACATCCAGTACCGGTAAGCTATTTACCGTGCCAATATCTGTTATTATTGCAGAAAGGAAAAATTAAGCATTTTGTACAATGTGGTGTCCTGTGTCCTGCCTGTCACAAGGAGTTAGTTTTTATCACCTATTGACCCAACCCCGAGGATGTTAACAGTATAATAACAGGATAAAAACAGTATAATAACAGTATAAACATCATGCTTGTAGTCCCCGGAGGATTAAGTAGAGGTGTACCAGGTTCCGAGTGGTACCGGCGTTAAGAATAGCATCACCTCATTTCTTCCTGTGGTTGTCGTAAGAGGCGACTAAGGGACTTACTGGAAAATGGGCAGCAGCGTTCTCTATGCATTTTACCACCATACTGCGATTACCGACCCGCCTGCCAAGCGTGGCGATTATAGCAACCCCCCTCCCAATTGGGAGAGGCCTTCGACAAGCTGTGGACGTCCTCCGGTTGAAATGATGATGTAACAGTTCACCCACATTTCACCAGTTATGTTGAAGTCCCGTATGAGGTGGAGAAATAAATGAATGTATTATCAAATAGGTATTATCGAACCAAAGTAACGGCATCTCATGTGATCGGCACAAATTGTGAGTAAATTGTCGAAGGTACCGTGAAGGCATTTTTATTACTTAGATGTTAGGTAAAGTACGTAAATAGGATTGGTCTTCTATTTGGCGTACCGTTACTAGTAAGTCGATAGAACTATCATCATAATCAGCCTATATTGTTCCCACTGCTGGGACACAGGCCTCCTTTCGGTGAGAGGGCGTGGGCCGTAATCAACCACGCGGGCCCAGTGCAAGTTGTTAGATGTCACATGTCTTCGAATTTTTGGTTCTATGAAATGCCGGTTTCCCCACAATTTTTTCCTTCACCGTTTTAAGAGCAGTGGCAAACAAAATCAAAACTCATATATTCAAACTAGACTGAGAGTAAGTAGTTTTTGAACGTCAAAATGACATAAGCTCAGTCCCCAAAAACGCCCGCCCTTCACCACCTCGTGGGATAATCTGTAGCTGACGCAAATCTCAGTACAGTGGTGTAAGTTGAAAAGCAATCGATTTCTACGTCTTGCTTGAATGTCTAGGTATCCTCACTTTCAAGGGGCCGTATAAGAAGTTTTGTCGATATGGCTGATTTTTAGGGTTCCGTTGCCAAATGGCAAAAAACGGAATCCTTATAGATTCGTCATGTCTGTCTGTCTGTCTGTCTGTCTGTCCGAGTATGTCACAGCCATTTTTTTCCGAAACTATAAGAGCTATGCTGTTGAAACTTGGTAAGTAGATGTATTCTGTAAACCGCATTAAGATTTTTACACAAAAATAGAAAAAAACAATAATATTTGGGGTTCCCCATACATAGAACTGAAACTCAAAAAATTTTTTTTCATCAAACCCATACGTGTGGGGTATCTATGGATAGGTCTTCAAAAATGATATTGAGGTTTCTAATATCATGTTTTTTTTTTAAACAATAATATTTGGGGTTCCCCATACATAGAACTGAAATTCAAAAAATTTTTTTCATCAAACCCATACGTGTGGGGTTATCTATAGATAGGTCTTCAAAAATGATATTGAGGTTTCTAATATCATTTTTTTTTTAAACAATAATATTTGTGGTTCCCCATAAATAGAACTAAAAAAAAAAAACATCAAACCCATACGCGTGGGGTATTTATGGATAGGTCTTTAAAAATGATATTGAGGTTTCTAATATCATTTTTTTCTAAACTGAATAGTTTGCGCGAGAGACACTTCCAAAGTGGTAAAATGTGTGTCCGTCCCCCTCCCCCCCCCCCCGTAACTTCTAAAATAAGGGAATGATAAAACTAAAAAAATATATATGATGTACATTACCATGTAAACTTCCACCGAAAATTGGTTTGAACGAGATCTAGTAAGTAGTTTTTTTTTTTTAATACGTCATAAATCGTAAACCACAATTTACCTTTCATTCAGTCAACTCAAATATAAAAATTAAAAAAAAAAACATTTAATTTCATAAACATAAACCTTATGCATAAACCGTGAATTCCTGCAGGCTTGTACGGAACCCTCGGTGCGCGAGTCCGACTCGCACTTTGCCAGTTTTTTTTTTTGATTTAACAGTCGTACTTTTACAGTTAGAATCCAATAAGAATCCAATCCTATAAGTTTTAACACACTACATGAAATATGGTTGCAGTTATTATCTAATGAATGAGTTCCTTTTTTACGTATTTTTGCTGTCGAGAATTGTAATGCGAGATTCAGGTTAGTTTGAAATGGTTTTTTTTTTGTGGAATTTGATGAACGTATTTCTGTTGTGTTAACGAGAGTTCTGAATAGCTGAAATCAAAACCATTGCCCATTTTCTCTAAAATTTGACTATAATAAGTTAAATATTTTTACAATGTCTTTTTTTGGGTTCCGTTGCCAAATGGCAAAAAACGGAACCCTTATAGATTCGTCATGTCTGTCTGTCTGTCCGAGTATGTCACAGCCATTTTTTTCCGAAACTATAAGAGCTATGCTGTTTAAACTTGGTAAGTAGATGTATTCTGTAAACCGCATTAAGATTTTCACACAAAAAAAGAAAAAAAAAAACAATAATATTTGGGGTTCCCCATACATAGAACTGAAACTCAAAAAAATTTTTTTCATCAAACCCATACGTGTGGGGTATCTATGGATAGGTCTTCAAAAATGATATTGAGGTTTCTAATATCATGTTTTTTTTTAAACAATAATATTTGGGGTTCCCCGGCCCATACATAGAACTGACACTCAAAAAAATTTTTTTCATCAAACCCATACGTGTGGGGTTATCTATAGATAGGTCTTCAAAAATGATATTGAGGTTTCTAATATCATTTTTTTCTAAACTAAATAGTTTGTGCGAGAGACACTTCCAAAGTGGTAAAATGTGTGTCCCCCCCCCCCCACCGTAACTTCTAAAATAAGGGAATGATAAAACTAAAAAAAATATATGATGCACATTACCATGAAAACTTCCACCGAAAATTAGTTTGAACGAGATCTAGTAAGTAGTTTTTTTTAATACGTCATAAATCGTAAACCACAATTTACCTTTCATTCAGTCAACTCAGATATAAAATTAAAAAAAATAATAATTTCATAAACATAAACCTTATGCATAAACCGTGAATACCTGCAGGTTTGTACGGAAACCTCGGTGCGCGAGTCCGACTCGCACTTGGCCAGTTTTATTTTTTTGATTTTACAGTCGTACTTTTACAGTTAGAATCCAATTAGAATCCAATCCTATAAGTTTTAATACACTACATGAAATATGGTTGCAGTTATTATCTAATGAATGAGTTCCTTTTTTACATATTTTTGCTGTCGAGAATTGTAATGCGAGATTCAGGTTAGTTTGAAATGGTTTTTTTTTTTTGTGGATTTTGATGAACGTATTTCTGTTGTGTTAACGAGAGTTCTGAATAGCTGAAATCAAAACCATTGCCCATTTTCTCTAAAATTTGACTATAATAAGTTAAATATTTTTACAATGTCTTTTTTTGGGTTCCGTTGCCAATTGGCAAAAAACGGAACCCTTATAGATTCGTCATGTCTGTCTGTCTGTCCGTCCGAGTATGTCACAGCCATTTTTTTCCGAAACTATAAGAGCTATGCAGTTGAAACTTAGTAAGTAGATGTATTCTGTAAACCGCATTAAGATTTTCACACAAAAAAAGAAAAAAAAACAATAAATTTGGGGTTCCCCATACATAGAACTGAAACTCAAAAAAAAATTTTCATCAAACCCATACGTGTGGGATATCTATGGATAGGTCTACAAAAATGATATTGAGGTTTCTAATATCATTTTTTTCTAAACTAAATAGTTTGCGCGAGAGACACTTCCGAAGTTATAAAATGTGTGTCCCCCCCCTCCCGTAACTTCTAAAATAAGGGAATGATAAAAGTAAAAAAAATATATGATGTACATTACATCACGTCCGTGGCGCGCACGGGGAGGCGCGGGCTAAGTTCGCTATATGGGACTAGCACGGCCGACCGTCATCAGGTACCTTGTACGATGAGATGTTAGAAGCGCGGAAAGTTTTTAAAGGGAAGCCAAAGTGGTGTCAAAATCACCAAGAGGCCATTAAAATGGACATCTTAGCCTCACACCACGCAAATTCCGATTTCCGTAGTTTCTGGAAATGCACTAATAAGATGAGCGCGGCCCAGGGACTTCCCGTGAGCGTTGATGGCGTTACTGAACCACAACTAATAGCCGAGGTTTTCAAAGACCACTTTATGGTTCGTTCACCGTTGGGCCCAGCGCAGCAGGTGATCGATGCTGAATCCCAAACAGGACCGATTTCAACCCTTATCACAGCTAAAGATGTTAAGGTAGCTCTTAAAAATATGAAAAGAGGAAAATCACCAGGTCACGACGGATTCAGTATCGAGCACTTGCAGCATGCGGGTGGCCATTTACCTAGAGTGTTAGCATTACTGTTTAATGCGCACTCTCATTTGCCTGACAGTATGATGAGGACGGTGGTCGTGCCAGTAATTAAAAACAAAACAGGAGACTCATCAGATCGGTCGAATTACAGGCCAATTTCCCTGGCAACGATTATCGCTAAGGTGCTTGACAGTGTGCTTAACGTACAGCTACAGAAACATATTTCCTTACACGATGCACAATTTGGGTTCCGACCTGGCTTATCCACCGAAAGTGCAATCGCGTGCCTTAAGCACGCTGTGAGGTACTACTCTGACAGGAAAACACCAGTGTATGCGGCGTTCCTGGATCTCTCCAAGGCCTTCGACCTGGTCTTATACGACATTCTTTGTGATAAATTAAAGGCAACAGGGATACCCAATGAGCTGCGGAACGTTTTTAGGTACTGGTACGGCAACCAAACAAACGTTGTCAGGTGGGGGAATGGCTGTTCTCTGCCTTACAGGTTGGAGTGTGGCGTGAGGCAAGGGGCTTAACTTCCCCTAATCTTTTTAATTTATATCTCAATGCATTGATCGAGGGGCTCAGCAGTGCGCATGTGGGCTGTTTTGTTGATGGGGTGTGTTTTAACAACATCAGCTATGCGGATGACATGGTGCTGCTGGCTCCCTCGGTCAGTGCACTGAGAAAACTAGTCAATATTTGTGAAAACTATGCTGCCAGCCATGGGTTGCTATACAATGTGAAGAAGTCCGAACTCATGGTCTTTAAGGCTGTTGGCAAGAAAAGTCCAGTAAATGTGCCACCTATAAAAATAAATGATGTCCCGATTCGTCGGGTTCATCAGTTCAAATACTTGGGACATTTTGTTGCGGATGACCTTAATGATGATGGTGATGTTGAGCGGGAACGCAGGGCACTGGCGGTGCGGGCGAACATGTTGGCCCGTAGGTTCGCTCGATGTACAGAAGCAGTCAAACACACGCTTTTTAAAGCATACTGCACATCTCTGTACTCGAGCGCCCTATGGATCAACTGTACCAAACGGGCCGCCACACAGTGGAACGAATGTATGGGAGCGGTTGGACGTAGAAATGTCCGAAAAAAAAGAGTAAAATTATGCAAACTAATGATGCCATCTTATTCGATTACTTAATGCCTTCATAACTTGTGGTGATGAATTTCTTCATAACTCCCATATTTCGGGAGTAGGTAATTTGAGAAAATGTGAAATTTTACTATGAAAATGAGTGTATCGAGCTCTCTCCCTCCTGATTCCGGGCTTGTTTCAAATAGCGGTCTCTAATATCATAATGCTAATACTAAGAGCTATATTTAATACTAAGACACATAGTGCGCCAAATGTGCACTTTCTGGGATAAAGAGTGATGTTTATTTTATAACACAATTTTTTTATTTTTTGTTTATTTTGTTGATTAAAACCGTTTTTCTAAAGGTTTACCTTATTACAATAACATTTCTGAGCAGCCAATTAGAGAAGATATAAGCTAATTAGGATATATAATTAGGGACTTAAGGTTTACATATAAAACTGATGCACTAATGATTACTGATAAGAACATTGCTATTATTTAATTACTAAATGGCTCTTAATACACTAATTTAGCATGCATCATTTACTAATTATCACAATAACTAATTACCTTGCAATATTTAACAAAGGATACCTGGGATACCTGGATTTTATATAAATAGGTCACTATTAGTAACTTTAAAATCAGTGTTGATTTACACCTCGTTGTATCCAAGCTAATCTCGCAATGTATTTTCCAAATTTTAATACAAATCTTGATATTCACGTTGCTTTATGCGCACGCGCACATAAAGATTTACGCGACTTTAACTATTTGTTCAGTGTTTTAAAAGATAACAGTTGTGTTCAGTTATGTGAAAGTGCTGAAACAAGTTTAAAAGACTGGTGTCGTCGATTTTGCTACCGCATTTATGCAAAATGGACACAGTCTGGAAGAAGCACAGATAAGTTTCGGAAGAAACATGAGATTTGGCTACAGGCTGCAATTCAATGGCCGGAATTACAGAATGAAAATATGGAACCTTCTACAGAAAATATAAGTGACGTCATCGAGCCCATAATTTCTCCTGCTAAATCTGATGCTTCAACTTGTACACATCCTAGTCCTCGTAAATCTTTTGAGGACCTTAGTAACCGGCAAAAAAGAAGACGCACTGAAGATAGTCTTTCATGCAGCAGTAGCAGCGCTGAAATTATGTTTTCGGCCGAAAGGGCGCTTCAAAAGGCAGGACAAAGCGATACAGCTTATGTTATGAAATACTTGACGGAGAATCCAGAAGAGGCCTCAAAAATCAAAGCCTTCATTGAAGGTAAATCAATTCAGGTACGGGAAATATCCCCTTTGAAGGCATTGGCTCTTTATGTATCGATGAACTTATCGAAATGGCGCTATAACACTCTTCGGGATTTCAACACTCAAGAAGGAGCTCTTCAATACCCGAGTTACTACATGTTGGTTAAAGAAAAAATTAAGTGCTATCCGGCCAAAGAAGATCTCACAGTTACAGAGAGCTCTGCAAAAATCAAATTACAAGCCTTGATGGATTTAACCTCAAGAAGACTTATTAGGTCGTTAGAAACCCCTGTTGATCCCAATCAACAGCTCGTATTGACCAGCAAATGGGGTTTTGACGGATCATCTAGCCAAAGCATTTATCATCAAAGGACGAGTGAAGATGAGCAAATCGATCTTGCTAGTAATTTTATGATTAGTCTTGTACCACTGCGGCTCGTCTCAAAAGGTGTAACAATTTGGGAAAACGAGCGACCATCTTCCACTTCATTTTGCCGGCCAATATTGTTTAAGTTTATAAAGGAAACCAAAGAAAATGTGCAGAGAGAGATGGCTGAAATCGAAGCAGAGATTGAAGCCTTAACTCCATCCACCATCACTGATGGAATTAGTGTCAAACACCAACTGCTGTTGACAATGATTGATGGTAAAATTCATTCCATTATATCCAATACAGCAGCTTCAGTGTGTGACATATGCAAGGCTTGTCCTAAAGAAATGAATAATTTAGAGTTAATCAAAGATAAACACGCAAACGAGGACATGTATAAATATAGCTTAAGCACCCTTCACGCTTGGATTCGCTCAATGGAATGCTTATTACACATTTCCTACAAATTAGACATAAAATCATGGCAAGTAAGGGGTGATATAGCAAAAAGGCAAGTTGATGACAGGAAGAAAAGAGTTCAAGAGGCTGTAAGAAGAGAAACGGGCTTACTTCTCGATGTTGTGAAACAAGGCAGTGGATCCACCAACAATGGCAACTCGGCAAGGAGATTTTTTGAAAACTACACTAAATCTGCTGAACTGACCGGAATAGATGCTATGCTTTTAAGAAAAATCTGTGTGATCTTGCAGTGTATTTCATCAGGAGAGAAGATCAACGTAACTAAATTCCGAGAGTTCTGCTTTGATACTGCTAAGCTTTACGTGGAGTTATACCCATGGTATTATATGCCTTCTTCACTTCATAAAATTTTAATGCATGGGCCAGACATAGTTCAGAACATGTCAATTGTGCCCATTGGTTTTCTATGCGAAGAGGCATCTGAGGCTAGAAATAAAGATTTTAGAAAATATAGAGAGGGGCATTCTCGAAAGCATAGCAGTATCTCATGCAATGAAGATATTATGCACAATCTTTTACTGTCTTCTGATCCACTTGTTACAAGTATCCGTCCAAAAGGAAATAAGTTTGTAAAAAAATCTTCTTTTAAGGAATTTTATGAGCTTACGGATTCTGAGAAAAGTGATATCGAATTTGTTAACATAAATGATTTAGCGGACATCGATTCTGAATTTGAATTAATTGATGATGATGATGATGACGAAGATAATTAAATGATGTTATTGTTTTAAAATGTGTAACTTAGTAAATTAGAGCTTACATCTTAATTATTTATTGTACTTTTAATGAAACTAGGTAATTTATTATCAACTTACTTAAAAGTCATACTCTCATCAGTTCTTGTGAATATTTTTGTTAATATATATTTCTGTATATATATAATATATTTATAGACCTCTTAATAAGTCTGTCTGCGGTTTAAAGTAAATACAAATGGGGAAAAAACGTTTTTTTTTTTAAATTTTCATTTCCTTTTATCCCAGAAAGTGCACATTTGGCGCACTATGTGTCTTAGTATTAAATATAGCTCTTAGTAATAGCATTACGATATTAGAGACCGCTACTTGAAACAAGCCCGGAATCAGGAGGGAGAGAGCTCGATACACTCATTTTCATAGTAAAATTTCACATTTTCTCAAATTACTCCCGAAATATGGGAGTTATGAAGAAATTCATCACCACAATTTATGAAGGCATTAAGTAATCGAATAAGATGGCATCATTAGTTTGTCATAATTTTACTCTTATTTTTCGGACATGTCTACGTCCAACCGCTCCCATACATTCGTTCCACTGTGCGCCAGTGCGCTGCGCGTCTTATATAATAACGCCTTCAGGGCGTTGAGGCGGCTGCCACGTTACTGCAGTGCATCAGAGATGTTTGCAGACGCCCGAGTCGACAGCTTCTCAGCTGTCGTACGGAAGAAAAGTGCATCTCTGCTCGCCAGATTGCGTGGCAGCGGCAACAACCTCCTGAAGGTGATAGCTGACAGGCCAGATGAGAGCCCCATAATGGGACATCTCATCAAATCAACACTGTCTGTCGTAGTGTATAAGTACTAACATAGATTATAAGCCAAATTGTTACTAAAATCTTAGTAAATAAGTACTAACATAGGTTTATAAGATACATTTGTTACTAACACCTTTTCAGTATTTTTGTTTTGTTTTGTTTTTCTGTCAGTGTGGACCTTTTGTTGTCTGATTAATAAATAAATAAATTATTATTATTACCATGTAAACTTCCACCGAAAATTAGTTTGAACGAGATCTAGTAAGTAGTTTTTTTTAATACGTCATAAATCGTAAACCACAATTTACCTTTCATTCAGTCAACTCAAATATAAAAATTAAAAAAAAAAAACATTTAATTTCATAAATATAAACCTTATGCATAAACCGTGAATTCCTGCAGGTTTGTACGGAACCCTCGGTGCGCGAGTCCGACTCGCACTTGGCTAGTTTTTTTAATATGGAAGTCGTACAAGTGATCCATATATTGCATAAATGATTTTCACAAAAATACTTTATAGTTTTTTAGTGTTCCGTTGCCAAATGGCAAAAAACGGAACCCTTATAGATTCGTCATGTCTGTCTGTCTGTCTGTCCGAATATGTCACAGCCATTTTTTTCCGAAACTATAAGAGCTATGCTGTTGAAACTTGGTAAGTAGATGTATTCTGTGAACCGCATTAAGATTTTCACACAAAAATAGAAAAAAAAAACAATAATATTTGGGGTTCCCCATACATAGAACTGAAACTCAAAAAAAAAAAAATCATCAAACCCATACGTGTGGGGTATTTATGGATAGGTCTTCAAAAATGATATTGAGGTTTCTAATATCATTTTTTTCTAAACTGAATAGTTTGCGCGAGAGACACTTCCAAAGTGGTAAAATGTGTGTCTCCCCCCCCCCCCCGTAACTTCTAAAATAAGGGAATGATAAAACTAAAAAAAATATATGATGTACCATGTAAACTTCCACCGAAAATTGGTTTGAACGAGATCTAGTAAGTAGTTTTTTTTTAATACGTCATAAATCGTAAACCACTATTTACCTTTCATTCAGTCAACTCAAATATAAAATGTTTAAAAAACTTGTAATTTCATAAACATAAACCTTATGCATAAACCGTGAATACCTGCAGGTTTGTACGGAACCCTTAGTGCGCGAGTCCGACTCGCACTTGGCCAGTTTTTACATAGGTACCGTATAGACGTGTACAATTCGTAATAAATGTGTTATTCTAAGCCTCTTACCGCAAATTTCACAAAACAGCCACCGATTTGAGGTCGACTAATCAAAATCGAATTTAAAAATAAAAAAGTAGCTCATTAATTTTTTTAAATTTGGAATGTCCTTTCCATATGGTCCAATAAAAATATAGAAAAAAATAGAATTTAGTTAAAATACTATTTTTATTGTAAAATCACGTTAATTAGAAAAATCTGATAATCTGATGATCTTAGGCAGTTTTCTTCAATTCAAACTTACTTGACAGCTTAAATAACCTTACACTATCACATCTTTCTTGTACTACCAGAAATAAAATAAAGGAACAATTAATATGTTTTTCAGTATAGAGCCCAATGTAAGTATAGAGCCCAATGTAAGGAGTTCACATGTAACCTAGACTTACTGAAATAATAATCATTAGCCGTTCTGTAAAGTCTAAGTTATGAGAACTTCGACCTCGTATTTATAAGTTAACTGTAAAGTGCGCTTACAGTCATTTACATAATCATAGGTAGAATGTTAGTGTCACTGGTTCTGCCAGGATCTCAAGATTTGTTCGAAAGAGGTACCGTGGCCCTGGCGTATAGGCAACTGAAGGAACACGGGTGGGTTTTAGTCAGTAAAAGTCTGACACGCCCTCTCGTTCCGCCCAGAGCGGGAGACGTCATTTGGTGATATGTGTCATTGGTTGGCTGGGGCTCGTGGCAAAATGATACCAGCCTCACAGGTCAATTAAAGGTTACTGTATCGGTTGGTGCGTGGGTGGATACCCATCCATAATATATTGAGATTCCTTCGCGCCTCGTAAAGCACGTTAAGCCGTTGGCCCCGACCGTCATTCGTAGACATTTGAAAAACGTTACGGGTAGTCAGAAACCCAAAAGTCTGACAACCAATCTTACCAAGGGGTATCGTGTTACCCAGTAACTGGGTTGTGGACATCAGATAGACAGTCACTCTGTGTAAAATATTCCGCTACATTAGGTTAGACTGGAAACCACCTAATACATAAGGATACGAAAGGCTGATTTGTTTTAGTTGGCTATATAGTGATAAATTTATCGAAAACGGCTAGTCTTAGGAACACAAAATTGAAATACTTGTGACATCTACCACCCGCACTGGGCCCTCGTGGTGGAATACGGCCCACTCCCTTTCACAGACAGAAAGCCTGTCTCCCAGCTGTGGGAACGTTATAGCCTGATTATAATATGCGCCACGAACCTTGAAAACAGCATGTACTTCTTCCGTTAATACTGTAATAAGAAATTTATATGCTAAGACATCATTGGTCAAGTATGAAACCTTTAGAATAAATATTAATACTTAAGCGTAAGTACACCATCGGTGTTATTTTGTTTCGATGTCAATAAAATAAGTAGGTACGTATACAATAGAATCTTATCGATATCTTTATTTTAGACATAATTATGCTACATGGAAGCCTAGGTTTCAAGTATAAATAGTTCCACATTTATTTTTGCTTACTTATTAGTGATCGATGCTTATTTCAGATAATACAATACAATCCTTTATTTCAGGCAACTTAGGCCCATATAAACACAATAAAAATACGAACCCCCCCCCCCCCCCCCCCCCGCCCCCGTATTACGTGCGACTTAAACACCGGGCTACTACTGACAAATTCCAAACAGAAAAACCCAGTAACACTTTTCTCGAGTTGGTAATCGTACCCAATACCTCAGCGGTGCGCTTGCCACAACTAAAACAATGAGGTAATTCGAAAAAAACTGTGTGATCTTATTTGGAACTTATTAGTGTGGAGTACTCTATAAGAGCCATTATTTCTTAGTTTAGTCAAATATTGGTTTAATTAGTTTCTTACTATTTATCTTAAAACTAGCTTCTGCCCGCGACTTCGTCCGCGTTTTTCTTGTTCCCCCGACCCTTCCCGTCGCGTCGAATCGCTTACCCGTGCGATTTTCCCCGTTTTTGCAACATTTTTCATTACTGCTCCGCTCCTCTTAGTTGTAACGTGATGTTATATAGCCTATAGCTTTCTTCAATGAATAGGCTACTCAACACAAAAATAATTTTTCAATTCGGACCAGTGGTTTCTGAGATTAGCACGTTCAATCAAACAAACAAACAAACAAACTCTTCAGCTTTATAATATTGGTATAGATAAGTCTTAAACTAGTAGGTATTATGTTAAAGTATAAGTATAAAAAATAATGAATAATTGGGAATTTAAAAAAATCGCCCGCATTATGTTTCAAATATTTGAATGGCAGCTATCCTGATCTGTTTTAGTATTTAGATATAGATCTTAACATCCAAATTGTCACAATTGTTTTATATATACATAGTTGGCTTCTCTATTATATTTTTATTTTTAACACAACTGAAGGCGCAGTGGTTAAGGCGTTATCTATTTACTGCACCATGGGTCGCGGGTTCAATCCTAGCACGGATAAAAAATTGTCCGGCCTACCAGTTGTTCGAATAGTTCTTCTAAATCTGCCGGGTCCGTGGCTTACGCCCCCAGTGGTGGACGCATCCGTGGCCGACGCACCCGATTCGATTATTTTAATTTAAAGCAATTTTTGACCAAATGTACTGTCAGGCGCAAAAATGTTTTACTATCACAATAAATATGTATTGATTGTGAGTATATGTATAATATTAAATCATAGTTATATTTATAACATTGAAATGCTTACCTATATATTGGATGTATGTTTTGAAAAGTCTCAGTTATTTTTCATTATTTATTTATGTAGGTATTTCAATAAGAAATCTAGTAAAAAAAATGTATATGAATTACAGTTTTCATCACCTTTAATCAAGAGAATCATTTAACCTCATTATAATAATCAGTCTCCAACGTAATAAATTATGACACTGATTTTATATTATCAGTCTTTAAAATTACTGCAGATTAACTAACTTTTTAAATAGAGAAATGTTTTTTTTAATCTTTGTAACAATAATAATTAAACATAATCAACTGGACACTCAAGTTTATGTCCTTTTATCATTTGAACGTTGTCACTTTCATTATTCAGTTTAACTGCACCACCATACTGGTCATGTCTTTTATTCACACACAGTCATACACTAGAGTTTTGATATTAAAAAAAAAATATTATTCGCAAATTCAGCGTGCAACAATGTTTTTGCGCCAAGTCTATTTTAACCATATTGTAATTATTTCCTTCGACCTTCGCTCGTCATTGTGAGATGACACACTAAACTTTCTTATCAGTTGCATATTGCAATATTCAATAACTTGACTGTTGTGTGAAAGAGACAGACATAATATCTATTCATACTTTCTTTTTTTTTTGTTAGCCTGCACTATCCCACTCACTATATCACTTCTTCCAAATATCGCGAAGTCGCGCGTCCTCCTGCCAGTTTTGACAGAACCTATTCAGCTCGTCCCGCCATGTCCTACGTGGTCTGCCGCGACCACACCTCACTGTCTCAGGAAACCAGTTCTGTGCTACTTGCACCCACAGTTTGGCAAACATGTCCTGCCTAGTCCCATTTAAGTTTGGCAGCCTTTTGAGCTTATTGTTTACAATTTTGTGGACAAAAAGACGGACTTTTTATTGTTACCAATAACCAGTTTGGCTTAGTTAGTTGACGAGTTGGTTGAAGTTAAAAGATACCATATGGTAAGAATAAGGGGCAAAATGTCCCTACCCTTATAACACTCCCAAATATGTATCAAATGAAAGTACTTGAGAAGTGTATAATTTCTCTCTCATCATGCTCAAACCTATAAAAGATGGGGGAAAAGTTATTAAAACTTAAAAATCTTAGTCCTAAGAAAACATACTCATTACTGTGGTGAAACACTTTTCTCATTTACTGTACTAAGTGAAAAAGCACAAATTTTTATTTTTATTAAATGAATCGAATCGGGTGCGTCGGCCACGGGTGCGTCCACCACTGGGGGCGTAAGCCACGGACCCAATCTGCCAGGGTAGCGAGATTTTTATATTTTATTTATTGAGAGATAATAAACAACTATAACGTACGTAATAGATTAAGTTAGCAACATTTTAAGCAGTAATGTTGCAGTCCATTGCATTATTCTCAGATAAGATATCTAGACGAGCATGACCAAGATTAACAGGTTTTTTAAATGAATAAATAAGTTAATATAAAGCTAGCTATAGCTAAAAACCAAATCGGATCAGAAACAATTTCATTTACGTCATATATTTTTTTTTTTTCATTTCATTTTTTTCGAGTTAAGAGTTACCCTGGCCCGGGCATATAGGCAACTGAAGGAACACGGGTGGGTTTTAGTCAGGAAAAGTCTGACAAGTCCTTCCACTCCACCCGGAGCGGGAGAGGTATTTAATGATTTCCCACCCACAAAAAGAAAGGTTTTTTCCAATACCGAATACTGAAGCTTACCTGTGGTGTAAGAACAGGGTAACTTTTGTTTCATAAAGGAGAACTGTTTGTATTGATAATACCTAGGTATAGTTTGAAAAAGGCTAGGCCGATGCATATTTTATCAAGATGTTATGTAAAAGATCGCCAGGTCAATGCCTCGAAGGCCCTGTTCTGTATTCTGAGACCGTCAATATTGTTATTCGTCCTACACGCTGAATCTAAATAGATTGATACTATGTTATATGATACCACCACTTTGTCTGATACTTACTAGCTTCATCGCCCTAGCTGTGCCCGAATTACAACATCTTTTGATAGAAAGTCACTACAATGTTTTTCAGATGTCCACAGCTAGACATAGGCCTCCCCAATCGGGGGGTTGCCATAATAGCCAAGTTTGGCAGGCGGGTTGGCAATCGCAGTATGGTGTTAAAATGAATAAATAGAGAACGCTGCTGTCCCATCCTCCAGTAAGTCTCTTAGTCGCCACTTACCACACTCACGGGATTAAATGGGACGGTGTTATTCTTTACGGTACCACATGGAACAATATCGGATCCATAGTATTGCTACTTGTATAAGACTGAGCTAATTAATAGCCCTTTCAAGAGACATAGGGTGACTGCGGCAGAGGGTGACAGGGTCCAGTCGAACATCAGGCGGGCCGATACCTGCGCTGAAGTCAGCAGAATGCCTACGTGCTTCACCCTGGGCTAGGGGCAGTTGGCAAAACACCGTTCGATATATTTTTTAGAGACACTTACTCGCCTCAGGGCAGAGGATACCCTTTCATCCACGAATAAAAGACATCATTCTTTGTACTTTAACTTTGTACCCAAAACAAAATATAGTATTTTTAACCCCCGACGGAAAAAGAGGGGTGTTATAAGTTTGACGTGTCTGTCTGTCTGTCGGTCTGTCCATGTGTCTGTCTGTCTGTGGCATCATAGCTCCCGAACGGATGAAGCGATTTCAATTATTATTATTTTTGTATTAAAGGTGACTTATGTGCGAGTGTTCTTAGACATGTTTGATGAAAATCGGTTGAGCCGTTTAAAAGTTGTGGGGGGTGAAAGTGGGGAAGAATAACCGAATGTCTACAAATATACTCGAGTGGGGTCTCAAATGAAACCGCACTGAAAGAGAATGATGTTCTTAGCTTCGCTTGATGAGAAAATTGGTGGTGGGATAATTGGGACATGGAAATCCGATTGTCACGTGAGAGTATCAATGACTACATCTCAGTCTTTGCAATTCTGCTAAAGATGATTTGTCATGTGGGTTGTTAAATAGTTTTGTTTGGTCGAGCTCACAAATTGCTACACCATCCAAGGAAAAGGCCAAGCGTATGTAGCCTTAAGCAGAGTAAAAATACTCTACTTAAGGCTACATAGGCTTGGCCTTTTGCGAAAGTACTTTTACCTAAGTAAACCACAGCTTTTTCAACTGTCGTCCCTTGCAACTTATAAGTTGCGGCAATTACGGCATATATGCCGTAATCGCCCAACATAAAATGATAGGAAACATTGTTCTTTCAATATTTCCATATCCTCTAAGACCTTGAAAAGTTACATTATGTGGCCTTATCAGAATCCATCCAATCTCGTCAACACAACTCCGGCCGATAGTGGCATCATCAAATTGAATTGATATCGTTTTTGAAAGCTTCCCATCTTCCTGTTGGCCACGGCGAAGTTCTATGTATTTACAACTTAACAAAATCTACATTATAATAAGTGTACCTATAAAAAGTATAAAATTAAAAATTTTAAAAACCCCCGACACAAAAACCTAAGATCCCTTTAAAAAGTAAAAAATGATAAAAAAATTCAATCTTAAAGTACCTAAGTATGTATTGTATGTACCGCTCTGCGAGGGCAGACGTCGTTGATGATCGTATCCTAAATGCAATATTTAGAAGTAATTTTATAAAAGTTTTCTTCAGTTAGGTAATAGACTATTTGTAATTAAATTGTTAGGTTTGGAGCGGTCCCCCAACGCGACGTATTTTTTTTAAAATACATATTTAGTAGGGTTCATGATTTCTCGAGCTTTTTAATTTCTCGGGTCTCGAGAATTCTCGAGGCTAATTTCTCGAGGCTTCTCGGGTTGTCGAGAAATTTACATTTACGTACGTTTTCTCATGTTATTTGGTTCCAATAACGTCAACAAATTCAGTGGTATTCCTCTCAAATAAAAGTATCAAATTAATTATAAAGCTTTTATTGATTCCTTTTTTTTCCATACTTTTGATGCTTACATCTTTACTGTTATAGTGAAGTTTCGGTAAAATCTACAACAAACGCAATTCAAATTAATAATAAGCCCTTGGATTAATATGTGACACAACACAACTGGCAATATTCGTCTCACAAATTTAAAATGACACATTAATCAATTTCAAATTACTTACATAAGAAAAACATATTAGAATAATTAAAAACTGAGCTTGTGTGTTGTTGTTTTACAAAAATAGGAAATATAATTAGAGTAAGTAGTATAATTAATGTATCGTTAATTATTTTATGTATTAAAGTTTGACTAAAAAATTATTAGAAATGAACAGATAGGTACTCGTACCTAGTAATATTTAAGACCATATTTAGACTATATTATTGATAAAAATAATATGAATATAAAGCCATGGTGTGTCAATAAAAGTGAAAAGACATAAGTCTTTTCACTTTTATTCAAACAAACATCAAACAGATAACTGTTTGATTTCAATTTATCACATAATCTGTGAAACACTCACTACGTAAACTATACTTGGCTAGAGTCGAAGCACGAATGAACGTGTAAGAACGACGCCGCAAAGCGCTTGCAGCGAGATCAAAGGTTAAAAGGTTGCCGTTGCGCTTTGGCCCGCGCCCGCCACGCATCACAACAAACGGCGATTTAATTTCTATATAGGTATATGATTTCTCGAGTTCTCGACTTTTCTCGAGCTTGATTTCCCGGGAACAAAGCCCAAAGATTTCCAGGGAATTCTCGGCTCGAGAATTCCCGGGAATGAACCCTAATATTTAGGTACTTTAAGACTGAGTTTTTTTATTATTTTTTTATTTTTATGGGATCTTAGGTTTTTGTGTCGGGGGTTTTTAAATTTTTTAATTTTTGTAAACAAATTATAGTATATATTATATCCTACTAATATTATAAATGCGACTGCCTCATTGGTCTAGTGATAGCAAGCGCTACTGCTGAGCATGAGCTCCTGGGTTCGATTCCCAGATCGGGCAACAGTGTTATTGGGTTTTTGTTTTGGTTGATGGCAATAGGCTCGCCCCCTATTACATGGGACTTAAACATAACAGGTGTAATGTGGGTGTACACGTGTGGGTGCCCAACCCTTCGACAGGGGAATGAAGGCGAGATGTTATGTGAATATTATAAATGTGAAAGCTTGTGAGTGTGGATGTATGTTATGTTAATATTATAAATGTGAAAGCTTGTGAGTGTGGATGTATGTTATGTTAATATTATAAATGTGAAAGCTTGTGAGTGTGGATGTATGTTATGTTAATATTATAAATGTGAAAGCTTGTGAGTGTGGATGTATGTTATGTTAATATTATAAATGTGAAAGCTTGTGAGTGTGGATGTATGTTATGTGAATATTATAAATGTGAAAGCTTGTGAGTGTGGATGTATGTTATGTTAATATTATAAATGTGAAAGCTTGTGAGTGTGGATGTATGTTATGTTAATATTATAAATGTGAAAGCTTGTGAGTGTGGATGTATGTTATGTTAATATTATAAATGTGAAAGCTTGTGAGTGTGGATGTATGTTATGTTAATATTATAAATGTGAAAGCTTGTGAGTGTGGATGTATGTTTTTTTGTTACTCTTTGGCAAACAGATAGTTTATAACCTGGATTAACACAAAGGGTACTTTTTATCCAGGTAGTACATTCCCGCGGGATAATTTCCGACCACCACGCGGGCGAAGCCGCTGGCAAAAGCTATTTAATTATATTTTATCATGTCAATTGATACCATCGCAATGGTATAGGCAGTGGTAGCCCACTAGTTACAGCTGCGACTTACGAGGTTCGAACCCAGAAAGCCGCTTAACTTTGTGTACTTAAATTATTTCATCATCTCTGGTCTCTCATGTCATCGAATTTTTGGTTCTACGAAATCCTCGAACCAAAAATTGACGATGACATGTGACATCTCATCATCATCATCATCATTTCAGCCGAAAGACGTCCACTGCTGGACATAGGCCTCCCCCAAGCACCGCCACTTCGACCTATTCTGTGCTTCTCGCATCCAACGTATTCCTGCGGCCTTCACCAGGTCATCGGTCCATCTTGTGGGAGGCCTTCCAACGCTCCGTCTTCCAGTACGCGGTCGCCACTCCAGAACCTTCCGACCCCATCGGCCATCCGTTCTGCGAGCAATGTGCCCTGCCCACTGCCACTTAATTTTGGCAATTCTTCGGGCTATATCGGTTACCTTGGTTTTCCTACGGATCTCTTCATTTCTGATTCGATCGCGTAGGGAAACTCCAAGCATAGCCCTCTCCATTGCTCTTTGGGTGACTTTGAGCCTTCTTATGAGGTCCATTGTGAACGATGTGACATCTACCAACCCGTATTGGGACTGATTATGGCCTACTCCTCCTCACCGAGAAGAGGTCTATGTTCCAGGAGTGGGAACAATATAGGCTGCTTATGAATAGTATAGGCAATAACTGGTCGGGTCTTTAAACGAGAGTCCAAAATATTGTTTATAACATTATGACTTTAGGTACCTTCTTTCAAATTCAAACAGTAGCCACGTAGCCAGTGTGTTGATTGTAGACTTTCGTTGTAAAATAAAAAAAATATAAAGATGTCGTTTCAGTTTATTTAAAAAAATAAATAATTTGCTTCAAGTTTTGGTTACAGCCATCTAGTGAGAAAAATAGTAACAACATGAGCCACCAGGGAACTTTGGAAACGTGAATGTAATCCTACAGATGGCGCTATTATATGGAAAGCTAGTAATACCATATTTCACCTGTGATTATACAATTGGCGTCGCTGGGAGGACGACAGCAAGATGGGATTAGAGTTATTATTAAACGAATTTTCAAGCTACAGGCTCAGCTCTGGCGAGGGCTGGCACTTCGCCGTGCAAGGGTCGTGGAAATCATCGTCAGCAGCCTATAATGTTCACACTGCTGGGACGGTTCCCTATCCATTTGCATAAAATTTTAAGACCTAATATAACTTGGCATAATTTTCTTTCTCCTAAGTATATTTTCGCATAACATTATTTAAGATAAGATAAGATAAGATAAGATAAGATAAGATAATCATTTATTTGCCCAAACATGAGTACAAGACCTACAACACAAATTGTCAGCATGCAAGAGATGTTAATAGTGGTTATAAATACAGATCATCACGTTAGCCTTAAACAATGGCATGCAAATATTTACACAGTAATTTAAAATATAAGTACGAGTCAAATGATTTAAAAATGTCATAATAATAAACAAACATTAAAAATAAGAAATTTGGTAAAACATAGGTAATGATAATCAAAATCTCTCATCTAAAAACTCATTTATCTTATAATAAGCTTTATCTGCTAGAAAATTTATAACTTTCCGTTTGAATGTTAGATCACTTAACTCTTTCCAGCTTCTAGGTAGTTTGTTATAAATTTTTGGAGCCATACAAAAGACACTTTTTCTCATAAACGACGTCTTATATTGTTGTAGGCAAATTTGGCTATTGTCACGTCTGTTACGCGGAAATCGATCTGCCATGCGAGAAAAGAGGTGAGGGTTAGACCTTAAAAATATTATATTTTCTTAAATATACAGTGAAGGTAATGACAAAATTTTATATTTTAGGAAATAAGGCTTGCAACTCTGAGTTGTTTCAAGTTTGAACATCGACCTAATGCAACGCTTCTGAGTCTTAAATATTAATTCCCGGTCCGTCGAGTTACCCCAAAATATAACGCCATATCTTAAAATGGACTCTACCAAGCCGTAGTATGCGGTGAGCAAAGAACCTATACTAATTACTGCTGCCAATTTATATAGAGCATATGCTGAGCTACTTATTTTCTTACTGATCGTCTCTATATGTGCCTACCAATTTAATTTATTGTCAATAATAAGTCCTAGAAATTTTGTTGTATCAACTTCGTCAATGTTATTACCCTTATATTTTATGTCTCCATTATTAATAAATGTCAAAGTGCGCTAACTAAAGTGCATGATTTTAGTCTTATTTAAATTTATTTTTAAATTATTATTGTTCTGCCATTCTATAATGTCAATTAGTGAATTATTAATGTCCGATTTATAATTGTTTCGATTTTCACATGTAATTGTCACTACACTGTCGTCGGCAAAGAGGCTCATAGGTTGATCTGTGCACTTAGGCAAGTCATTAATATATAACGTAAACAGGGGAGGTCCCAAAACACTACCCTGGTGGACACCGTACAAAACATCACGTTTTTGCGACCGATATGA
Source organism: Aporophyla nigra (assembly GCA_947507805.1). NCBI lineage: Eukaryota > Metazoa > Arthropoda > Insecta > Lepidoptera > Noctuidae > Aporophyla > Aporophyla nigra. Next base: position 13,881,466 of record OX382320.1, read on the forward strand.
CTCTTCTCGTTTTGTCGTTACGTTAACCCTACTGATTTCCGTTATTTGCTTTCTGTTTTGAAGATATGACTCAAATAGTTTTAAAATGTTACCTCTAATGCCATATGCTTCGAGTTTCTTTAGTAGGATATTGTGCTGAACATAGTCAAACGCCTGAGTCATATCACAGAATATACTACACACCGGTTTATGTTGATCCATATTAGTCATCACTGTGTGTAAAAAATCATAAATTGCCATATTAATTGTTTTTTTCTCTCTGAAACCTTTTTGTTCATTGCAGAGGATCTTATTGTGTTCCAAATATGAGTTGAGTTGTTTATGCATATATTTTTCGAAAATTTTAGAAATAATAGGGATGAGCGATATCGGTCTATAGTTGACCATCAACTCTTTTTTGTCTCGTTTAAACAGTGGCTTTACGATAGATGTCTTCAGTGCAGTTGGGAATATGCCTGCACTGATACTCAAATTAATTATGTAACTCAAAGGAGAACATACTACGCCAGCTACAGCTTTGAGTATTTTTGTGGTAATTCCATCGTAGCCTACATACACTATTTGTATTTTTGAGTGCTGATATGATTAATAGTACGTCATGTGGTGTACTAGGTGACATAAACATAGAGTCTCTTTTATTCATAGTATGTTGCGTTACTGTAGTTCCAGCATTGAGTATGGGTTGAATTTTGTCGATAAATAGTTGTTAAAAAGATCAGCTATGTGTTTTGGCTCTGTGATGGTTTCATTATTAACTACAATTTTATCTACTGAGGGTTTTGGTGTGTTCAGTTTACTTTTGTTAATTATTTGCCAAGTCGTTTTTGATTTATTAGTGGATGTTGAAATTTTATAATTATTTTGGGCACGCTGTGTAAGATTTATATTTTTTTTATATAATTTGTTGTATTTTTAAAGCGCATTTTATTTGAGGCACTAGGTTTTATCCTATAATGCCACAGGAGTTGTCGTTTCTTTTTACTGCAAATTTTAATACCTCGAGATATCCACTTAACTTCTTTTTTTAAGTTTACTGTAACGCCGATATAAGGGAAGCATAAGTCATAAAGCAAAATAAACAAACTGAAAAAAGCGTTATAATATATGCAGTATTGGGGTCGTTCACACAATATACCTCTGAAAATGTCAAACTGCTTAAATTGTTTTTAAACTTATCTAAGTTTTCTTCACTATAATCCCGTCTATTAATATGCCACTTGTTTATTATGCACGTTTTGCTTACGGGGAATTTAAGAAGTTGTGCTGTGTGGTCAGACAACGCGAATTCTAATATTGTTGTTTTGCATAGCTTATTAAAGTTATGAGCAAAGTTGTCTATACATGTTTGGCTCTTCAATCGTATAGGTTCATTTAGTGCTAGTTTTAAGTTAAAATTAAATAGCAGATTTTCAAATTCTATTGTATTACTATTTCTTTTTAATATGTCAATGTTAAAATCTCCCGCTATAACAATATTTTGAGATTTTTTGGTTAAAGTTTGAAGCAGTGTTAATAATTTATCGAAAAATTGTGATAAATTCTTGCTGTTAGGAACCCTATAAATACATATAAAAATAGTGTTGTGGTTAATAAGCTCTACAGCGCAGCATTCGAATATACCAACGGAAGCTATTTTCGCAATCCTTGTCAGTTCTCTCCATTGATGTCCATTCCTTACAAGTATACATGATCCACCTCTTTTACTTTCTTGTCTACTGAAACATGCTGCCAAACAATAATTGTCAATGCATAATTGATTCTCATATCCCTGCATCATGAAGTGTTCCGTTATGCATAAAACGTCAACTTCTGTGCCTTTTTCTGATAATTCCTTCAAACAGACAGACAGAGAGTCTGCTTTTGATAACAATCCTGCTATGTTTTGATGCATTGCATACAAGTGATTAATCACGAAAAAATCTGTTACTGTTATCATTTGCGTGATCTTTACCGTTCACTAGAGAAAGAGGGGATGACACACAGTCTGGTTCTGAGTTAAGAAAGTGATTTATGTTATCTTCATTACTAAAATCCACAAATTCATTTATCATTAGTCTTAAATTTAGAAATACATTTCCCATGCCAGCATTATTGACAGATCCACTTTTTTTCCAAAACATTTTAAAATCATACGACAAATAAAAATTCGAATCAAACAAATACGCATAATTATGAGTAGTCACATCTAAATACATCAGGCTGTTAAATGTTTCTATTCTTCCGTTAAATAACGTGGAGTAGTCGTTCAATTTAAATGTAGGTACGCAAATTATAACATTTGTGTGTTGTACCTTTAAAAGTGTGTCCCGTACGGTAATTGTTAGGTCAACGTAGTTGGTAGTTCGTCTAAAGTCCTTTTCACCGATGAAAATCAGGCAGTAGTCGTTCATTGTAATTTTTTTAAATTTTTGTTCAATGTTATCAATAAGCTTCGTCAGTCCACAATTCGGTGTCAAGTAATGGCAAATTTGGTAATCTGGAAACGTATCTTCTGCGATTGTTAGCATCTTGTTTTTGTTATTGCTACTTAAGATACATAGTTTGTGTTTTTCAGTGCAGTTCTTTTGTTGTTTACTTGTAAGATGACTAAATTCCTTGTTATTCGTGCTAATATCATTTTTACTATTAGAGGTTTCCAAACTAGTATACATAGGTTGGTTTATGGGTACGGGTTTCGAAACGTTACTAGTAGCGCCATCTGCTCTAGATGAATGAGATACGTTGCAACTTTTATTGACATCACATGATTCTGACTCACTATGGTATTCGTCTTTCACTATTGTATTCTTGGTTTGGTTTGTTTTGCGTAATGCATTTTTTAACAAGACATTTTCTAGATCGGTGCTTTCATGTGTTGCGACCTGGGTAGTTGTTGAGTTTTCGTTTGGGTTACTTTGGAAGCTATAAGTTAAACGGCGCTTGAGATCTTTACGATTTGGACATGAATTTATTTTTGTTGAAGTTGGGGGACTTTTGCATATCTGCTTGAGAACTTCAATTTCTTGTATAAGTTGAGAGACTTGTTTCTTCAGTTGAATATTTTCTAAAATAATATTATCGAGCTCATGTTGCGTACTACATAGATTGGATTTAAGGTCGCTCAATTCTGACTTTAAATCTTCGATGACGTTGATTTTATTTGTAGATAAATCTAAGCTCCTACCCAATCGGTCGTCGGAAAGCGTTGTATTGAAAGAATCGCTCTCATTCAGGCTTTCATATGATTTTGTTTTCCTTTGACCGTGACGTCTCAAAGTAACATTGCTTTTTTTTTTTTGGATGGGAAAGCATCAAATGACTTCTCCCGCTCTGGGCGGAGTGGGAGGGCGTGTCAGACTTTTACTGACTAAAACCCACCCGTGTTCCTTCAGTTGCCCATGTGCCAGAGTCACGGTATCTCTTTCGAACAATCTCGCGACCCTGGCAGAAGTAACATTGCTAGTGCTATCCATTTTTTTTGGTGGTGTTGAGTTTTTAATCTTCGTTTCTCAATGGCAACTTATTTAATTATTCTGATGATGTAATAAATTAATTTCTGAATATGTTTATATCTATTTCTTTTCCGCAATTTTTTTAATTTAGTAAATTTATTTTTAATTATGTTGTTCACAACAAATCATAACACAAAAAATCAATAGTGCGCGCTGGGTTTGAACTCACGGCACTTCGCCTACAAGGACGATGTTGGAACTATTGAGCCAACTTATATATGATAAAAACTTTTTTACAAAAAAAAAACAACCGACTTCCTTAAAAACACTACAAAGTGAAAAATAACTTTAATTTCGGTAGTCGGTGTCTTAGGATCTGTATTTATGGTTTTTTTGCCACCGACTTCCGAAATTAAAGTTATTTTTCACTTTGTAGTGTTTTTAAGGAAGTCGGTTGTTTTTTTTTTGTAAAAAAGTTTTTATTTTTAAATTTTTAGTTGTGGTATTCACCCTGCACTAATTCCAAACAAACAATGCATATTTATGCGATAGCAGAAATCGTGGTTGATTTCCTGTCATTTTTTAAAGAGTTCCGGTGTCTGTCTCCCGAACTCATCATCAGTAGTCCATCTCTAGTGTCTGCTGAGGAATCAATTCTCGATGTCAACGAGTATGTCTATCTAGGACAAGATATCTTCTAACTCCTGATCGATAAGGAGTTGTACCTTCCATCATCAGCTCAACGGAATATAAGAATACAAGTAACGGTCTAAACGTGCCTATAATATTCAAAGAATTATCCCCTAACCTTCTAACCTTTCACTGTAAGTTCCTATATGTACTGTTCACCGATGAGGAGTTCCATGCGGTATCTTCGAAGACTATAATTAGTTCAACACGGATGGATAGATAGAACCAGCAATTATTTTTGATCTTTAGTACAATATCCAAATCACATTACGTGTACTGTTTGTTTTTGAGGAGTTCCTTCGTTTATCTCCCAAAGTATACATCAAATCTTCACAAAATTAATATGGGACCACCTCAGGAGTATACCCTTACGAATAAAAAAAGAATTTTCAAAATCGGTTGACAATTGGCGGAGAAATCGGTGAACATACATAAAAAAATAAAAAAAAAAATACATACAGTCGAACATATAACCTCCTCCTTTTTTTGAAGTCGGTTAAAAAGAGTGTTGAAATAAGCGTTTTGTATGTTCAGTTGTTTCATAGATAATAAAAAATGTTTTTTTTTTCTGCAACCGTCACTTTAGTTTGAACACAAATGCAACACTTTGTTTTGATTTTATTGTTCGTTGTTCCACTTAGATTTGATGATATTTCACTGAACTTGGATCTTTTATAATTGTTATTGAAATTGGACATTGAATATTTTATGTAAACAAACTGTTTTTGCACTGTATTTTGAAAACAGTTATTAAGCACTTGTACTTGCATATAACGCCGAGATAACACTAGTACTTCGTTATTATGCTATTTTATTTCTACTTTGATTTGTATTTGCGGCTTAGCTTTATTTTAAATATTTTTCGCAATTAAAATACGCGGAGCTGGCGTTAAGCGTGGCACTGGCGCCATCTATCCCCCATCTGATATTTACGCATAACAGCTTACGCATAATATTTTTAAGCATAATTTCTTTAATCATAACAATGATTAAGCATAAAATATTTACGCATAATGATAATAAAACATATTTTTTAAAGGCATAATAAAGAAGCATAATAATTAACTCCTAAAAAGTTAGACACTAATAAACATGTATATTCCATTTACTATAGCATTAGACAGAAGTTAAAAAAGGCTCTTTTAGGTGCAGACTTTGCAATAAAATTACAACAAACATTATTACAGTCAAGACTGATGTGGAGTTAAATATAATCAATTTATATAATAGCTGTCACACTTAACTATATTTATTTAACCTATCTACCTTCTGAAATTACAAGGCTTTCATTTAATATTGTTTAGATTTTACTATATTGTCGTGTCGATGTTTAAAATCTAAAAGAAGCAGGGGTGAACAGTACCGGGAACGTTTTTTGTGTCACTATAATTCTACCAAATCTAAAATGTTACGTATTCCCTTCATAAGTTATGGGAGCACGTGTTTTTTTTATTTTGTCGATTTATGCAATCAACCATCCGTCAAATTACGTAAATTTTCTGCAGTTGTCAATTGTGCTGTCATTCACTTGGTATTGTGAATGCTACGCCTTTTCTCGTTGTTATTGCTGAATTTTCGTGATTTTGTTGATTTTTCTTTTGTAATTTTTTTGTTATCGTTATAATTGTTAGTTTTGTGTTGTTCGTACAGACTGGTACGTTTCGTGGAACTATGGATCCCGATGCAGGCCCGAATGGCATGCAAGCTCAACATGCACACTCTGTAACTGCTGATAGCGCTGATCAGTGTCAACAGCGAAAAAAATGTGGTCCCAACGTTGACCATGTTGTCCCCCAAGAAAACTAGAATTAAACAAACCCCGCTTCGTTCTACAGAAAAAAGAACAGTGATTTTGTAATAAACAGATCTATACATATAATAGGATAATTTATAATTATCCTTTAATATTACGGTGAACAGTAAAACTATAACCAAAATTGAGTTACTCTGAAAAGAGAAAATTTTATTTTATTACATAAAGTTTTACAAAACATTCTTTAACATTAATTATACACTAGTTTTACCTGAAAAGAGAAACAACATTTAAAGCTATTGTTTCACCAGTTCTTATTAATCACTACTAATATTCTAATTACATTAAAATTATCACTTTTATAAGCTCTACATTTTTCATGTGGCATCAGTCATTCAATATGACAGCTCGCTCCATAGAATAAAAGATCTTCACAGATAAATTATAAATGAAGTGTCACGCACTTTGTTTACATCTCCCCCCCCCCTTTTTCTAAATTACTTAGTTTTATTGTTTTACTCCACTACTGGAATAAGTTTAGTAACATGAAAGAGATTCGACTCTGACTTCTTGTGACCTGTGTTTACCTTGTAAATTGAATTGGATATTTTGTCTACAATTTGGTAAGGTCCTATTTTCAATTCATCTAGTTTTTTTCGGTTTAACCGGTTTCCGTTTTCAACATATACAGAATCTCCGACTTTTAGTTCATAATGTTTTCTGTTCTTATCAAATCTTTGTTTATTATAATTGTGGGATTTTATACTATTTTCTAAGGCAATTTTTCGGTCTCGCAATAGATGATTATGTGTTATATTTTGTTTCAGTTCATCTGGTAGAATGTCAACATTTTTTCCCTCCAATAAATATTTTGGAGAGAACCCTGTTACACTATGTTCAGTTTCGTTATATTTTTCAGTGCATTCGTGAGCAATAGTTGTCCAAGCAATTTTATCCTTCCTTTCATTTATCTTGCACCGAATTTTGTTAACCAATGTTTGGTTTAACCTTTCGTTCAATCCATTCGAAAATGGCGCATTTACAGCAGTGATAACTATAGGTATATCTTCCTTTTCTAAAAAAAATTTGAAATCCCTTGAATTTATGCCTGGATATTGATCTGATAGAATTAAGTTTATTTTATAATCTTGTGTTACTTTTTGGACAAGTTTTATAAAATCATTCGCATTCTGGGTTTTGGATGTCAAAATGAAGGCATAGCGAGTGAAGTGGTCTACTAGAAGATGTAAACATGTTTTGGTTTTTCGAATTCATTTGGTGGTTCTCGAATAAAAGATCTTCACAGATAAATTATAAATGAAGTGTCACGCACTTTGTTTACATACATATAACATAATTGTAGAAAAGTGGTGTCTGTACAATGGAAATATATAAAAAAAGTAGCAGGGGTTGTTATTATATCGATGCCGAACCCGAAATTGTAATAATTTTTTTTGTCTGTTTTCGGTTTGTCTGTGTGTTTGTGCACGCTAATATCAGAAACGGCTTATTCTATTTAGTTGCGGTTTTCACTAATATATTGTAGTAAGCTTCACTTAACATTTCGTGTTTATTTCATGTCAATCAGTTCTTAAATAAAAAAGTTATGTCAATTTAAAGAATCACGGCGAACAGACGCATTTCCTAAGACACTCTTATACAACGAAGTTCCATCGTATTATACCTATAATAAACAACAGGGTATTTTTAACCGCAGAAGACGTGGAACAGCTGTAGTAGGTGAACCGGGTATTTTTAAAGATTATGTCATTGGTAGGGTTTAAACGGTTCATCCAAATAACTCCGAATGCTTTTACCTGCGCCTACTGCTGCACGTTGTCCGAGGGTCTACTTCTTTTGCCGATCTCCGAAAGGTTGACAATATCGTACACCCTACATACCAAGCCGCTTGCCGGATACGTCACTTGCTGGATGGGGATCAACATTGGGATGATGCTTTGTCAGAAGCAAGTATTAGCGAAAGTCCTCATCGGTTGCGACATTTGTTTGCAGTCATGCTGGTGTTTTGTGCACTTTCTGACGCTGCACAGTTGTGGTATAAGTATCAGAACAAATTGGCTGAGGATTTTTTTTGGCACGTACAACTTAAAGATAACAAGCCAATTGAAGAGAGATTACGTGAAAGTTAATTGAATCGTTGTTTGTTGGCTATTCAGTATATAATTACATCTATTGGGGGTAATCCTATTTCTCAATATAGCATGCTGGAGGCATCATTTGACGGTGAACGTATTAATAGAGATTACGCGATGGAAACCAACTATGATCCAATTGACCTGGCCGAAATTTTACAAACTGATGTCTCGAGGCTAACTAATGAACAGCCTTTGATATTTGATCGGTGTGCCGCAGCGTTGCTATCAACGTACTACGTACTAAGTACTATTACTTTGGGAGAAATGCTATTTGTAGATGCACCCGGTGGAACGGGTAAAACATTTCTTACGAAAGTTATTTTGGCGAAGGTACGAAGCCAAGGTAAAATCGCGCTTGCTGTCGCTTCATCAGGCATAGCAGCCACATTGTTGCCAGGTGGGAAAACTGCTCAGACAATGATCAAAATTCCGATCGATTTAGACTGCACAGAAAGCCCTGTTTGTAATATTTCAAGAAATAGCGATAAAGCTAAGGTTCTTCGTGATTGTAGCTCTATTATATGGGCTGAGTCCACAATGGCCAATCGAAGAACAGTAGAAGCAGTAGACAGAACGTTGCGTGATGTCAAGCAAAATGATCAACCCATGGGTGGCATTACCATGCTTTTTTGTGGCGATTTTCGTCAGACTCTCCCTGTAATACCACGTGGAACTAAGGCTGATGAAGTTAGAGCCTGCTTAAAGAGTTCTCGACTGTGGCATTACATTATCCCTTTGCATTTGACATTAAATATGAGTGCGCAAATTGGAGGCAACGAAAATGCTCAAGAATTTTCAGATTTACTACTTGAGATTTGTAACGGTATGTATACGCAGGAACAAGGAAAAGTTGTTCTTAATGAAAACCTATGCAACATAGTGTTATCAATGCGAGACTTCATATCATCTGTGTATGGAAACGCAACGCAAATACCAACTTGCGAAAATTCCTGGCTTTGCGAAAGAGCTATTTTGACGCCACGAAACGACCAAGCAGCAACAATAAACGCTGAAATTTTGAGCTATGTTCCGGGGGATTATGTTGAGTAAATCTCCATTAACAGAGTCATGGAAGAAGGAGAATCTACAAGCTACCCAGTAGAATTTTTAGAATCCCTCAATGCTCCTGGACTACCAGCACATAAAATAAAATTAAAAGTAGGCGTACCCATAATGCTTTTTAGAAATTTAAGCCCCCCAAAACTTTGCAATGGCACCATGTTAAAAGTGACCAATTTACAACGAAATCTAATAGAAGCAGAGATTTTAACAGGGTGTGGAAAAGGTGAAAGTGTTTTCATTCCTCGGATTCCTCTCATTCCAAACAATTTTCCATTTAGTTTTAAACGAATCCAGTTTCCAGTCAGCCTATGTTTTGCGATGACAATTAATAAAGCCCAAGGTCAGACAATAAAAGTTGTGGGTGTAGATCTAAGTATCAGCTGTTTCTCGCACGGTCAGTTGTATGTGGCTCTGTCACGGGTTAGCAATCCTAGGAGCCTGTTTGCTTTCATCCCCGATGGCTATACGTCAAATATCGTATACAGAGAAGCATTACTGTAAAGTAAATTTTTAGCTACCCAAACGACAGCATATGTAATTCAAAACATGCTGCCCGAAAAGTCACTATTCCACGCGGACGAAGTCGCGGGCACAGCTAGTTGTTACTAAAAATTGTTACATTTCATGTACCTATCCAAGCCTTGTGACGAGTACATTGATAGTAAATGCTTTATTATATGCATGCCATACATTGTTATAAAAAAGCTCACATTATTTATTTAAATTGTTTGAACTTAACTTGAAATAAAAGGCTTCATACTCCTGCTTCTGCGAGCCTCTTTTTTCTAATGTTATAATAAACAGAGTATAAATATGCATACACCATGCATACAGCCAACATGCAGAATGCAAGCAAGCATGCAGCAGGCATGCAGCATGCAAGCATGTACCCAGGAGGCATGCAGCATGCAAACAAGCATGCAAGCAAGCATGCAACATGCAGCAGGCATGGTTTCTGTTACGGCTCCGGCGCTGCGGGCTCCGGCGGGCCCACGCGAGCTTATCGTCGCAGATGTGTTTACGCTCACCACCGCAGCTTCGGGTTGCTGGCCGGCTTCGCCGCCCAGCCTCAGCCGTGGTGGCGAGCGTCAAAACCACCTGGTCCTTAGCTCGCGGGCCGCATCGCGCCTCCGCGCCTACGCGGTTTTAAATTACACTCTAGGCGTAGGGCAGAGAAGACTACGTGCAGTCGGGTTTGCAGCGAATCGTTTCTGTCACTAAATTTTGTAGCACAACATTGAATTTTTAAGACGATACTTTAACTTTAATTCCGGGTTAAAAATTGAATTTTAATAAGTATGCCTTAATGCTATTATGCTAATAGTCACTATACCTAGTAACATTATGCGAATTAAAATTATGGCAAAACAAATTAGCCTTCAAGATCATTATGGCAACATAAACTGTATGGCAAAAAAATATATGGCAATGTATTATTATGGCAAAACAAATTATGCCAAAATAGGTATGCCAAAGTACATTAGGAAAAAGAACATTATGCGAAAAGAAGGGATCCCTGCTGGGACACAGGCCGCCTCTCTGTGAGAGAGAGTGAGCCATAAAACACCACGCGGGCGAAGTGCGGGTTGCTGTATGTCAAATGTCTTCGAATTTTTAGTTCTAAGGCAGCTGGTATCAAGATGTTTTTTTTCACCGTTTTGAGAGCGGTGATAATGAAATAATTTACACAAAGTAAAGTGTCTGCTTCCGTTCGAAACCATAATAATCCATTTCAATTAATCAACGCAGCCTATCGCAGTCCACTGCTGGACTTAGGCGTCTCTCATGCTGCGCCACAACACCCTGTCCACCGCCTACCGTATCCAGTCTGTCCCAGCCACCTTCTTGTGGTCGTCGGTCCATCTAACTAGGGTGCGACCCACAGGGATCCCCTCTTTTCGCATAATGTTATTTTTCCTAATGTTCTTTGGCATACCTATTTTGGCATAAATTGTATTGCCATAATAATAATAATAAACATTTTATTTTCAGGTTACTGTGACCCATAGACATATACCTACCTTACAAACTAACATATATAAGTATTATACAAAACTTGTGTTAATAATAGTTCCTTAAACTATGTTAGTAGCACTTCACTTTATTAGCTTGTCCGTGAGCTGTCCTGTGGCACTTATCCGCGGAAGCGACGGAACACCACGTCCTGTGTCCAAAAGTCTTCGTCCATGACGACGCGGCAACGGGCAAATAACAATTCGGTACACGCACCACAAACGCCTTGAAGTTGACGTTGCGGTGTGACTCCAGTAACTGCACCCTCGGCATGTACTTCGTCTTTTGGCGTACGTACTCCACAATATCCATCATAATAATACTTTGCCGTATATTTTTTTAGCATACAGTTTATGTGGGCATAATGATCTTGTTCGCTAATTTGTTTTGGCATAATTTTAATTCGTATAATGTTTCTAGGTATAATGACTATTAGCATAATAGTATTTTGACATACTTTTTATAATTAAATTTTTAACTTAGGGTTAAAAAAAATCATTTAATTTAGTCATCACCATCATTTCAGCCGAAAGACGTCCAATGCTGGACATAAGCCTCCCCCAAAAGGGTCACGTCACGTCCCACACTATGCTTGCCAATACGCGGTCTCTACTCCAGGACTCGTCTGCTCCATCGGCCATCAGTCCTATGAAGTTAACTCCAGTTATTTTCCAGATAAATACTACAACTCTATAATCTACTACTATAATCCATTTAATATTTTACTATTCTTCCGTGAGTCAACCGATACCAGAGACTACCGTGGCAAATATTGACAGTTTCCTTCTCTATTGAACTCAACCCTTTATAGATTCTTCACAGAGAGGTAGGTAATCATAGGTGTATCTACCCATGTTTAAAGAAAAATGCTAATTTATTAACTAAAGATATATTGAGTAAATTGTACATTTTAAATTGATTGAATAATATACGATGTTTTATCTTCATCTCGTTTTCTTTTGAATGATAGGCTTGAGTGTGTCCAGTGTCTCATAGAATGTACAGAACATTATGTATCTATGTCTTAGAGCGTTTTATGTTTACCATGCCTTAGTTTACAATTGCACTAACTACGAAATTTAATTTTTTTTCACCTTTTTTAAAACCAAACATACTAAATTTCATGCTCTTTCGTTTGCTCGTATCGAAACACCGTTATTCCGACTCTTTCTACCAAAAACGTTAGTCATGGTTGTATTAAATAAGTTCCATTATTGTTCTATGAATATTGTTACCTCTAAACTTATGACATTTATTTTCGTAAATCCAAAAGGTATAAATAAACTGATTTTTAAGTTTCTCAACTGTATAAAATTTCAAAACACAAACGTAACAATATACATTTCCGATATCTGCTCATACTGTTTAACACGCTTCTATTAGCCTGGTTTGTATGTATGGAACGGAATCTTTGAACGTGGTTTTCACCCACTTTAAAACGTCGGATTAATTTGAAATTTCGCACACTTATCTAGGACCGATGACAATACAATAATTTCATTAATTCGTGCCATTGTCCTGGCCAGGATCGCTAGGATAACAAAAAAGGATTTAAAAAATTGTAGGTAGCCGATCTAAAAAATAGAAAATAAATAATAGTGTAAAAAATAAAAATCACGCTTTTATAGGAAACCAAAAGTAGAAGATAATGGAAAAAAGCGTGGGTTGCTTGGTATCAATTAAAAAAATACCTCAAAAAGAGTTGGTAGAACAAAAGGATCAAGAAAGTTTGATTTACAAGAATGTTAAGTACTTTCACTTGTAGAGGTTTGGCAATTTTTTAAATGCACAATTGTATTAAATTGGGGGTTGTATGTTTATTTAGTCATTTTCAAAATGTTCCACACGAACTAATATTACAATATTGAGATATGATGGAGAAAGTACTAGTCTTATAAATAGATGCATTATTGTTTGATATTTTAGTTTGTTTTCGTACTGTTCTTGTCTAAAATTTAAAGAACTTAAAAACTCTCTCCTTAAAATTGTCAATGTACTTAGTGCACTTGTGAACTAAAGCAACGATATACTTTCTGAGGCAGTGGACATGTGAAAGCAGCACCTTTTCATTAGACCAGAGCTCTGAAACAATCACAACCGTTATGGCACACACAATACCGCAAACATAATTTTCGCGAACGTGTGGAAAATAGTTCGAATGTCAAAACAGAAAAAATCACTGACTGTGTAACTGAGTTGTTTAAAATACTTGGCTCAACATTCGAAAATATTGTTGGAACTGCTGAAGATTGTAAAAACTATCGTTGAATTGTTTAAATTCAATTTCTTAGTATTGTCTAGTAGGTACCTCTGCCCAACTAAAAAAACTTTGGAAACAATGCGTGATATTATGTTAATATTTTTTTTGGATCGGAACCTATCATGTCTGTGGAACTTCTCCAGAAAATTAATTTGTCCCTGCGCAGCTGCGTAGTATTTACTAACTCCATGGATACTTGTCAGTGCAAAAATGCAATGATTTTGAAAATCGAAGCGTACATTTCGTCGCTGTCTCTCCCTTAGGGAAGGTAGAAGGATACGTACCCTATCTCCATGATGTTCTTAGTCACCCTGTCTGTGCCGTTGGTCACCACAAGTTGATAGACACCCTCGTACTCCTTGGTGAACGGCTTAATTGCGAAGTTGATTGTAACCGTCATGATCCCCTTCACCGTCTACACAATACAATAATAACAAGCTTGAAAATAACAGATTTTTAATTCTACAAAGACCAAGAAGCAAGATCAAAGACTTAATTGTAAAATCAAAATAGCGGCGCTAGATCGGCGCACAAAAATCCTCGTATAACTGGAGACGTGAATGTAATTTCTCCCTTGTTTCTATGAGGTCTACTCTCGAAGTCAGTCTACAAAGGTCGGGGCCCGTCCGAAAGTAATTGTTTCGTCAATATAGGTGTTAAATTCTGTCAGATAGTTTTAGAGGTATGAGGAACAGAGTGTAAAGTTCACTCAACCTCCATAGAACAAGGAGAATCCTCCGACCGGACGAGTGTCGTGTCTATTGGACAACTGTCCGACGATACATATACGCTAGTTGCGCGATAAACTCAGTTTTCGCGATGTAGGATTTTGCATGATGTCAGTGCGGAGTTTGCGTGTGGCGGGGTAGATGGCGCTACATACCTACCAAGAATCGAATATTCCCAGTCGCCCCCGCGGGGATTGCCACCGGAGGCAAATGGGAATAAAAATTCCCAGTCGCCACCGGCGGTGACTGGGAAGTCATTGCCCCCACTTCAGTTTCGCTGTACATTGCTTTCTCCATCGTAGATAATAAAAGGATCAGGCAACTTATCCTAAACCTGCCTCTAATCTCTAAAAAAAAGACAAAGTGCATTGAAATGTTTTAATATTGATTTCGATATGAATAAACTTGTTAAAATTAAACATTTAAACTGGTATTTTGTATCACAGATAATGAGACTCTTAAAGACAGTAATTAAATTAGGAAAGTAATACATAGTAATCATTTCTTAATAACTACGTATTCTATACAAGGCTGTAAATATTCATAGATATCAGGCTTTTTACACGCTTTATATTAGCTTCACTTGTATGTTTGTTTGTAACCGACTCCATATAGCGCGATTTTGACCCACATTAAACGACCCGATTTCATTCAAACTTTGCACACCTGTCAAGGACCGATGACAATGCAATAATTTCATAAATTTGTGCCATTATCCTTGCCAGGGTTACCAGGACAGCAAAAAAACTGTCTTCGAAAACTACGCTGACATACGCCACAAACTAATTTGTGCCATTATCCTTGCCAGAGTTACCAGGACAGCAAAAAAAATTGTCTTTGAAAACTACGCTGACATACGTCTCAAAATTCGAAACACCATAAAAATAGAAAATAAATAATAGTTTTAAAAAAAAACTAAAAAACACGCTTCCATTGAAAACCAAACGAAAAAGTACAAAATAATGGAAAAAAAGCGTGGGGCCTGATATCAAAAAAAAAAAAAAAATAGTATAAAAAAACTAAAAAACACGCTTCCATTGAAAACCAAACTAAAAAGTACAAAATAATGGAAAAAAAGCGTGGGGTGCTTTTTAAGGTATTTTTTTATTCATATCAGACACCCCACGCTTTTTTTCCATTATTTTGTACTTTTTAGTTTGGTTTTCAATGGAAGCGTGTTTTTTAGTTTTTTTATACTATTATTTATTTTCTATTTTTTAGGGTGTTTCGAATTTTGAGACGTATGTCAGCGTAGTTTGTGACAGTTTGTTTGCTGTCCTGTTAACCCTGGCAAGGATAATGGCACAAATTTATGAAATTATTGCATTGTCATCGGTCCTTGACAGGTGTGCAAAGTTTGAATGAAATCTGGTCGTTTAAAGTGGGTCAAAATCGCGCTATAAGGAGTCGGTTACAAACAAACATACAAATATACAAACATACAAACATACAAGTGAAACTAATATAAAGCGTGTAAAAATACCTTAAAAGGCACCCCACGCTTTTTTGTACTTTTTAGTTTGGTTTTCAATGGAAGCGTGTTTTTTAGTTTTTTTAAAACTATTTTTTTTTATTAAGGTCAAAGACACACAGACAGATTAATCACAGTATTTACAATAATTAAATTACACAAAATCTCAAAATCTAGAAAATACCGAATGAACAAATCACAGAAAGAATCGTAACAATGAGTGTCGTAAAGTTTCGATAAAATGTCCCACTGTCATTTCTCCATGAACATTACTTTCCTAATTTAATTACTGTCTTTAAGAGTCTGATTATCTGTGATACAAAATACCAGTTTAAATGTTTAATTTTATCAAGTTTATTAATATCAAAATCAAAATAAAAAAATACTTCAATGCATTTAGTGTTTTTTTAGAGATTGGAGGCAGGCTTAGGATAAGTTGCCTGATCCTTATATTCTCTACGATGGAGAAAGCAATGAACAGCGAAACTGAAGTGGGGGCAATGACTTCCCAATCACCGCCGGTGGCGACTGGGAATTTTTATTTCCATTTGCCTCCGGTGGCAATCCCCGCGGGGGCGACTGGGAATATTCGTCAAGAATACGGGCACTGAAGATCATGTTGTCATTCATTTTAGTTCGGGCCCCGAAATAAACACATGTCCGTAAGTGATACGGAGTAGGAATCGTCCGTAACTTCACCCGAAACTACGACTTCGTGCTTCGAGAATAGACCGCCGTGTTTGGAGTAGCTACCGTCAGTTATAGACTACAATATGTTAAAATGATGTTCTACGGAACTCTAATTATAGTACACTAGCTTCTGCCCGCGACTTCGTCCGCGTCAAATTTTTGCTTCCCTGACCCTTCCCGTCGCATCGAATTGCCTGCCAGTTTTTATCCATTTCTCGTTGCTGCTCCACTCCTTTTGATTGTAGCGTGATGTTATATAGTCTATAGCCTTCCTCAATAAATAGGCTACCCAACACAAAAATATTTTTTCACTTCGGACCAGTAGTTTCTGAGATTACCGCGTTCAACCAAACAAACAAACAAACTCTTCAGCTTTATAATATTATAGTATAGTATAGAAGTATAGCTAAGTGTCACGTACCTCTGACTTGTACGAGTACAAGTGATTCTTATCATCACTCTTCAGCGTTTTGTCGTTGATGTAGATCTACGAATTAGGATTAAGAACAAAATTAATAACTTTTCTTTCTTTCTACTGAAATCAATGGCATTGTGCTGTGATGACGTGTAGCAGTACAAGTAGACCCTCCAATCACGTTGTGGCTAGTATTTGCATGCAGACAGATCGACTCCCGGCTTTCATAGAGGAAGCACGCTTTGACTCGTCAAACTCAGACGGGACTGGTCTAGCGCGCGGTGTCGCTGGTGGGTGCGTTGTGATTACAACATGACTGAATGTCATCATCATCATCATATCAGCCGTAAGACGCCCACTGTTGGACATAGCATCCTCAAATTTGGCGGGATTTTCCGTAATCGCCATGCTTGGTAGGCGGGTTGGCGGTCGCAGTATGGTGGTAAAATGCATTGAGAACGCTGCTGCCCATTCTCTTGTAAGACCCTTAGTCGCCTCTTACGACACCCACGGGAAGAAATGGGGTGATGCTATTCTTTACGTCTGAAACCACACGGACTTAATATATTATATATATTTCTTTATTATACAAGTGACAAGACTCAGTTGTGTTAGTAACAATTTTTCTTACCCCTATGTTAGTATTCATATTCTAATTACTTAACCTATAACTATGAATATATGTGAATCACCGCCACACGTCTATCACCGAGGTGGACAGCTTGCAACAGTGACTCACATATAAACAGTCGAGTCTGCTCGCCACACAGCGCAGAATAAGGTTGGGGCTGGCCCGCACGCGGCGCACCAGGGAGGCGCAACGCTTCCTCATCGTTGTATAAAAACAGTCGACTCGAGCTTCAGCAAACATCCCTGACGCACTACAGAAGCGGGGCAACCCCATCAATATCCTGAACGCATTGTTGTATTAACCGCGAAGGACGCTGTACGATTTCTGCATATAATCAGCCCACAGACTACACGTGTAAAATGGAGTGCAGTATGCACGGAACAAGGTTAATTTAACACTCCGAGAGCAACGAGCAAATCTGCGAGTTATCATATTTGCCCTAACCGACAGCGCCCTTCGCTCTCGCTCAATATCGTCATCGTCCTTCATGCCAGCGGTCAAGACGTGTCCAAGGTATTTAAACTTATATACCCGTGAGAGCGGAGTTCCGCTCAAAGCGACTGGTGGTATAGTTTCTGGACACCGTCCGCCGCCGGCACCAAAGACCATGACCTCACTCTTACTCACATTGTAGACTAAACCATGAAGTTTGGCATAATCTTCACAGATGGCCACTAACCTCCTAAGGCCACAACCCGAGGCGCTCAGCAGAGCCATATCATCGGCGTAACTGATATTATTCACACACACTCCATCAATGTAACAGCCGGCTCGCTCTTTGCTGAGCGTCTCAATCAACTCATTGACGTATAGATTGAAGAGCGTAGGTGAGGTCAGCCCCCCCTGCCTCACACCGCACTCCAATCCATACGGTTCCGACAAAGTTCCAGCCCATCGAACCTGATTGATCTGGCCTCCATACCAGCATTTCAAAGTGCTTACTAGTTCACATGGAACTCCAGCTTTCTCAAGCTTACTCCATAGAATGCTGTAGGAAACCAGATCAAATGCTCTGGATAGATCGAGGAAGCACGCGTATACAGGTGTTTTTCGATCAGTGTAGTACTTGACAGCCCACTTTAGACACAGGATGGCACTCTCAGTGGACAGTCCAGCTCTGAATCCGAACTGGTTGTCGTGCAGTTTAATGTGATTATTAAGTTGTCTATTAAGCAGGCTATCAAGCACTTTCGCAATCACCGTAGCCAGAGAAATAGGCCTATAGTTTTTCATATCAAAGATATCACCTGTTTTATTTTTAACTATAGGTACTACAATCGTTTTAGTCATCTGACTAGGCAAATACTCATGACTCACACAAAAGTTAAAGAACATTGCCAACACTCTTGGTAAATGAGGACCCGCATACTTGAGGTGCTCGATACTCAGACCATCGTGACCTGGAGACTTTCCCCTAGACATGGCGGTGATGACACCCTTGATCTCCTTGGCTGTAAATCTAGTTTGAAGATCACGATGGTCTGGAGCATCAGGCAGAGGCAAGCTGGGTCCCAGTGGTGATTTTATTTTAAACTGTTCCTTAAAGAGGTTAGCAATGTCTACCGGATCGTTCACACCGTTGACCGATAATGTGGCCCGTGAATGAACTATTAATTTTCATACAAATTAACACTCATCCACGTGCTGTCGGTACGTGAAATATACGTGAAATATTCTTGTCGTTTCCATGAAATGCAAGTGACATTAAACTATTCACGTGTATTCTTTTACGCATCTTACCATGGCGGGGTCACAATTGGCAACGTTGCAGGTGTAGACCACGTTGTGCTTGAACTCTCCGGAGGGGGGAGGCGGCACTACGGCGCTCACTGTCATGTTGATCACTGGAACATAACACAGTTACATAGTAGTAAAGGTAGTAAGAAAGTGGAGTTGTTGTTATTTCCCTTTGCTGTGAGTCTGCGGGTGCCGATACAGAAATCGATGTCAATGTGCTATGATGACGTGCAACAGACGGCGGGGACGGGCACATTGCTCGCAGTACAGATGGCTGATGGGGCCGAATAGTTCTGGAGTGGCGACTGCGTACTGGAAGACGTAGCGTTGCAAGGCATACCACAAGATGGACTGATAACTTTATGAAGGCCGCAGGAATTCGCTGGATCCGAAAGGCACGGAATCGAAGATGGTGGTGCTTGGGGGAGGCCTATGTCCAGCAGTGGACGTCTTTCGGCTGAAATGATGATGATGATAACCCTAGTAACCACTCAGAGAAGAGTTACAACTCAAACAAATCAAGCAATAGTTAAGCAACTTACTTGGTGCTGAAATTTTTTTAATGTAATTAATATAAGTATTGTAAAATGAAAATATTAATCAAATTAATTTCAAAACCCGACGTGTGTAGCACCCCTGATACAGCTATATAATAACCAAACCGAAATCGCAAACATGTTAGGGTTCCGTGTTCATTTGGTTTGGACAGTTTACTTACTACTGTTACATGCTTACTAGAGAATGGCCAACAGCACCCTCTAAGCATTTCACGGTTCACCACCATACTTGGATCGCCAACCCGCCGCCGCCGGCTCAACGCGTCGATTATGGCAAACCCCTCCAAATTGGGGGAATGCTATGCCCAACAGTGGACGTGTTTCGGCTGAAATTATACTTAAATCTCTAAAGAAACACATTTTAGCGAATTTACAGTTTAAGGCTATCTTCGGTAATAATTAAACAATTTTTGTTGTGTAACCGTCGCACATAAGAGTATTTACATTAAAAACCTGGCCAAAAGTAAAAACTGCAAAGTATGATAAAATTCAATGCAACTATCTCTTTCTAGCAGCTGGATAATTTATTTTTGCTATCCCGTTCCTCTCGCGTTTTTTTGTCTACCCCGAAAGGCACACTGGTAGTCGGAACTCAGTCGTCGCCGTTGATCGTCGTCTGTTTTATCAACGTTCGCATTTTGACACAAATTACATGTGGTGTTTTAATTTGTTTAATGTGCATTTTGTGTAATAAAAAAAATTGATATGGAAAATGAAGGTAAAGGGGAAGGAAGGGAAAGTACATAACTTTAATAATAATGTTATATTAAATCTGTAGACCCATTGATGCTTTTTATTTAATTATTAATAATAGCAGCGTGCTACCTGAAATAAAACGCATATTAAAATACTTACCTCTATGTTCTATGTTATGGGGGTTTGGTTTCCGCACTTAGTCCTTTGAGTGGACCATTGTGCGTGGGCCATGGCGGCCGTCGGTATTTACTCCAACCAGCCCACCTCCCTCCAGAAGTTTATTGTGTCTCCTGGTCTGCTAAGAACGTCCGTGTATGATTTGGGTGTCCCGAGGGTATCTGTCCTAATCTGGATGACGCCTGTACATTCGAAGAGTACATGCGCAACGGTTTCCTCAGCCTCCATGCAGGCCCTGCACAGGGGGCTGTCCGTTATGCCTATTGTGTGAAAGTGCTTGTTTAGCGGGCAGTGTCCTGTGATGGTGACCGTCATCAGACGCAGACCATCCCTGTCCAGGCGTAGCAGACGTCTGGTTAGCCTGCCATCCGGGGATGGCATAGCTTCCCTGGACTGCCTGCAGCTCGGTGCCGAGGTCCACCAGCTCTCCGCTTGTGTGTGGGTAAATTCCTGCAGCCACCTGCGTAGCTGGTTAAAGGGGATGGGCACGATGGGCTCGGGGCCGCAGACTGAAGGGCTGGATGCCTTTCTGGCCAGTTCGTCAGCAGCGTCATTGCCTAGTGATCCACTGTGTCCTTTTATCCATTGCAGTGTCACTTTGTTGCGATTAGAAACTGTTACCCGTTCTAATGCGTTGTGACATTCTAGTGTAAGGCTTGAGGTTATGTATCGTTTGGCTAGGGATTGGAGGACTGAAGCGCTGTCGGAGAGTATACGTATATGAGTGTCCGTAACTCTTCTGGCTTCTATGGCATTCGCCGCCTGTATAATGCCCACGCATTCCGCCTGGTAGACGGTGTTGAGCATTCCCAGCGGGCTGGATATTTTTATGTTAAGGTCGTGTGAGAAAACTCCGACTCCGGTCCCAGAGGTGGTCTTTGAGCCATCAGTGTAGACTCTTAGCTCTTCCGGCCCCGAGTGGTCGTTTTGTTCTTCTGCGAGTATAACGTTGTAGTGCTTTTGAAAGTAGTGTAGTTTTGGGGTTTTATCGCAGGGTGATGCCATCATTGGTTGTCGCTTGATCGCATCGTCCCTAATGTGTGAGTGCTTGACCCTCGAGTCATTGCTTAGGGTCCCTGCTATATTCAGTCTTAGGTCTTACTTACCTCACTGGAAGCTTTATTATGAGATGGCATTTCCGTTACCGTCAATTTCTTAACATTTTTCGTACTTTTACCCCTCTATTCTTTCGGCTCAGTGGCGCCACCTGGCGGTTGCGGGGCAGTTTTTAGTTTTGGTTAAAAATGTCACACCATTTTTGTTCAATGTCTCATATAACCAGGCAGAAATAAAGTGAAAGCTTCCAGTGACGTAAGTATATGCGTTTTATTTCAGGTAAAACGCTGCTATTAAAGTACTTAACCGTCACTGGAAGCTTTATTGTGAGATCTGTTTGTTATCGCCTGGTGACGCCACTTTGATGTATGTACTTGGAAGTATGTGTTATTATACTAAAAGCCAATGTGATAAGGCATAGATTAAACAAAGGTGTAATTAATAAGTGTGCATTTATTTCAATAAATGTAAAAAAGCAATCCAAGTTAAAAGAACCTGGGTAAGTATACAAATAAATTATATTCAGCATAATTCTCTGATTGGACATAACATCATACATTTTAATCATAGATATAATATAAATCTAATCAATTTAAGAATATTTGTTCTAGGTAATCAAAATATTTATTCATCAAATGTTAATCGATTGGATTGAACAATAGTGTTACATTCTGTGAATCAGTACTTCTCATTATTTCTCGCCTATAAAACTGCTGGAATGTACTAGCTGATCGCCAATTTCCACGAGCCAAAATTTCGTCGAGGGGGTGATTTTGAAACCAGCATTTGGAGGCTACAGCAGACCGGATGCTACTTGGAGTGGCTACAATGCCAGCCTCCCCAAACAGGGTCTTTACCCACCCTGCTATGACTGTACGTGAAGCAGGTTTAGCCGCACCTCTTAATGTAATAAATAAATTCGTTGACTTTGCCGCAATACGTCTTTCATTTAATAATGCTATAGTTTTTTCTACCCAGAATATAGGATTAAGGTTACAACTATTGGTATTAAATAGCAATTTCCAGCCGGATTGCCTATAATTACTATTGTCAGTTTTGGAGCCAAACTGAGGCCAAAAAATTATACTATCATCAGATCTTATGAAATGATTAGGATCAACATTAAGTAAAGTTAGATCGTGTATTCGCCTGCCTGACTAAAGCAACAATAAAATTGTTGTATGACGTGACGTTTGAAATAGATTATTTGAATCAATTGTGTAATTAGTCAAAAACGAAATTAATTTACCAACATCCCAAACTGGAGGCTTAGTAACTTTTGGATTTTTTAGGGCAATAGATTTTAAAACATGCTTAACTAGGACGTGAGAGCTTAACTGACTTGAAGTTTCAGCATTACATAGTGTAGAAACGACTGATTTATGTAAAAGTATTGAATTATACGACAACTTGTCAATCAAATATATATCACATAAAAACTGCGCTAGTTGTGAACCAGGAGGATTCTTTGAGTCAAGGTTTTTATAATGACACCACGCCGTCCAACGCTTCCAGGGTACCTCATAGGTCTCTAAAGTAGATTTTCGCCAAGAACTCTTAAGCAGTGATAGTTGTTGAGCGTTCCATGTCTCTATCGCCTCGGACCACCCCCACATTTCCAAACTTCGAGAACAATGTTCTCGATTTTCGGTGGTGGGAGTCCCGTCGACGTGTCTATTAGGTATCTCTGCAGGTTTCTCAGAGTTAATGGAGCCGCGAGTGCTAGGGCTTTGAGATCCGCACGCCAGAATACCTTCTCCCATCGAGGTACTATTATGAGAAATATGCCTGTCGACGTGTTTAAGTGAGACAGGACTTTGGGGACTAGGAATGGTGGTGGAAATACCCATGCGAGTTGGTAATTCCATGGGACACTGAAATCATCGTGGAATAGAGCTTGAGGATCTCTGAGATCTAGAGACACATAATTGTACACTACGTGAGCAGTCGCCGAGGCAAATAGATCTATTATCGGGGTTCCCCACTTTGCAAATACAATTTCTACACAAGCCGGTAGTAGGTGCCATTCCGGAGGTTGGCGAAGGCGGGATAAGTATCTGCATGATTGTTGTATTTGCCCAGAATGTAGTGTATACTGAAGTGTATCTGATGCTGGTCTAACAAATTCAGAATTCGATACGTTATTTCTAACGGGGATAATGTCCCCGTACCTCCTTCTTTTCGAAGGTAGGTGACTGCAGTTCTGTTGTCGCTTTGTATGAGGAGGGAACTTTGACGAAGCCGATGAACTTGGTTCTGAAGAGCGTATAATATTGCTAGCATTTCTTTTTGATTGCAATGCAGACTTTTCTCTTCTTGCGACCAAGTTCCTGACAGAGCCAAATTGTTCAGTTGTGTCAATTGGCCACGCTTGATCCAATGCATCGATAGTTAGGAAATTTATTGAAGGGGGATACTGAAGAGGAGTGGACTTGTGACAATTTTGAACCCACCAATTTAGTTCCTCTACTACACCTTGTGGTAGTGGGTAGGTCTTTGATAGCTGGACTGGCAGCGAATTCATTAACATTAATAACTGTCGATGATTTAGCCGTCCCCGTGGGACAACGAAACTGGCAAAGTTTAGGAGTCCTACTATCTTCTGTAACTCCTTCAAAGTTAACAGCTTCTGTTCGAGAGCCTGATTTATTTTTATAACAATGACTTGAGCCTTTTCTTTTGGAAGGGTTTTTTGATTTTCCCATGGTTTCCATAGTATCCCTAAATAAATTATACTCTTTTGAGGACAAAGCACCGATTTTTCGAAATTTATTTGCCACCACAGTTTTTGTAATATTTGTACAGTAATTTTGACATGCTCTCGAAGCGTGTGAACATTTTGGTGTACTAGAAAATAATCGTCTAGGTATACCAGGATTCTCATGTTCCATTTTCCCCGTAATGTTTGGGCCACCCAATTCGTGAGCATAGAAAAGGTTTTCGGAGCAGTGCTCAGACCGAATGGAAGACAAGTCATTTCTAACAACTTCTGGTTGTATACTAGGCGCAGAAAGCGTCTGTGCGAATTGTTTACGCTTAGGTGAAAATATGCTTGGGACAAATCTATTTTGCATATCCAGTCCTGAGATTGCAGAAAGTCCGGATTGCGGTACATGTTTATTAAATGAAATGGTTCGGTCATCACATATTCGTTTAGTGATTTTAGATTGAATATGGGACGGCCAGATCCGTCGGATTTTGGAACCAGGAATAGAGGCGAAATGAAGCTTGGCGAGGGTAGAGCTTTCTTTAGAATCCCCTGTCGTTTCATTTTGTTTACAATTTAAGACATTTGTTCTGAAACAGGAGTTTGAAAAGGTCCCGTCATTACGTCTGGATAGACGAGTGGGGGTTTTTGGAAGAAGGGTATGCGATACCCTTGAATTAATTTTAGAATTATATCTATTGCTCCCATTTTCGCCAACTGTGATTGGTAGTGTTTCAACCGACCCGCCCGAAACAGTGTCATGTCATTGCTTATACCTGTCGCCTCTGGAACATTTTGAGGAGTTTGCACGCCTGTGTCCTCGTGTACTTCCACGTTCGGGCCGCGAGCCTCGATTTCGAAATGAACTTCTTGTATTGAAGTGATCACTATGATTATTTGAAAGATTACCTCTAGAAGTGTATGTTGACACTGACCTTGGTGTCCACCCCGCGAGGGTTGGTTATGACAGGTATGTATATGCGATCCTGGTTCGTTACATTGAGTTCCACGCGATGTAACTGTCGGCTTTCGTGCGCGTTGCCCCCGCGAGGAGCGGCTATGTTGGTAGGGCTTTTGTGAAGACCTTTCTATTTTTGGAGGCCAAAAGGCCTTACGCACCCCGCCTGCCTTCTCTAGAGTAGAAGAAAAGGGCTCGGCACTAAATATGGAGGTACTTGAAGGAGGTATTTTATTCAGGAACGCTTTTACTAGTGGATCTCTAACTTGACTCGTTATAGTTTCCCTACGCATTTCAATACTTTCGGCTCTATGGCCGCAGACTAATTGCAAAAGGTCGGAGGATATTTTATGAAATTCACCCTTCTGAAATAATTCATCAATCTTCCCATTTAAATTGTCAAAATTGATACAGAATGTATTTTTGGCCCATGAGAGTAGATTACGAATATTTTCCTGCAATGATTCTCTTTGTTTTAATATGCAGTAGGTTAAGGTTGCATAGGATTTATCAGCATGTGCTAGATGACGTAAGGTGTCATATGCTTTTACCTCCTCATTTGTTTCCAGATCAATAAAGCCCGGAGTATGATTATATATTTTTTGGGTATTAGTGTACCTCACTTCTGAACAAGAAGTACTACCAAAACGCTGGATGTCTACCAACTTCTTCAAGAAACTATCAGGAGTTTTTGGGACTACTGGTTCTTTAAGCTTAGTATTAATATCGAAAGTGAAATCAAATCTAAACCTGTTTGATGTTCCTGGATAGAACAATCCTCGTCACTAATTTGCTCATAAAGTTGACCACTAATTTCAGAACAAACAGAAGCGTATCATAATGAACTGTATCAATATAACTTGTAGTATTAATTTGTTTGCGAAGTTCACCCATTTCCCTGAAAAGCTTGTCCATCATATGACTGGAACGTCTAGCACGTTTCCTTTTCTTATGGCGGCGGCGCGCGGCGACGGGTCCGCGCTTGTTTATTGCCTGGAGTAGACGAACTAGAAGAACTAACACTTGTATCACTACTACTGCTGGTGCTGCTACTTCGGTCTCGCTTGCGATTCTCCCCACTCGGACCCGCCACAGCCTGTGGCTGGGTATCGGAGTTTTTATTTTCATTCATCATTGCAAACAAGTTACGTTAGCAAATGGATATATAACACTTGATTTAATTTTACACAGCTATAAAATAATATTTGGTACGAAAATTTACTGGTAAATATTCAAAAGTAAAATAACAGTAGTGATCCGAACGGAAAATCCGTTAAAAACTCTGATCACGTATGAATAATTTCACAAAGAGTGTTTACCTCTAAAAGAGGGTACTTACGGTTCAAGGTTTATCCTTTAACACTTAACACTTTTTGTAACTTGCTTAATTTATAAAATATTAAATAATTTAAATAATTATTCACATTAAGTTTCACTTTAACGTAATATGCAACGGTTGTAGAATGTAGACACAGTCAGTGCGCACAAGTTGCTTCGACGGAATTTAAAAAGCAAATGAACAAAAATGGCGTGACATTTTTAACGAAAACTAAAAACTGCCCCGCAACCGCCAGGTGGCGCCACTGAGCCGGAAGTATAGAGGAGTTAAAAGTACGTAAAATGGTAAGAAATCGACGGAAACGGAAATGCCATTTCATAATAAAGCTTCCAGTGACGGTCAAGTACTTTAATAACAATAAAAGAATAATCATAATCATTTATTTGTCAGAATATGGTACATTATAAGGTCTTAAGATAAGTAGATGGCATCTTCACATTCTGCCAAGTGTGGCGTGCAAATATTAATTACATACATCATTAGTTCCTTACATATATTAGGTTGGGGAAAAAGTCTTTTCGCATTATAGTATGTATGAACTTGTAATAAAATCTCTTTGGCTATACTATTTGTATCTGACTGGTTTTGGTATCATTGAAAGTTTAAATTTTAAAGAACATAATTCCAAATTCAAATTAGGAAAAATGTGTGATTTTCATTTGTTTTTCGTACCGTCAAGATGAGTGAATCTAATGAAGAAATTCGATACATTTTAAAATTTTACTACAAAAAAGGTAAAAATGCAACGCAAGCCGCGAAAAAAATTTGCGATGTTTATGGACCTAGTGTAGTGTCTTTGAGAGTAGCACAAATTCGGTTTAAGCGTTTTCAATCCGGAAATTTTGATGTCAAAGATGCACGTCGCTCTGGTCACCCTATTACGGATAAAAAGGATGCCATTTTTGAAAAAGTGGAGCAAGATCCGATACCAGTAGTTACGACGTAGCTGAAGAACTGGAAATTGACCACAAATCAGTTTTGGCGCATTTGAAAAAACTACTGTAAGGGGGCACACTTACCATCTCAGTGCCCCAAGTCAACCTCACCTGCACGTGGTGCACCCTGCTGAATAACAAACGAGGCTCTGACGACCGACAAGTGGCGGGATAACCACTTCTATAAAAAACTTCACAGCTAAATGGCACAGACTAGTGATGGACAGCAGCGTCACCAGTGCAAGAAGCTGTGATCTGCGATCGCCAACCCGCATGCCCAGCGTGGCGATTATGGGCAAACCCTCTAAATGGCAAGCCAAAATCAACCACGGCCCCCAGTTCCCGGCCGCCTTGCTATTCCTGATTTTGGCGGCGGTCACGGTAACGGCAAGGTAGGGGGTGCGAAGAATCCCCGGGTTACGAATAGCCGCCAAACCCAACTGACCTTGGCTACGTACAACGGACGCACGTTACGGCTCGATGAACACCTAGTGCAGCTAGAAGAAGAGCTCGGAAAGATAAAGTGGCACATTCTTGGGTTGAGTGAAGTCCGAAGAGAGGGGGAGGACACCATAACCCTTGAATCAGGCCACCTTCTTTATTTCCGAGAGGGAGACCAGCTATCCCAGGGCGGAGTCGGGTTCCTGGTAAACAAATTCCTTTGTGACAACGTTGTGGAAGTCTCCAGTGTCTCGAATAGGGTAGCGTACCTCGTAGTTCAGCTAACCAAGAGGTATAGCCTCAAGGTTGTCCAGGTATACGCACCGACCTCGGCACACTCGGATGACGAAGTGGAGGAAATGTACGAGGACATTTCCAAGGCCTTGTATTCCACCACTAAAGCCCACTACAATGTTGTTATGGGGGATTTTAACGCTAAAGTGGGAGTACAGAATTGCAGTGAATCGGTAGTAGGATCCTACGGGTTTGGCAGCAGAAATCATAGGGGGCAAATGCTTGTCAAGTTCCTTGAGAAGGAGGGGCTTTTCTTGATGAATTCCTTCTTCAAGAAACAGCCCCAAAGGAAGTGGACATGGCGAAGCCCCGACACTATGACAAAAAATGAGATAGACTTCATCATAACGGATAGGAAGCATATATTCAGAGATGTCTCAGTGATCAATAGGTTCAATACCGGCAGTGATCACAGACTTGTCCGAGGCTCTCTGAATATTAATTTCAAGCTCGAGCGAACTCGTTTGATGAAGTCTAGGCTCCGTCCAAGTATGCTCCAAACTATGCTAGGATCTGAAGCGTTCCAGTTAGACCTGGAGAACCGATTCGCTGCCATGGAAACCACAAATGACGTCGACCAGGCCCTCGACCAAATGGTGGGAATCCTCAGGGAAGAAGGTGTGAGGTTTTGCAAAATGCGGCGTACGGGCGGGAAGTCCAAACTTTCGAAGGAGACTCTGGAGCTTATGACGGAACGACGTGAAAACCCACCTGTCACTTCGTCAGAACATCGGGCACTCAACAATAAGATAAATTCATTGGTACGACGCGACCTCCGACGCTCTAATACACGCTTCATAGAGAAAGCGATTGAGCAAAATCGGGGGTCGAAAGTGTTCGTCCAACCACTTGGGAGGAGCCACCTGACGAAGTTGACTATATCTAGTGGGGATATCGTCGTTTCGAAGCCGGAGATCCTTTCGGAAGTCGAAAACTTCTACGGCCGTTTGTACGCATCGCATGCATCTCGACCTGATCCCGAAAATGAGGATTCTAGAGCCACCTTAACCCGCCACTTCACAGAAGACCTGCCAGAAGTCAGCCAAGACGAAATCGAGGCGGCTCTCAAACAGCTTAAAAATGGAAAAGCCCCTGGTGAGGACGGGATTACGACCGAGCTCCTGAAAGCGGGAGGAAGTCCTGTACTGAAAGAGCTTCGGGAGCTCTTCAACTCTGTCCTGTTCTCTGGGAGAACTCCAGAAGCGTGGCGAAGGAGTGTGGTCGTACTTTTCTTTAAAAAGGGAGACAAAACCCTTTTAAAGAACTACAGACCCATTTCGCTCTTAAGCCACGTATATAAGCTGTTTTCTAGAGTCATCTCAAATCGTCTAGCGCGGAGACTCGACGAGTTTCAGCCACCAGAGCAGGCTGGGTTTCGTGGAGGATACAGCACCATAGACCACATCCACACACTGCGGCAGATTATACAGAAGTCCGAGGAGTATAGTCGGCCGCTGTGTCTTGCGTTTGTGGACTATGAGAAGGCTTTTGATTCTATCGAGACCTGGTCTGTTTTGGAGTCTTTGCAGCGATGCCAAGTCGACTGGCGATACATCCAAGTGCTGAGATGTCTTTATGAAAACGCCTCAATGACCGTCCAAACTCAGGACCGGCAAACTGAACACATCGCCCTGCGTCGAGGAGTGAGACAAGGGGACGTAATCTCCCCAAAATTGTTCACTAACGCACTGGAGGATGTGTTCAAGACGCTAAACTGGAGTGGAGGCGGAATCAACATCAACGGCGAGTACATCTCACACTTGAGATTTGCAGACGACATCGTCATACTGGCGGAATCGCTGCAGGACTTGCAGCAGATGCTGGACGGCCTAGTTGATTCTTCTGTACGCATTGGTCTCCGGATGAACTTGGACAAAACACAGGTTATGTTCAACGAGCACGCAACTCCGGGACCGATTGCGGTCAATGGCGGCGCCCTCAAGGTTGTTCGAGAATACGTTTACCTCGGGCAAACTCTGCAGTTTGGTAAGAACAACCTTGAGAAGGAGGCTAACAGGAGAATTCAGCTGGGCTGGGCAGCATTTGGGAAGCTTCGTCGAGTCTTCTCGTCGCGTATTCCACAGAGCCTAAAGACGAAAGTCTTCAACCAGTACGTCCTACCTGTTATGACCTACGGAGCCGAAACGTGGACACTCACGGTACGGCTGGTCCACAAATTTAAAGTCGCTCAGCGAGCTATAGAACGAGCTATGCTTGGAGTATCTCTGAGGGACAGAATCCGGAATGAGGTGTTCCGGCAGAGAACCAAAGTTGTCGACATAGCTCATAGGATTAGCAAGCTGAAGTGGCAATGGGCCGGCCACATTAGCCGTCCAACCGATGACCGTTGGGGTAGACGTGTTCTTGAGTGGAGACCGCGAATCGGCAAACGTAAGGTAGGACGCCCTCAGGCTAGGTGGAGCGACGATCTTCGCAGGGTGGCTGGTAGCAGCTGGATGAGAGTTGCCGAAAATCGAGCTAAATGGCGTGCAATTGGGGAGGCCTATGTCCAGCAGTGGACTGCTATAGGCTGATGATGATGATGATGATGAAAAAACTGGGTACACAAAAAAGCTCAAGTACCTCACGAGCTCACTGAAAGAAACCTAATGAACCGTGTACTCATTTGTGATTCTTTATTACGACGTAATGAAACCGAACCATTTTTGAAGAAGCTGATAACTGGTGATGAAAAGTGGATCACGTATGACAAGAACGTGCAAAAAAGGTCGTGGTTAAAGGCCGGTCAGGCTTCACAGACTGTGGCGGGTTAACTCGCAACAAGGTGATGCTGTGTGTGTGGTGGGATTGGAAGGGCGTTATTCATTATGAGCTGTTACCACCAGGCAGGACCATCGATTCTGAACTCTACTGCGAACAACTGATGAGATTAAAGCAAGTAGTTGAGAGAAAACGGCCGGAATTAATCAACAGAAGGGGTGTGGTTTTCATCATGATAACGCTAGACCTCACACATCTTTAGCCACCCAACAAAAATTAAGAGAGTTTGGCTGGGAGGTGTTAATGCATCCGCCGTATAGTCCTGACCGTGCACCTTCAGATTTCCACCTGTTTCGGTCTCTTCAGAATTCTTTAGGCAGTGTCAGGTTAACATCACGAGAGGACTGCCAAAACCACTTGTCGCGGTATTTTGACCAAAAGTCCCAAAATTTCTATAGCAATGGGAACATGTCCCTACCTACAAGATGGCAAAAAGTTATCGAACAAAATGGTACCTACATACTTTAGTTAAATGTAAATAAACTTTATTAAAAAATGTTTTGAATTTTCTTAAAAAATGCGAAGAAACTTTTTCCCCAACCTATTAAAATGTTATTGGGTTAATAGTTAATTAACAATTATTGATTGCATAATTATGGATTACAATTACAGCTTCAGGTATGTCAGCTAATAATAATATAGTAAACACACAATTTATTTAGGATGTCAAAGTATAATTAAAATGTCAGATTAGATCAAAAAGTCAAAGATGTCAAGGAATAGAGATTACAGTTAGGAAGTCAGAGTGTCATTCAAATACTCGACTTTTTGGTAAATTTAAGTAAACAATAGTGTTTTTGTACGTGTTCCGGGCACTTCCGAGCTTCTTACATAAAACAAAGCAGGGGCCTTCGTAAAGGGATTAACAAAAGAAAATGTTCCGCTTTTTTCCGCCATTTTGTTTACATTTCGACGAATTTAGTAATTAACATGGTTTTCAATAAAATCCCTTTTATTTGCACGTTTCACTGAGACCTTTAGGGAAATAACTAAAAAACAGCTATTTGATATCATGCAAGAATGCCCAGATAAGAAAATAGATAGGTAGGTACAAAGATGTCATTTTTGGAGAGATAAATTATAGAATTAACTAAATGTCCTGATAGTGATCTTGACAAACTAAAACATACGTTAAGTCGTTTTAAGTATGATTATAATATATATTTATTTGTGCGTGCAAACAGAAATCTTAACACGCTTTGTAAACAGTACGATATAGACCCGTTCCTAACTAGCGTCTCGTCAGCCAGGAACTGCATAAACCGTAGTTTTTTAATGTAGTTCTTTTTTTTAATGTATTCTATCTTTTCATTCGTGTATTTTGTTGTGATGATTATTATTGAGTATGAGCAACACAGCTCTAGCACTGTATATAATGTAAGTTAGTGTGAATGTCCTTAGAATTAAATATTTAATATTCTCTGTTCCTTATAAGTGGAGACCTGTAATTGGCTTTCTGACTAATATACTGTTCTTTATCTGTTCGTTGTAGCTGTAAGTCTGCCATGTTATTTAAATAAATAAGCAAAAATGGACATCTGCAAATTATAAACAAGAACGTTTCCTAAAAAACAATGAACAATGACTTAAAAAAACACTCAAATTTGCAATTTCGTCAAAGGAATAAAACTGGCCAAGTGCGAGTCGGACTCGCGCACCGAGGGTTCCGTACAAACCTGCAGGTATTCACGGTTTATGCATAAGGTTTATGTTTATGAAATTAAATGTTTTATTTTTATATTTGAGTTGACTGAATGAAAGGTAAATTGTGGTTTACGATTTATGACGTATTAAAAAAAAAACTACTTACTAGATCTCGTTCAAACCAATTTTCGGTGGAAGTTCACATAGTAAAGTGCATCATATATTTTTTTTAGTTTTATCATTCCCTTATTTTAGAAGTTACGGGGGGGGGGACACATTTTACCACTTTGGAAGTGTCTCTCGCGCAAACTATTCAGTTTAGAAAAATATGATATTAGAAACCTCAATATCATTTTTGAAGACCTATGCATAGATACCCCACACGTATGGGTTCGATGAAAATTTTTTTTTTGAGTTTCAGTTCTATGTATGGGGAACCCCAAATATTATTGTTTTTTTTTCTATTTTTGTGTGAAAATCTTAATGCGGTTTACAGAATACATCTACTTACCAAGTTTCAACAGCATAGCTCTTATAGTTTCAGAAAAAAATGGCTGTGACATACTCGGACAGACAGACAGACAGACATGACGAATCTATAAAGGTTCCGTTTTTTGCCATTTGGCAACGGAACCCTAAAAAAAGCACACACCATCCGAAGCCTTGGCTATTTTCGTTGAAAGGGTTTTTGTAGAAGACAATGGGAAATCCTACATAGCGCAAATAAGAATATAATTATCCTTGCTATTCACCTAAACAAAAAGCAAAAAAGGATTGCTATTCAGACGAGCAATCTATGACAGTGACTGAAACATATGTGGATGATGACAACGATGAAGATGATGAAAACGACGATGAATCAGACTTTGATGACTGATTTATTTTAGAATTAAGGCGCGGTGTTACCTCAATATTCACAAAACACTGGTGTCTTTGACAATCGAGTATGACGTAACGCAATGAAAATATACGACACAAAAAATACAGTGGACAGAGAAGGGTTTAAAGAAAAATTCTAACCGAATAGAATAGTGAAAAATTGTTTGATATTCCCAATAAAAATTGTTTCACAAAAAAAACTTTGACGTCGAACATCTCTGTATTTTCAGCGATAACAACATTTTTTTTTTAAAGAGTTCAATAGAATAAACATTACTTTAAAACTTTAACCAGACAATTATTTAATTTAATGTGTGTAGTCCGAATAATCTAAATAAAACCGTAAAATAAATGCCAATTCGCAGCTTAGTCACATCGTCAATCCAAATATTTATTCAATTTTCAACCTTATTTGTTGGAGCTGTAGCATGTAGTTGTAGCATTTAAAATCGTAGTCAGTCCGCGCCTTAAGCCCTTTTTTGTAAATGATGATGATGATGAAGATGACTATTTTAATATTTTAACAAATAAACATATGAAAAATGACTCTAAGTGTTTATTCATTCAATATCCACATGATAAATTTTAGAAAATTATTTTTGACCAGGTATTTACTGGAAATACTCCTATGTGCGTCGCGTCGGTTAATATATCTTATTAGAAATAAGCATTTTCTCATGTAAGTAAATTTAATTCTTTTTTACCGATTTAAAAAAAAAATGTTTTTATGTTTTTACCTCATAACTTTTGACTAAGTGAAGCGATTTTAATGGTTCTTTTTTTGTTTGAAAGCTGGTGCTTCCCAAATGGTTCGATTTTAATTTGGTTCCATTCGGACAATGGGATCTATGTGAAAACCATATAAGTCTTACATTTGCATTAAGTATTTGCGCGACAAATGTACGAATAACGCGATAACTTTTGTGCGGGGTATTTACCATAACTAAAAAGTTAAACATAAAAACATTCTAAAGTGAAAAATAACTTTAATTTCGGAAGTCGGTGGCAAAAAATCCTTAATTACAGATCCTAAAACACCGACTTCCGAAATCAAAGTTATTTTTCACTTTGTAGTGTTTTTTTTAGGAAGTCAGTTGTTATTTTTTTGTAAAAAGTTTAATTGAGAAATAAGGTTCTTAAACCATCCTACTTCCTACTAATATTATAAACGCGAACGTTTGTATGTAGGGGTGCATAGATGTATGGATGTTTGTTCCTCTCTCACGCAAAAACTACTGACCCGATTTGGATGAAATTTTGCAAACAGATAGTTTATAACCTGGATTAACACATAGATTACTTTTTATCCCGGTAGTTAGTTCCCGCGGAATATTTTCTGATCTCCACGCGGGCGAAGCCGCTGGCAAAAGCTAGTGAACCATCATTGTAGACCACGCATTTAGTGAATGTGGTAATAAAATTGATAAATGAATGAGTGCCTTTGCAATAGACAGAAAGAACTTACATCTATCTGAAATAAAACGTTATACGAATATTAGTAATTTTATGCCTTTGCCCTACAGTGGAACATCATAGGTTTTCCCGATAACAATTATGACCCCATAGACAACGGCGCCGTACATCTACTCTACGTTCACGTCATGGTGAGGTCAGCGTGCTCCTATGAACTCTAGGCCTGTACTTTTAGGGTTCCAAGTTCAAAATTCTGCATCACGCACAGTTTACCGCGCAACTAACATAAATATATATACAACGTCCGCAGTTGCCCAGCAGACAAGGCACCCGTCTGGTCGGAGGGTCCTCCCTTTTTTACGGAGGCTGAGTGAACTTTACTCCACTAATCGGGGGTCGTACTTGCATACTGCACACAAGGATTACCGTCGTTTGGTGCTTCATTTCAATAAAAGTGTCCAACGGGTGTCTGCGAGTTGGATTCAGCCACTCATCTACTTTCCAATGGAAAGTCCGGGAATCCAGGGTCCCGAGTGACGTCAAATAATAAAAGAAATATGAATATTTTTACTTACTTTCAATAACAGCTAATGTTTTTCTGTGTTCGGTTTGGCCGATTTTGAAGATTCCCATATATACGCAAGCATTTGTATCCTCAAAGCTGCGAAAGAATTTTTTTTTTTGTTATTCTAGAATCCTGCATTGTGGTTCTTTCAGAAAGGTGTGCTACTGAGGAGTTTGCTGCAGTACTTCTTCCTCCCAGCTAAAGTACAAGAAAGGCCGTTTTGAAGGACTATCTTGTGTAATTTAGACGTTCAAAATGTGTTGATTCTCAGCGTAATTTACATAAATTACTTTTAATTGATTCTAATTTCCGTCTGTCCAAAGGATCCCTACTTTTTAAATCATGTGTTCTTCCAGCTTATAAGATCATATCATATTAAGTGTACTCACTGATCAAAATCGATGTTGACAGTGTTGTTGGTCGCTATGCCGAGTCCGGTGGTGACATTTTGTCCGCGACAGCTGACGCCGACGAGCTGTCCGTTCGGACACGAGTAGCTGACCGTCTTCTGTTTGTACGCGTGACCCGCTGGCACTGAATCTCGTAGGATACTCACCGTGCAAGCTAGCAAAGACAACAGATATGATGTACCCCATCACAAGTCTAAGCATAACCGGATTTACTGATATACTCATAGCATACACTTTAAGCAAGGTGCAGTGGGAGTCAGCTAGACCAACATGGCCGTTGGTCTAAGGAGCCATGGCCAGTCCTGCAGTAGAGACCGTGGATCAGTGTTGTACGCCCCCCAGTTAGGTTGACCATCGACCTTAAGAAGGTGGCTTGGACAGACTGTATGCGAAACTCGGAAGACAGAGTGTTGTGGCGAAGCCTCGGAGAGGCTAATGTCCAGCAGTTGAGTGCGATAGGCTGAGTTAACTGACTGATAAGTAGAATCAGACAGACTTCCTCACTGTGAAAGAGAGAGGACTAGAATTCACCACGCAGGCCGATTGCGTGTTGATAGATTTTAGGACATGTTTTTCCCTGACGAGGTTTTTCGTCATCGTTTCTAGATCAGTGGTGTCCACAACCAGCGACACATTGGTCGGGTTCATTATCCATGAGTCAGCACTACTCTAAATCAGGCATCAAATTAAAATCTGTGAAGTTTCGCCTTTTAGCCCTCATAGTCCTTTTTTTCTCAAATATCACTCAACACATCCATCATTTTCTTTGGTCTTCCTCTCCGTCTCCATCCATCAACACAGACATTCATCATTCTTGTATCCTTGCGTTTCGTCGCGCCTCATGACATGCACGTGTCAAAACTAACCATCCCTTCCATTAAAAATAATAAAGTATTAAACGATTGCCATCCATTTACATAGTTCCGTTGTCCCCCCACTGCGGCGTGTCCCGGTAGGAGGGTGCTGTTTCCTGCGCCTGCGGCCTCCACCCCCGTCTTCTGTCGTTTCACCAGACTCGTCTTCTGGTGTGGTTGGCTCTTCTTGTTCCTCCGATTCCGTCGTTGACTCCCCACCCGTTTGTTCCGCTTCTGTCGTAGGCTCCGAGTCCGCCCCTGACTCCGATTCCGTCTCCGGCTCTGGTTCCTCCTCAGGTTCCGCACTGAGCGACTGGGGTGGTGGTGTTGTCACTTCCGTGCCCTCGTTTTCTCCTTCCTTGGCCGGGAGTCTGCAATTAATAAAACCTTCATGGCACATATGCTTCTTGCCCAAAGGAGGGGGCAAAATTATATGGCTGTCATACAAATCAGCTTTTCCATACACTTATGTTCACTTAAGGCAGCCCACGTCTAAATTTATTTCGCAAAATATAAGAACTTCATAAATAAAAAGCCGTTTTCTTGCAAAATTTAAATTCATGTGGGGGTCACACTGAAACTTTGTAGAACAAGCCAGTAAGAAAAGCAGTCGATGAAAATTTTTATACTCTCTGTGACAAAAATATAATTTATTTCATACTAGCTTTTGCCCGCAGCTTCGCTCGCGTAAAAAATAACCATAAATATAGATTTTTTTCTTAAAAGTATCCTATGTTACTTCTAATATCTCGAAGAATATGTGTACAAAGTTTTATGATGAAGGTGATTAAGAAGTTTTCGCGTGAAAGCGTAACAAACAAACTTACCTTCACATTTATAATATTAGTAGCAAGGAGGGATTAGCGTCAAAGTACGGGGCTCCCCAAACTCAAAGCATTTATTCCAAATAAACCAATTACAGTTAGGCTGTTCGTTCCGTGTGCTGCTGGACGTAAAGAATAGCAGAATCCCTTTCCTTCCCGTGGGTGTCATAGAAGGCGACTAAGGGGCTTACTAGACAATGAGCAGCAGCGTACTTCATGCATTTTACCAACATACTGCGATCGCTAACCCACCTGCGAAGCGTGTTGATTATGGCAAACACCCTCCTTTGGGGGAGGCCTATGTCCAACAGTGGACGTTTTTCGGCTGAAATGATGATCATGATGAGGCAGGCTTTTGAATTGTCACGGGCTCGGTCAGTCAGGAACGTGAAGCTAGTTGAATTGTCACGGGCTCGGTCAGTCAGGAACGTGAAGCTAGTTGAATTGTCACGGGCTCGGTCAGTCAGGAATGTGAAGCTAGTTGAATTGTCACGGGCTCGGTCAGTCAGGAACGTGAAGCTAGTTGAATTGTCACGGGCTCGGTCAGTCAGGAACGTGAAGCTAGTTGAATTGTCACGGGCTCGGTCAGTCAGGAATGTGAAGCTAGTTGAATTGTCACGGGCTCGGTCAGTCAGGAACGTGAAGCTAGTTGAATTGTCACGGGCTCGGTCAGTCAGGAACGTGAAGCTAGTTGAATTGTCACGGGCTCGGTCAGTCTGGAACGGGAAGCTAGTTGAATTGTCACGGGCTCGGTCAGTCAGGAACGTGAAGCTAGTTGAATTGTCACGGGCTCGGTCAGTCTGGAACGTGAAGCTAGTTGAATTGTCACGGGCTCGGTCAGTCAGGAACGTGAAGCTAGTTGAATTGTCACGGGCTCGGTCAGTCAGGAACGTGAAGCTAGTTGAATTGTCATGGGCTCGGTCAGTCAGGAACGTGAAGCTAGTTGCCTATTTCAAAGCGTAGTAGGTACCTATGGATATGCCCCAAACCGTGAGACCATCTCATGTGCCACATGTAGCTCTCTACATGTGGCACATGAGATAGCCAATCCTTCCCTTTGAACATCTGCCAGGGTCGCGAGATTTGTTCGAAAGAGATACCGTGGCCCTGGCATATGGGCAACTGAAGAAACACGGGTGGGTTTTAGTCAGTAAAAGTCTGACACGCCCTTCCGCTCCACCCTAGGGCGGGAGAAGTCATTTGATTATTTCCCACCCACAAAAATAAAACCCTTTACTCATCACACAACATACCCTATTTCCATCAAAGTTTTCGTGATCTGTTCCCCCTCTTGCATGAATACGCCTTGGAACACGCCCTCGTAAGCGGAGGAGTACTCCGTGACGCCGATCGTCACCGCGTTGTCTTCGGGCTGAAAGAAAAAAGAAAATTTATTTAACGAAAGCTGTGAAATAAAAAAACTAGCCAAGTGCGAGTCGGACTCTATCTATAAAAACGGTAAAAAAATCATGTTTGCTGTATGGGAGTCCTTTTTTTTGCATGGGAAATCATCTAATGACTTCTCCCGCTCTGGGCGGAGCGGGAGGGCGTGTCAGACTTTTACTGACTAAAACCCACCCGTGTTCCTTCAGTTGCCCATGTGCCAGGGTCACGGTATCTCTTTCGAACAATCTCGCCACCCTGGCAGGCACCAGTCCTAGCATACCCCTTCAGTGCTGCTGATATCTCTTTGAGGCGCGCGTGGAACGCTACGCGCCGTCGACCTGAGCCTGGTCCTTACCGGGCGGTGAGCAATGGGTAGCTTGCAAGCTGTAAGCTTGCGCCTACGGTGGCCGGGAGTCCGCTATTAACTCCCGACGCCCGGGGCGTCTCCTCCTGCGGCGGCTAGGGACGTATTTGTTGTCATAGCGGTAATAGAAATATTAATTCTCTGAAAATTTCAACTGTCTAACTATCACGGTTCACGAGGTACAGCGTGGTGACAGACGGACCGACGGACGGATGGACAGCGGAGTCTTAGTAATAGGGTCCCGTTTTAGCGTTTGGGTACGGAACCCTTAAAAATGTTGTTCTTTTGGCGCCTGAGCGACATTGAGGGGGCGTCGTTGTTAGAAAACATTAATTTGTGATAATGTTAAAAACGTAAGGTTCTGTACGTTTTTAACCGACTTGAAAATTAAGGAGCTTCTCAATTCATCTTTACTTTTTTTTTTTTGTATGTATGTTCCGCGATTTCTCCGGCGATGGTAGACGGATTTGTAAAATTAAGGTATTTTTGACGTTAGCCTCGATAGTACGTTTTTAATCTACTTTGTGTATCTAGATGACATTCTACTGCTTGCAGTCACTGTTGCTTACATAGCAAGTAGTGGTGTATAGAACTGGTGTAGGGCCTACTCTACACCTATGGTATGGTATGGTATGGTACCTATACCATAGCTAAAAAAAACAACCGACTTCCGAAAAAAACACTACAAAGTAAAAAAATATTTCAATTCCGGAGATTGGTGACAAAAATCTATAATATATATCCATGGACACCGACTTCCGAAATTAAAGTTATTTTTCAGTTTGTTGTGTTCTTTTGTTTTTTTTGGAAAGAGTTTTGATCTGAATCTATTAATCTAAAAGAATCTTGTGACGTTGTACGTACCAAGAAGTATGCCACAGAGCCAACATTCGACCTCCTCGAGGTGGTCTCCAGTGGGATGCCGTTGACGGTGATCTAGAAACAGGAACACAGTATGTTTGTGGATGACCTTTAGGTTTAAAGCTCCGTGCAGGGCCTGTGGCGATGAGACTTGCGACGCGATTTCCTTCCGTCGCTCCGCAAGTCACGTCAAGGCACGCAGGCACGCTTTCCACGACTCTTTCATTTGTTGTCGTCGTTGTTGCCAGGCGCTTGCCGCTTGAGCGAGGAAGGTAAGGCTTACACGTCATAAAACATGAAGGTCGATTTGTTACAAGCTTGATTTATTTTCGCCGGTTCCAGTGTCTGTATTCAAATCTTGCAAGTTAAATTTGACCCACCAGGTTTTCGATTGGACGGCAACGCAATGTTACTATGACACAAAGCTGATGTGATGATGGAACCGGAAGGTGGCAATGCGAGCTCTTTAATGAAACGCAATCCCATCTAGCTTGGGCTCGATTGATTCGTCTTCACAAGTACACTAGTCAAAATATTAGCTACTTTACATGGATCAACTGATGAAGCTACTGAAAGTAACTGAAACCTTCAGTAGCACCATCATGGTAGAATTTCAGGTAGACGATTGTGCGGTCGTGCATGTAAGCGAGAGGAGGTTGTGGAATCCGTGGGTACCCAACTAGTGGATTCCATAAACCTTAGAGCCCTATCCGCATCCGAAACTTATAACTGTTTGAGTATGTCGGTAGCGCGGGGCATCAATATAACTGTTAGAGTATGTCGGTAGCGCGGGGCATCAATATAACTGTTAGAGTATGTCGGTAGCGCGGGGCATCAATATAACTGTTAGAGTATGTCGGTAGCGCGGGGCATCAATATAACTGTTAGAGTATGTCGGTAGCGCGGGGCATCAATATAACTGTTAGAGTATGTCGGTAGCGCGGGGCATCAATATAACTGTTTGAGTATGTCGGTAGCGCGGGGCATCAATACATATAACTGTTTGAGTATGTCGGTAGCGCAGGGCATCAATATCAAAGATCGTTTCTTTGGCCTCCTAAAGGAAGTATTTAATAATCTGCTATCAGGCATAAACAAGGTGGGTTCAACATTTGGGACATGCGGTTTTAATAATAAAAACATTTATTTTCAGGTTACATTGATCCTTACAAACTAACATACATAGGTATTATACAAAACTTGTTTTAAAATAATAGTATCTTATACTATGTTAGTAACACTTCACTAGCTTGTCCGTGAGCTGTCCTGTGGCACTTGTCCGCGGAAGCGATGGAACACCACGTTCTGAGGCCAAAAGTCTTCGTCCTTGACGATGAGCAGATAACAATCCGTTACACGCACCACAAACGCCTTGAAATTGACGTTGCGGTGTGACTGCAGTAACTGCACCCTCGGCATGTACTTCGTCTTCTGGCGTACGTACTCCACGATGTCTTCCGCCTTAGTGGTGTAGTGTAGGCGAGAAATGTACACCAGAGTGTTCGGCTTTGCAGCGCGCAAGCTGACATCGGACTTCGCAGTAGCTTTCCCGCAGCGGTTCTTGTTCGTTTGCGAACGGCGCTTCCTCCTATGCACCTTCACGAAACCCTCATTATCTGCAGTGACGCTAGCAAAATCCTTTTGTGAGGTTTTCGTCAAGGCTGCAGTCACTGGCAGCGGGACGGGGCGACAGGGCGGCGGTGCCTGGAGGAGCCGCGTTGACGGGCGCGGGGCTGCAAGGCACGCGGGGCTGCGAGGCACGCGGGAAGGGCAATCTGCAAGCTCAGCAAACGACGGATGCGCTGGCGACGAAACTGCTGACGCGGAATTTGACGGCGATGCATCGAGGCCGGCTCCGCGACACATGTTTAAGTTTGACGCATCAACTGATGACCTAGATACCGCCACACTATTGCGCAACTCGCTAAATTCTTTGCGCAAATCGGCGACGATATTCTAGGATGCCTCTAACTTTGCTAGAACATCCGCGAGGCGGGCCTTCAGAAAGACAATGTCCTTCAGAAAACTCGTTACATCGACGTGGTCGAAAGTGACGGGAGGAAGCTTGTGCAGCTCCTTCGCCACAAACGTCGGCACGTCGACCGGGTCAGTCTCCTTGAACAGCCTGATAATATCTTGCAGGCTTCTCCTCGTCCCATAACGCCAGCGGGACACAATCTGGTCGCGCTTGTTTAGCACATTGAACAACAATAGCTTGGCAGTAGCTATATCTTCCTCGCTGAAGTTCGTTGCGCAGATTTGGACCGCGGACACCTCGTCCATGACATCCAGCTTCTGCTGCAGGAACGCCAGCAGCTCATTCGTCACTAGTGCACTACTCATGGCGAGAAAATTACGAGCGACAGCTTGCACCGCGTTAGTCGATACACTAAATATGCAAACACGTCCGTACTTAAACGCGGCACAGGGAAGACAAATGAACATAATGATAATGAACTCTTTACTCGAATAGACTCGGATTACACAGTATTGCTCTTGTTTATGAAACAACTGTTGATTTTTTATTGATAACCGACGGAAAATGTTAGCGCAGGGTGTTTCAGAAACAATAAAGATATTGAGTATTGAGTATTGAAACATATACTGAATACATGGGTTCAGTATTCGCAGGCCAATGCTGGACATAGGCGTCTCCTAGCCACAACAATATTAGTAGGAGTTTCAATAACTATTGTTCCCATTCCTATGACAAAACTGATTTGTTTTGTTTTGTTTGCAATTAGTTTACAGTGTCAATACAAAAGTGATCAACGTTTTCGCAAGGCCACGCTTTGTGTCCGTCGCGTCGTGGTGACTCGTGCTATGCTCCAGACAACTTCTTGCATTTGTTTTCTCCGCAGTCGCGGTCGGAAGCATAACTCGCTTGATAGTGTAGACGCTTGCGTGCGAGGCTACGGGGTCAGGTGACTGTACCTTGGTGAGGGTGCACTCCGACGTGCATTTGTAATGTACTTTGTGTTCGAAGGGCGCGCCCTCTGCAGGGGGTGACACGAGGCCCATCCCAGCGGTGATGGTGATTCCTGAAACATAAGCCATTTTTGACCCCCGATGCAAAAAGAGGGATATTGTAT
The DNA here is from genome assembly GCA_947507805.1 of Aporophyla nigra. Classification (NCBI taxonomy): domain Eukaryota; kingdom Metazoa; phylum Arthropoda; class Insecta; order Lepidoptera; family Noctuidae; genus Aporophyla; species Aporophyla nigra. The sequence goes on from OX382320.1 coordinate 13,924,736, forward strand.
GTTTGACCGCTATGTGTTTCTGTCTATCTGTCTGTTGGCATCGTAGCTCTAAAATGGGTGAATCGATTTGTGTGCGGTTTACACTTGTTTAATCAAAATCGGTTCAACCATTGCGACACTTTGTTGACTTGAGAACCTCCTCCGTTTTTCTATATCTCTTTATCTTTTCTCTTATCGCAGGTATGCTGGAAGAGATTTCTTTAGAAATAAGCATCATCTCTGTACCATTTTTTCTATTCTTCTCTACTTGTCTGTTTATATAATATGTGTGTACATAAATGGTTAAGTGAATAAAAATAAAATAAACGGAACGAAAAACGTAACGTACGTACCTGGGGCTGAAAAATTAAATTATAATAAATATTTTTGCAAATACTTTCATAGTTAGCTTTATTCGTCGAGCGCGATACGTTCTCTCTCTCTAACAATGCAGGGCAAAGTCTGGAAGAGCCTTTTGAAGAAAGAGCCATTACAGCTTTGACCTGCCCTGTCTCAACAGACGGCTTGTATGTATCAGTAATCGTGTTGCTCAACGATCCGTCACAAGACGCTACCACATCTGCAATGCGAATGAAAGTCAAGCACAGACATAGCACTTGTCCAGCAAAGTTTCCCGGTGAGATTTAACAGAAGAAACGATAAACAATAGATTCTGGTGTTGATGACAATTGGTACCCGAATCGAGCCTGAACTCTTAGGAAGTTCTTGTTCATTATTAATATATAATCAATATAAATTAAAATGTAAGTATGTAGTGCATAACAATTGTGTAATAATGAATGTAATTTAAAATGTGTATAATGTATATAATTAATATGTGTACGCTTGCTCGCAGGCAGAATACAATTATTTATTTATTTATTATTTATTAAAACTTTATGCACAAGTAAAACTACTGTACAAAGGCGGACTTAATGCCTGAGGCATTTTCTACCAGTCAACCTTAGGGTGATGCAGAGAAAAACATGGCAGGTGCAACATACGGGATAGATAACTCGAAAAAGGAAGAATACTAAATACATAGATACAAATACATATATATATATTAAAAAAAACTTTGTCTGGAGATATAACGATAGGTAGAGAAGAAACCGAATCCAGCTAATTAGCGCTGGGATGATTCTGCCAACTTCTTGCGAATATGCTCACGTACTTTCACTTTAAATGATAACCGACTGGTTGCCATCCTGATGTTCATAGGGAGCGCATTCCAAAGAAAGACCGCTTGGACAAAGAAAGAAGAGTAAATGAAACCAGAGCGGTGAGAAGGACATCGTAGAAGACGATTGTTGGTGGACCGAAGATTTTTATTATGTGCAGAGCATAAGTACTGAACCTGGGAAGTCAGGTAAGAAGGAGAAGTAGGTTTGTCAAGTATAGAAAACAACATTGATAAAGCCCTCAACTCTCTGCGCTGACGAATGGGTAACCAATTTAAAAGCAACCGGTGGGCGGATACGTGATCATACTTACGAAGATTGAAAACGAATCGAATGCAGTTATTCAGAAGGCGGTCAAGTTTATTGAGGAGATCTGCATTCAGGTCATAGTAACACACATCGCCATAGTCAATTATGGGAAAGATTAGGGACTGTACAAGCATTGCCTTTATGTGTGATGGAAGAACGTTTTTCAACTTATAGAGCGACCGCAACGTTCCGGTGACTTTTTTACTTACAGTTGCAACCTGCTTTCGCCAGTCAAGACAAGTGTCGACATGTAAACCAAGATCCTTGACATCGGGGCTAAACGGGATGATGGAATTGTCGAATATTACGGGAGGCACCATTAAGCCATTCAACTTTCTCATACTGTGATGGCTCCCTACAATGATAGCCTGACACTTGGTAGGGTTAACCGCCACTCCAAACCGATCAGACCAGTTCTTAACCATGCCTAAATCCCGGTTTAGCTCCTCAATCGCATCGGAAATGTTGTCAACACTTGCCTGACAGTAAAGCTGCAAATCGTCGGCATAAAGATGATACGCAGTCCGAAGCTGGGTGGTGATGAGGTTAATAAAAATAGAGAATAAAATAGGAGATAAAATACCGCCTTGAGGGACGCCAGCTGCAAGATCTCGCCAACTCGACGTAGAGTCTCCAGCACGAACAGACTGCTGGCGCCCCTGAAGATAAGAGGCAAACCATTCCAATACCTCCGGAGAGACCATCAAATAGGAAAGGATGGATAATAGGACTTCGTGACTGACGGTATTAAAAGCGTTGGAGAAGTCTATTAACACTAAGACTGTAACTTTAGTGGCTTCCATTCCCCGCCTTATATCGTCAGTCACTTTAAGGAGAGCTGAAACGGTACTGTGCCCAGGCCTGAAACCGGATTGAAATGGACTGATGAGGGAGTTGCGGTGAATAAAGTGGGAGAATTGTTTATGGACACTGGCCTCGAGCACTTTAGATAAAAAAGGAAGGATGGAAATTGGGCGAAAGTGACTAGGAAGAGTGGGATTGGGTATCTTAGGTAGGGGACGAACAAGGGCTTGACGCCACAAAGAAGGGAAAACACCGGTGTAAAGGGAAAAGTTAATTATGTGGGAGATTGCAGGAAGGAGTTGATCAAGAGCCGATACAATCATATGGCGGCTGATATCGTCACAACCCACGGCTTTGGATTTAATTGAAAGGATAGTCTTTTTGATCTCTCCTGGGTCGACTGGGGTGAAGATAAAGGGGTTAATATTGGGACGCGTCAGACCAGCAAGGTAGTCGAGTGTTTGACATTTGGTTAGACTATCTAGAGTTGGAACAGTCGAGAAATGGCGATTTAGATCGTCCAAACCAATTGTGTGAGGAAGGTCCGAATGTCGCGACTTTCCGATGCCTAAAGTTCCAAGGAACTTCCAAATATCGGCAGGCGAAGAAGAAGTGATATTATTTAAGATGTGTCGGCGTTTAGCGTTACGTATCATCTGATTACACCGATTCCTAGCAGCCTTAAAGAAGGCCCAATTGTCCTCCGACCGATCTTTTTTGAATTTTCGAAACGCCCGGTCCCTCCGTCGCATTGCCATCCGAACTCCCATGTTCATCCAAGGTGCAGGCAAACGCTTTAACTTAATTTTCTTTACGGGAGCATGGACGTCATATAGTTTGACCACCGTATCGTTGAAAAATCTGACTTTTTCGTCAACTGTAGCAGCCGCTTCAAGCGGTGCCCAGTCAATATTGGATGCATCTTGTTGAAGCTTTTCGGTATTCATACGTGCAAAGGCACGCCTGTACTGGAAAGAAGGTTTAGGTTTAGGAGGTTTAAGGACATAAGATAGGAAAATAAGGTCGTGATGGGAAAAGCCAGGAGCATCATGTTGCCCATGTGAGGAAACTAGGGAAGGATTAGAGGTGAGGATCAGGTCAAGCCAAGTGTCTTCAGCAACTATGTTATGATGAGTGGGTTGGAGAGGTAAAACATGCAGACTGGCTGACTCTATTAGATGCAGGAGTTTACGGGACCGAAGGGAATTGTGGGCAAGGAGGTTGGTATTCAAATCCCCCATAACAATGTGATGTGCATACTCTGAACCCAAAGATTCAAGAACCGATTCGAATTCAGTGAAGTAATCAATGGTAGGGGGGCAATAGATGACGCCTAGGACAGTTTTAGCTCCTTTGACGCAAACCTCTAGGAAAAGAAACTCTGCGGAATCATTGGGAGAAGAAGAGGCTAGAATTTTAAATGGAAAATTATCACGCAGGTAAATAGCTACGCCACCCCCCCTCCTACCGATACGGTCATTCCGAAGAACTAATCTTCCAATCCAATCTTCCAATTACCCTTAGGTTATAAGATCTCACCTTCCCTAAAAATGTATTTCTAGCAAATAAACATTTGATTTGATTTGACATAGGTATGTATAAAGTAACCCAGGGTTGAAATGGGATATCGGCCATTGCACTTTGTACGGGACATTCCGAACCCTAAGAGAACGAAGACCTGGACATAATATCTTGCACGATGATACGGAAAGGCGGTGAGTAAGCCTGGTACTCAAAGTCCCTGGATGACAGAAAAGTGCCTTAGCAATAAATTAAAAATTAAACTTACAGTTATCTGAAATTAAAAATGCATTGAGTATTAAATATGATTACAAAAATGAATAATATGCCGTCTCTAAACTGTATTTAAATTGCAGTCTAACATCTACGTATTCGTACCATAACATATTATGGTGAAACATCTAAGGTTGATACCTCAGAATTTCAGCACAAATATGTCCACTGCTGGACATAGGCCTCCCACAGTTTTGGAGAATTTGCCATAATCGCCAAGCTTGACAGGCGGGTTGGCGATCGCAGTATAGTGGTAAAACGCATACAGAACGCTGCTGCCCATTTTCTAGTAAGTCTCTTAGTCGCCTCTTACGACATCCACGGGAAGAAATGGGATGAAGGTATTCTCTACGTCCGACACCACACGGTACTCTAAACAAAACTTAAAGACTAATCAATACTCACTATCAAGAATAGCTAAGATTTTTCTGTAAGTGGTGTCCCCAATCTTAAATACGCCCATATAGACGCAAGCATTCGTATCTTCATAGCTGTGAAATTAATAAATCTATTTAGATAAGTTTCTCGGTCTAGTGGTTGCCTGTGCGAATATTGACCATGGAACTTGACCCTGTGGGTGAGCGAAAGTTATTACTAGCTCTCTCCATTAGGAAACTCTCAGTAGATACACTTCAGCGGGGAGTTGACTCGTGTCTGGGATCTGTGGCGCTTTATGCCAATACGAGCTCTCTCGGTTCTCTATCGTTCGTATCTTGTGGGAGAGAAATGCTGTTCTTGACATAAAATTGTAAGGCATAAGGTTGTTTTGGCATAATAGTTTCGCATAACTATTATAAACATAATAATACTTCGGCATAATGCATATTTATCATTTGGTCTTATTTGTTTTGGCAAAATATGAAGTTGCATATATTTTTAATCAGAAAAAATACAAAAATAAGTGTTATTGCCTTATGACTTATGTACTTACATTATTTATTATAATTTGGGAACTCCTCTATTGGATTAGGTTAAGGTATGGTGGGGATGACTCTTGGGCCATCCCTAAGCGGCGAACATGCTTGTGTTTATATGAGTACCTACATATCTATATAAAAAATGAATCCCTATTTCCCTTGGTCACGCCATCACGCGTGAACGGCTGGACCGATTTCACTTTTTTTTACACGCTTTATATTAGCTTCACTTGTATTTTTGTATGTTTGTTTGTAACCGACTCCTTATAGCGCGATTTTGACCCACTTTAAACGACCAGATTTCATTCAAACTTTGCACACCTGTCAAGGACCGATGACAATGCAATAATTTCATAAATTTGTGCCATTATCCTTGCCAGGGTTACCAGGACAGCAAAAAAACTGTCTTCGAAAACTACGCTGACATACGTCAAACTAAATTGTGCCATTATCCTTGCCAGGGTTACCAGGACAGCAAAAAAACTGTCTTTTAAAACTACGCTGACATACGTCTCAAAATTCGAAACACCCTAAAAAATAGAAAATAAATAGTTAGACAATTACGAACACAATAACAATAAAAACTTTTTTGCAAAAAAAAAACAACCGACTTCCTTAAAAACACTACAAAGTGAAAAATAACTTTAATTTCGGTAGTCGGTGTCTTACGATCTGTATTTATGGTTTTTTTGCCACCGACTTCCGAAATTAAAGTTATTTTTCACTTTGTAGTGTTTTTAAGGAAGTCGGTTGTTTTTTTTTTGCAAAAAAGTTTTTATTTTTAAATTTTTAGTTGTGGTATTCACCCTGCACTAATTCCAAACAAACAATGCATATTTATGCGATAGCAGAAATCGCGGTTGATTTCCTGTCATTTTTTAAAGAGTTCCGGTGTCTGTCTCCCGAACTCATCATCAGATCTATATGAAAATTATATGGGACCATTTCGGAATAAACCCCTTTCGAACAAAAAAAGAATTTTGCAAATTCGTCTATATATGACGGAGTTATGGCCGAACATACATAAAAAAAAAAAAAAAAAAAAAAAAAAACATATAAACATCCGAATTGATAACCTCCTCCTTTTTGAAGTCGGTTAAAAATGCGTGCACAATGGAAAAAAAGCGTGGAAGCACCCCACGCTTTTTTTCCATTATTTTGTACTTTTTAGTTTGGTTTTCAATGGAAGCGTGTTTTTTAGTTTTTTTAAACTATTATTTTTTTTGTTATTGTGTTTGTAATTGCCAGGAGAAAGTTCTTATGAAAGAAAAAAATAAAAAAATTGCGCTTATTTAAGAATACTTAACAAATAGGACAATGTAAACTTTTTTAACCTGTAAGTCCCTGAGATACCACATTTCATTTGACATAGAATTGACAGAATGCGTGCTCAAATATCATCAAAGAAACAGGACAACGTCTGTCGGGTCAGCTAGTTTCAAATAAATATAATTTTGCTTTATAAAATTATGCTTCATTATTATTATGCCAACAGTATTATGACAATAAACATTAAGGCGAAACATTCACGCCTAATAACATTATGCATAATGATCAACTAATCATTATGCTACATTTCGTTATGTCAATGTAAATTATGACAGTATAGACTATGCTTTTTTATTTCAGTATAAACACTTTTAAGTTATATTTTTAAGTATGAGTTATAAAAAGTATGAGAACATTTAAAAATAGTAGCCCACTTGTATCTGAACATAGTCCAAGCTACCAGCGTTCAAGGTTCCAAAGAGAGGAACCTCCTAACAATGTGAGCCATGTACAGAAGTACCGCTTCCTGAATCACACCCCTGATCCAGCTGCCCAACAAGAGCTTCTTCGGGTGTTGGTCTAGGCTCTTGGCTATTTAGCCATTGGCTGTGACGACTATCGGCACAATGATCGCCGAGTCCACATCCCACATGTCGACAACCTCGCGAGACAAGTTTGGTTACTTGTTTTGTTCGATTTTCGGCTTTCACGAGGTTCCCGTCATGCGGGACCGTTATGTCAACAATTATTGTGCACTATGCTTAACATCAGTAAACCTTGTGAGATTGTGGGGCTGAGGGTGCGACAGGCGATGTGTGTAGGTGCTCACCCCACAAAGTTGATGTTGACGCTCTTGGAGGTGGGGATGACCGCAACGCGGCCCTGCGCCAGCACGCTGTCGCCGCGGCACAGCACGTCCGTGAGCTCGCAGTCAGCGCACGTGTACGTCAAGCTCTGGTCCACGTGCAGCCCCACGGCCGCAGACACGCGGAGCCGCTTCACCTGGATCGCTGCAGTAGGGGTGACATACATTTACCACCTTCGCCATACTCTTTATTTATTGTATTTCACAATGTGTAATTAGTCATTACGTCATCATCATTCTCCTGCCCTCATCCCAATTTATTTGCGGTCGGCGCAACATGTCTTTTTCTTCCACACTTATACGACTATTAGTCGTAAACTGAGTAGTTATCCCCTTTATATCCATATCATAATTTACACAGTCCATCCACCGTAATGTGTAATTACGTCTTATTAATTTAAAATTTAATAGGATCATTAAAAAACCTTTCGGGCACAGTAAAATAGTGGGAGAGAGAAAGTTTTCAGACCTCTTTTCGCCTGTTGTATGTCATAAAACGTTACTGTCTACTTTTGCCTTAAATTCGTGATAAATGATAAATGATTTTATTTCTGTAAGTAGGTTTGTACAAACACTTTTACATGTCAATGATATATTTTTTTTTAAACTAGATGAGTTCGGCGTTTCCTAACTGACTACTCTGAGAAGAAAGGCCGAAACAAACTCAGAGGTCACAGTCTCTTTTAAAAGTCCAGACATAATATTGGTCACAACATGTGAAGACCATGTAGACTGGTGACTGAAATGGTCTTTTGAGGAAAGAACCACACAGATTGAGTGGACCTGTCCAGTCAGTGCAAGCATTTGTCACTAATCGTTTAGCTCAACTCGGAACATAGAACATAAGGAGCCCAACGCTGTGACGAACAATACCAAAGAAAGGACATTCGGGTAGGCCACATAAATTACTCAAACTGCCAGATCATGATTACTGAGAAAGAAAGAAAATAATAATAATAAAAAATAAAAAAGACCCACATAGACTTCACATTCACAATAATTAAAACAATATGATACTTAACAAAGTAAATATTCATGTCATTGTATATATAAAAATTATCAATGTCAATGTGTATATAAAAAAAAAAGAAACGGATATAATTTTGTTGGTCACAACATGTGAAAACCATGTAGATTGGTGACTGAAATGGTCTTTTGAGGAAAGAACCACACAGATTGAGTGGACCTGTCCAGTCAGTGCAAGCAATTGTCACTAATCGTTTAGCTCAACTCGGAACATAGAACATAAGGAGCCCAACGCTGTGACGAACAATACCAAAGAAAGGACATTCGGGTAGGCCACATAAATTACTTTAACTGCCAGATCATGATTGCTGAGAAACAAAGAAAGCAAAATAAAAAATAAAAAGAAGACCCACATAGTCTTCACATTCACAATAATTAAAACAATATGATACTTAACAAAGTAAATATTCATGTCATTGTATATATAAAAATTATCAATGTCAATGTGTATATAAAAAAAAAACGGATATAATTTTGTTGGTCACAACATGTGAAGACCATGTAGACTGGTGACTGAAATGGTCTTTTGAGGAAAGAACCACACAGATTGAGTGGACCTGTCCAGTCAGTGCAAGCATTTGTCACTAATGGTTGAGCTCAACTCGGAACATAAGGAGCCCAACGCTTTGACGAACAATACCAAAGAAAGGACATTCGGGTAGGCCACATAAATTACTCAAACTGCCAAATCATGATTACTGAGAAAGAAAGAAAACAAAATAAAAAAATATATAAAATAAAAAAAAAGACCCACATAGACTTCACATTCACAATAATTAAAACAATATGATACTTAACAAAGTAAATATTCATGTCATTGTATATATAAAATAATCAATGTATATATGAATAGTATATATTCATGTCATATGTCAATAATCATCAAATGTCAAAGTGTATATTCCCAATAAATAATTAATAATAAAAAAGAAAATAAAATATCATTCAATATAACAATAATTTAAAAATAGAAATTGGAGCAGCTTAATCCCAAGCTTTTTTGTCCTCAATATAATCTTTAACAGTGTAAAAGGCTTTCTGGCACAACTTACGTTTAATGAATGATTTAAATTTATTGAGACTTAGATTTTGAACATAGCTTGGAAGTTTTTTATAAAAGCGTATACATTGACATCGTGTGACTATTTCACCCTTGGTGAAGTTAGTGTCAAATGTGTTAAAGCAGCAATAAGGTAGACAGTACCAACTAGCTGTTATGCATATGTCACCGTCAAATTGTAAATACCGTTAAATTACAATTAATCTCGCGAGATTATATTTCACTTCGATAGATTATAATCTATCGAAAAATAATGCGTTAAACTGTAAGCAGTGTGTTACGGTTCACAATCTTTCGACAGAAAACAATCTCGCTAGATAGATTATATTTTAACGGTATTTACAATTTTACGGTGACTGATATGTACATAATTTGCCCAGTATTGTAGCAGAACAGTCAAAAGACGCACATTTTTAAGCGATTCGTTAATCAGCCCCCCTAGCCAAGTTGCAACCGTTTCGTGTCGAATTCCGTTGTCCAATCGGTAACGCCTCGGTGCCAGCAATTGTAGAAGACGATAAGTTGGTAGCCATGTTGACGCGCCTGAGTCAGCCAATCGTTTTACAATGTCTTTAGAAAAACGACATTATAACAAAGGATGTAGCGTGGAACATTGTAGAAACGATAACAATTCATTCTATCATTTTGAACGATGTGAACTTGGCTAGGTACTAATTTTCTACCACGTGACTTAACGTTGAGATAACGTTTTCGACTAGCGTTAACGATTGCAGATTATCAACATGGCTAGGGGTGCTGGTTCGGATGCAGTCAATACGATCACCGCCTAGCATCGCCCACAAAAATGTAAGTAAATGCACAGCATAGACCACTGGTTGTGGGAGAAGCATGACATTTTGCACAAGGATTCCTTTATAAGGAACATGAGCACTAAGAAGAGGTTTAATAAAGAGAGAGGCTTAAAAAACAAAAAAAAAATATACGCGTCGAATTGATAACCTCCTCCGTTTTTTTTCGTCGGTTAATAAAGAGGTTCATTATGGGATAAAAGTTTGGAAGTTCATAATTTTTATCGATGAGGAAGCACATGGTAAGTATGTACTTACCATTATCTGTAGAAACAAAATAAGAACATTATTATTGTATTACTTTTCTACACTAATATTATAAAGAGGAAAAATTTGTATTTTTGTTTGTTTGTTTGTAATGGATAAACTCAAAAGCTACTGGACCGATTTTAAAAATTCTTTCTCTATTAGAAAGCTACATTATCTGCAAGTAACATAGGTTATATAATATCACGCTACAACTAAGAGGAGCGAAGCAGTAATGAAAAATGTTGCAAAAACGGGGAAAATCGCACGGGTAGGCGATTCGACGCGACGGGAAGGGTCGGGTAAATACGAAATTTAACGCGGACGAAGTCGCGGGCAGTAACTTATAAAGTTATAATACAACATGCAAAAGTATGCTCCATTAGGTATGCTTAAATTGATTTGAAATTTTGTTATTTTAATTAATAAGAATTATTTATTTAAACTATTTTTTTTTTTTCTAAAATAAAAGTAGCCTAAGGAGTACCTTGTTACATCAGCTATCTGCCAGTGAAAGTTCCGTCAAAATCGGTCCAGCCATTTCAGAGATTAGCCGGAACAAACAGATACAGACAAAAATTGTAAAAAATGTTGTTTTGGTATATGTACTGTGTATACATCCATTTACACTTAGTAAAAAGTGGTTATCTTAATATTAAAAACAGACACTCCAATTTTATTTATTTGGATAGATTTGCATGAATTCAAGGAGATAAAATATGTTTTTTTCAGAATAATGTCAAATCTTTAGGTAAATTTTTCATTCATAAAATCTTCAGTCGAGTAATAACATTTGCTTAAGAGAAAGTTAAATAATTTACATTTAAATGTTCTGAGACTGAGAGTTTTAAAGCCATCAGGTAATTTGTTATAAACAGTAATGGACATGCAGTACACTTTATTAGAAAATAATTTAATTCTACGCCTAGGAACATGAAGCATATGAACTTTGCAGCTGGGTCTGGATACAACATCATTATACAAATCAAATTCACGTCTGTTTCGGTGTATAAAGATTTCAAAAATGTATAGTGCTGGAATTGGCAGTATTTTAAGTTTCTTAAATAGTGGAACACAACTGTCCAGTGGGTGCGCTCCACAAATTGAGCGTACGCATTTTTACTGAGCTCGAAAAACTCTTGTAAGTTCAACTGAATTACCCCATATTATAATGCCATAGCGCAGAATTGATGACACATAGCCATGGTATGCACATAGTGCCGCGTTAACACTAGCCACACGTATTAGTCTATATAAAACAAATACAAATCTATCTATCTTCTTACATAGATCGTCAATATGAGATTTCCAGCTATATAAAAAGTACTTACGGTAGTTGCTATTTAAAAGATAAAGCCTGACAGACAGATGGCATTGTTATGCTTAAAGAAATACGTTCTATCGGCACCTGCAGCTTTTGTGTTCATATCACGCACTTAGTGCTACAGATTGCTAAACCTATTTTCCAGACACTTTATAATTCACGATGTTTCACGACGCATAATGACCGAAACACTAGTACCCCACATTTTGATATTGCCATACTTCGTTTTTCTTAAAAGAAGGACACCGGCCTAATTAAGATCCGTTTTTAATTTTTATTGTATTAAAATAGAACAAAGTGTAGTTAAGGTGCTATGAGCCAACAGAGCTAGTTTTTGAATCAATGGGAAACATGGAAAATAGTATTATAAAATTATGAAAAAAAATATATGTCGTATTTAAGGATCTGAAGGATATGCAGTCGCTTTTAGAAACACGATTATATTAACTTTGCTTGAAAAAAATCCCAAAGATACTTTTGTATATGAAAACTAGCCAAGTCAGACCTTATGCTACAATATATTAACCTAAGTTATAAGAAGAAATTATAGTTTATGTAGTTATAAATAAATTTCAGGACTGACCATTGAACTTGGCACCCATTTAGATCTCACTTCTTTTGTCGTTGAAGTCAACAACCAAGACATATATCATAACATTGAACATGGCTCTCATTTTACATTTATGTTTTTGTTGGGATATCATTACTTTTTGTACATAAATTATTAGTAGGTACTTATTTATAACAAAATTAATACCAAATAGTTTTTGTTATAAATGTTCCTAATAGAATCCATTAAGTGAAAAATTATAATAAAACGATAAAAATTTACCAATTTCTGATTTATGCTGTTGTATTTACCTATACCTATCTGCATGCCAAATTTGAACTTTCTAGGTCATCTGGAACTGGATTAGAGTTTTGATCTATAGGTCAGTCAGTGATAAAAATGACGATTTTTGGACGTTAATATCTAAATAACCGTTTGAGATGTGTTTATGAAATTTGGAGCACATATGTATCTTACAAGTTTCAATATATGAGCCAAATTTGATACGTTTATGTGAAATAGTTTTTGGGTTATGAGGGGGTGAAAAGTGGCTCCAAATGGTTCGTGTAATATTACACACGGTGCTGCACGCCAGTTACTTGTACTTGGCTTGACCCGCTACCGCGTGTTTAGATAAATATACTTGTTCTTATATTATCTTTTCTTCTGTGGTTTCTAATACTGTGGACATACTGATGTCGCTAGTGTCGCTACACTATGACCTATGTATCTGTGCTACGCCCGTCGCCCGAACTTTTGGCGCGCTAACGTGGTCGACAAGAAGGACGTGCGGGAGTCGCCCCGCGGATTTCCCCGCACCTCACCCCCTCAAATCTGCATGAGTGTCGAATCATCTCGCCTTAAGTAATAAGTATCTAGTTTATCAGGATTAAAAGCATTGTTTGGCATCAATATTCCTCTCGTTTTCTTGAGCACCAAGTCCCATTATCTTTAGAGTAGACCCGTACGAAACCGTAAGTCTTAAATATGTCATACTTACTATGATCTACAAAAAAAAAGAAATAACTTCGTTTTTAAACATTTCTCAATACTTAATCCTGAATATATTCTTCATTAATTTATTTCATTATTGCAGTTAATTTCATAATCATAATTCACATTACCGTTATCTGTAATAGAGACATCGTTTTATTACTGAATAGTTAAAAAATCACAATATAATTTTTTACGAGTTATTTATAGATTGTACTCATTTAGATACCCATTACTAAACACGGGAAGATAATGCATATTGTAAGAAGGTACTTGATTCTGACTTACCAGGCGCTGAAATTAAAATACATCAATAATTAAATAAGTAAACTGCCTCGTTGGTCTAGTGGTAACAAGCGCTACTCCTGAGCATGAGGTCCTGGGTACGATTCCCAGGTCGGGCAAAGTGTTATTGGGTTTTTCCATCTGGAATTTCTCAGTAGCAGTCCGGAGTCTGTATTTGTGTCGGTTAATGGCAATAGGCTCGCCCCCTATTACATGGGACTTAAAACATAACAGTCGAAATGATGGTGTACTACCTATAGGTACACCTCTGCCTAACCCTTCGGGGAAATAAGGCGTGATGATGTTATGATGTTACTAAAATCTAGTCGCAATCGAATATCAGCGACACAGTAATGTCAAAAAAAAAATGTAATGGAAGCCATAGGTATTTTTGACAGATTGAGACTGAGAGAAACGTCAGAAGGGGTCGTCTTAAGAGAACATAATACAGTGCCCTTATTGGTGATGTTCTTCAGAAGGCTAGGTGCGTAGAATTCGCACCGGGCGTGCGTGTATGACCAGATATATGAACTTAAACGAAGCAAAAGGAGTATGTAAAGATGGTAGCCGGTGGCGTTCTGTAGTTTCTGCCAAGCCCCACGGGCAGATGGCGTCGGTTGATATGTTTACGTGGGTTGCAGATGGCGTCGGTTGATATGTTTACTTGTGTTGCAGATGGCGTTGGTTGATATGTTTACGTGTGTTGCAGATGGCGTCGGTTGATATTTTTACGTGGGTTGCAGATGGCGTCGGTTGATATGTTTACGTGTGTTGCAGATGGCGTCGGTTGATATGTTTACGTGTGCTGCAGATGGCGTCGGTTGATATGTTTACGTGTGTTGCAGATGGCGTCGGTTGATATGTTTACGTGTGTTGCAGATGGTGTCGGTTGATATGTTTACGTGTGTTGCAGATGGCGTCGGTTGATATGTTTACGTGAATTGCAGATGGCGTCGGTTGATATGTTAACGTGTGTTGCAGATGGCGTGTGCGTAGTCCCAGCGGAAAAGTTTCGTATTTCTTAATTTCAGTTTAGCAGATATTTAGTGTATGACGTCGTGTAATTGTGTATGGTAAATAAAAATTTGTGCATCCAACCATTGCGGAGATATTCAACAAAAACTGTTTCCGCTGGGACTACGTATTCCTAGCGGCACTTTTTTTTCCTATGGACGTACAAGAAAAAAAATACATACAATAATTAGTGTGTAACGAGAGGTAAATGTGTATGTTAAAATGAAATTTGTGGGTCTTATATTTGTCAAGATATTCAAGTTGCCGCTGCGCTGACGTTTGGCTATTTGATGAAAATCATATAAAACGGTTTAGCACAGAGTTGTAATTTTTCACGCAGATTGCTTTGAATTTGTGTGTAATGTGTGTGAAAACAGAATTTGAAAAAAACCTACCGTTCAGAAGATATACACTGTAATGTAGGGTAGGTTGTATGCGTGCCTACGAGTACGCGCCGGTGATTCAGTGCCCAATAAACCGCGCAACTAACGACACGTTGTTTTACTCAAACACCTCAGTGGCGACGAGGATTCAAATTATAAGCGTATTCTACCTACAAAAAGATGTCGATCGGGAAGTTAACCGAGTTTAATGTAAGATCGGGGAATTGGACAATGTATGTGGAGCGCATGGAAATGTTTTACAAAGTGAACAGTGTGAAGAACGAACTTTGGTTACCCACAATGATTGCGGCCATGGGTGACGAAGCATATGAGTTGTTAAGTAATTTGACAAGTCCGGACAAACCTAGTGCGAAAACTTATGCGGAGGTAGTGGAAGTCATGGAACACCACTTGCAACCAAAGCCGTCGTTCATGGCAGAGAGGTATCGTTTTCGGCAGAGAAGACAAATTGAGGGTGAATCGATTTTGCAATACATTTCGGAATTGAAGAAAATGTCAAAATTTTGCGAATTTAAGGCCGTTCTAGAGGAGAACTTACGTGATCAACTAGTTTGCGGGTTGCGGAGCGACTCAATCAGGCAGAGACTGTTTACGGAAGAAAATCTGCAATATGCAAAGGCCGTGAAAATTTCATGTGCAATGGAAGCGGCGGAGAGAGATGCAGCAGCAGTGGAACAAACAGTCGCGAATGAGTCGAGAGGAAGCGGTGAGGCAGCGGCCGGAGCGCTGCACGCGGTGGCGACGGCGCAGGCGGCACGCCGCGCCGGCCGGAGCTGTGGCGGCGTGCGCGGGCTGGCGACGGGGCGCACGCGCAGCAGCACCGCCAACGATTCAAAAAGCAATTGTTCGGCTTGCGGGGCGTCGGATCATCAGAGTGAAGGATGTAGATACAGTCGATTTATCTGTGGAAAATGTCGACAGAAAGGGCATCTACGTCGGGTTTGCCCGATGCACGTCGGAGGGAGGCAGCCGCGAGATGGACGCGACGCCAATAACCTGGTGGCGCACGTGCATGCAGCGAGCGGACCGGCCAACCAGATAAATACCTTGGACCAGTCAAGGGATGACGAACCCTCGTTGTCAGATACTGAGGACTGGGTGGCGGTAGAAGATTTACATCAACTCAGTTTAAATAGTTATAAACCGGTGAGCTTAACTTTATGGGTGGATGAAACCCAACTATCGATGGAGATTGATACGGGGTCATTAGTGTCATGTATTAGCAAAAATATGTATGATAAACTGTTTAGTTATAGACCCTTAGATAACTCAAATTTAATATTTAGATTTTATGACGGTACGTCAATAAAACCACTAGGGGTATTTAGACCATTAATCCAGTTTGAAAATAAGTCTAAACAATTGGAATTGTTTGTAATAGAAGGGGGTACCACCTCACTGTTGGGTCGTCAATGGCTTACGGAATTAGGCATTAAAATACCTCTGTACCAAAATTTTGTTTCTATGAAGGTAGGCGAAACAAATCATAATAACTCATGTAATAATCAATTAACGCTATTACTTCACAGATATAAGGAGTTGTTCACGGAGGGACTGGGACGGTTCACGGGAGGCAAGGCTCGGCTACGAATACGCGAGGGGGCAACGCCCGTGTTTTGCCGCGCACGGCCTGTACCGTACGCACTCCGCGAGCGCGTCGAGGCAGAGCTCGAGGGCATGCTGCGCGCCGGCGTCGTCGAGCCGGTGGACAGCGCGGGCTGGGCTACTCCGCTCGTACCGGTGCGTAAGGCTGATGGTGGACTCCGTATTTGTGCTGATTACAAAGTAACTTTAAATCCAGTCTTATTAGTCGACAAATATCCTTTACCACGTATAAACGACTTGCTGGTTAAATTAAACGGGGCTAAAATATTTACAAAAATAGATTTGACACAAGCCTATAACCAGATTGAATTGGAAGATCCCGATAATTATACGGTTATTAATACACACAAGGGACTTTTTAAATACAAACGGTTAGTATACGGCCTATCTTCGAGCCCGGGGATATTCCAACGAATTATGGCAAATCTTTTTAACAACATTCCCAATGTAGAAGTATTTCTCGACGACATAATAATAGGTTCGCCCAATATGAATGAACATTTACTTACTTTAGAGAAGGTTTTGGAGCGTTTACATAGTAACGGAATGAAACTAAAGAAAGAAAAGTGTAAATTCATGACTAATGCAGTTGAATATTTAGGATTCATTATTTCGGCCGATGGAGTCAAAGCAGACCCCAAAAAGGTGGATGGCATACTAAATATACCCAGGCCAGACAACATAACCGATTTAAGGGCCTTTTTAGGGACAATTAATTACTATGCGAAATTTGTGAACAACCTGAGCACTGTACTGGCACCGTTATATCGGTTATTGAAGAAAGGGGTGATGTGGAAGTGGGACAGCGAGTGTGAGTCGGCATTTAAAAAAATTAAAACCATATTAATTAGTGCAGACGTCCTTGCTCATTATGACCCAGACAGACCTTTGTTTTTAACTTGTGACGCGAGCTCGAAAGGGATAGGCGGCGTGCTAAGTCAGACGTGTGAACAGGATAGACGCGGCGCGGGCGGTGCGCGGGAGCGACCCGTGGTGTATGTGTCGCGCGCGCTTAACGCAGCGGAGAAACATTATTCACAAATAGAGCGCGAAGCGTTAGCGATCGTATTCTGTTTAGAAAAATTACACCAGTACTTATACGGGCGACGTTTTACACTACGCACGGATCACAAGCCGTTAGTGACTATTTTTGGGCCTAAGCAGGGAATACCGTCGATGGCAGCCAGTCGGTTGCAAAGGTGGGCTATTAAGTTATCTGCCTACACATACGACATCGAGTATGTTACATCGAAGCAGAACGGGGCAGACGGGTTGTCTCGGTGGCCCGCACTGTGTACAAGTAAACAATCTAGTACAATTCCGGAACAATCACATTTACACTTTGCACAAAATGCAATGTTATTGAATTATAATGACATTAAAAGGCAGACGAGCCGTGACCAGTTAGTAGGCCGAGTTTTAAGGTATATTCGCGACGAATGGCCGTCGGATAATGAAATAATATCGCTCCAGCCGTATTTTAACCGTAAGAAGGAACTATATGAAGAGTTAGGGTGTGTGATGTGGGGACATAGGGTAGTTGTACCGGGAGCGTGTAGGGATAAAGTTTTATCCGATTTACATGAAGCTCACATGGGAATAGTGAAAACTAAAGCTTTTGCTAGGAGTTATGTTTGGTGGCCGGGTATGGACGAAGACATTGAGAAAACGTGCCGTGGTTGTCGTGTCTGTGCTGTGGAAAGTGAAGCGCCGCCGCGACACATGCCCTGTCCTTGGCCATGGCCAGATAAACCGTGGGCCCGGGTACACATTGATTTCTTAGGACCAATTAGTGGCCGAATGTTTTTAGTTATGGTTGATGCCAGAACTAAATGGCTAGAAATTAGTCAGGTGCCCAGCACTGCAGCTGGTCACACAATCAACGTTTTAAGTGACGTATTTGCACGTTTTGGATTACCTAGACAAATAGTTTCCGACAACGGGCCGCCGTTTACAAGTCATGAGTTTTCACAATTCCTTAATACCAATGGCATTGAACACATATTCTCAGCACCATACCACCCCGCCTCAAACGGTGCAGCTGAGAAGGCTGTCCACACAGTAAAACGTGCGATTAAAAAGGCACTTAGAAATAACTTAAACTTGCATTTATTTTTAAATAATTTCCTTCTTTACTATAGAAACACGGAACATTGTACGACAGGTGAAACACCAGCGTCTCTCATGTTTGGCCGTAGGTTACGTACTAAATTCGATGCCCTAAGACCTAATATTGACAGTAAAGTTAGGGATGCGCAGGGGCGACAGCAGACATATGGCGCAACGGGGTCTCGTCAACTATGCCCGGGGGACGAAGTCTGGCTACGTCAGTATAGGGGACAGGATAAATGGGTATCTGGGAAGGTAACAGAAAAGATGGGAACCACCGACTATAGGGTATTAGATGCTTTTGGTAAAGAATCCCATAGACATGTTGATCAGCTAAAGCCACGCATACGGAGTTCATTAATCTGTCCTTCTAGCCCTTTTTGTGAGAAGTCGGAGTCGCTGGCAGTCTCACGAGAAGAGCAGGCGCCCAGTCCGAGCGGTCCCTTGAGCGACGTCTCGGCCGCAGCGGACACGCAGCATAAAGGCGAACTAGAGACGTTTGAGGACTGCGTAGAACCGTCAGATCACAGCCCGATACGGCCTTCGCCTACTCCGGTGCCGCCCCAGTCTCGTCCCATCCGTCAATGCCGTATAAATAAGCCAGTTAGATATAAGTTTGATTAAGGAAGTCTAGGGAATATTTGGTTGTTTAATTTTTTTTTTAAATCATTATTTTAGTTTGTTTCTTTTAATTAAATATGTAACTTAAGTAAATAATAATCTTGTTTAAACTGTATAATTCTAAGGGGTTCTAGATTAAGGGTGGAGGTGTAATGTAGGGTAGGTTGTATGCGTGCCTACGAGTACGCGCCGGTGATTCAGTGCCCAATAAACCGCGCAACTAACGACACGTTGTTTTACTCAAACACCTAAAGAAAAAGAAAAATAAGGAAAAAAAGGAAAAAAAAAAAAGAAAAATAAAAGAAAAAGAAAAAAAAAAAAAAAGAAAAGAAAAGAAAAATAAGGTTATTAGGTCCAAGTACTTAAAATAGGAACTCTAGAGCCTAACTCATCTCGTTTATTTATATCTTGTAAGGGTCTACAATGTCCTGCCAAGTTTCATTCATGTTCTCTTCGTAATTAATGAGCAGTGGCATAATTTACTACGACTGGAACACTATAATTTTATGACACCCGATTGTAGGACTTTTTAAAGGAAAAGCAAAATGAAACTTATTCCAATATTTAGTGTATTAATGCAACTATTCACATGTAAAATTTCAGCTCATTACACTGAATGATTAAAGAGATATAATAAAAATAACAGAACAAGAGCAAAACATCGATAAACCGACCAAGTTTGAATGGCTACATAAAAGCGGCCGTGCAGTATAAAGAGCTAACGTTCTAAAATTTCCAGTATAGTATCGTCATCGTGTTTAATAGTTTCGTACAGTTGCGTACTTGCGTACACAATAGTTTAGCAGAAAATAAAACAACTGCTTTGTAATCTTAATAGTATTTTTTAGTTAATGACTAATTAAAATTAAAAAAACAAAATTATTAACAACGTAACAATAACAATGATATAAAAAATCAGTTTTTTTAAAATAAAATATGAATAACAAATATATTGCCTACTGTAAAACTCCTTAAAGGTGAAAATCTTAGGTTTACTAGTAAGTTTTCGGGAGTTGGTCTTCTCTTTCGAGCTTTTACAGCACAAAAAAAACTACTGGTGGTAAAATTACTACTGGTGTTAATGTTTTTTTTGATTATTATTATTAGTATTTCTATTTAATCAAATTGTAATCAAAATATTTGTGCGCTGGAAGCAGCAGAAAATTAAGGACATAATAATTACCTACTGTAACAATTTTTTCGTAATATTCTGACAAATAAATACATTTGTTAATATATATGCAATTATTATTGTAATAATTTCGTAAGTCTAAAAAAAACAAGTTACCTACTATTTTTATCACGAAAGTTATTAAGTAGTTACTTCTTCAAGAATTGTGTGCACACCTGTACCGATCCAATAACTGTAAAACACTGGAAATTTTAGAACGTTAGCTCTTTATACTGCACGGCCGCTTTTATGTAGCCATTCAAACTTGGTCGGTTTATCGATGTTTTGCTCTTGTTCTGTTATTTTTATTATATCTCTTTAATCATTCAGTGTAATGAGCTGAAATTTTACATGTGAATAGTTGCATTAATACACTAAATATTGGAATAAGTTTCATTTTGCTTTTCCTTTAAAAAGTTCTACAATCGGGTGTCATAAAATTATAGTGTTCCAGTCGTAGTAAATTATGCCACTGCTCATTAATTACTAAGAGAACATGAATGAAACTTGGCAGGACATTGTAGACCCTTACAAGATATAAATAAACGAGATGAGTTAGGCTCTAGAGTTCCTATTTTAAGTACTTGAACCTAATAACCTTATTTTACTTTTACGTGTATATCTTCTGAACGGTAGGTTTTTTTCAAATTCTGTTTTCACACACATTACACACAAATTCAAAGCAATCTGCGTGAAAAATTTCAACTCTGTGCTAAACCGTTTTATATGATTTTCATCAAATAGCCAAACGTCAGCGCAGCGGCAACTTGAATATCTTGACAAATATAAGACACACAAATTTCATTTTAACATACACATTTACCTCTCGTTACACACTAATTATTGTATGTATTTTTTTTCTTGTACGTCCATAGGAAAAAAAAAGTGCCGCTAGGAATACGTAGTCCCAGCGGAAACAGTTTTTGTTGAATATCTCCGCAATGGTTGGATGCACAAATTTTTATTTACCATACACAATTACACGACGTCATACACTAAATATCTGCTAAACTGAAATTAAGAAATTCGACACTTTTCCGCTGGGACTACGCACACGCAGATGGCGTCGGTTGATATGTTTACGTGTGTTGCATGATTGTGGGTTGCATCATTTTGGCCGATCCAATCTTGCTTCATGTACCTGTGATAGTGAGTGCTTTGATCCGCTCTTCGCCGCCGTCGTCGTTCTGTATCATGAGGAAGTAGTCGCCGAAGTCGCGCGGAGTTAACTGCTCCATATCCAGCTCGATAACCATTTGTCTACACAGATGTGATTGTCATTATTTGTCTTGTATTCGTCAAAACCTTATTCTTACGAGGAAAATATGGTTCCTCACCATATAGGGTGGCAGGGACGTTATCGCCGGTTGTAATAAAATTCGTTGCTCATTTTTACTTCGAGAACGAAGCCGACAGGAGGATCCAGTTGGGTTGGGTGGCGTATGGAAAACTTCGTCAAATCTTTTCATCACCGATACCGCAATGTTTGAAGACCAAGGTCTTCAACCAGTGCGTCCTGCCCGTTATGACATACGGTGCCGAAACGTGGGCACTGACAGTTGGGCTGGTCCACAAATTCAAGGTTATTTAACCTTTTGACCGCCAGAGTCATGTATAGATGACAAACCAAAATGTGCCCAGCACGCCACGGTCACGATTTGCTATCATGACCGTGGCGTGCTGGGCACATTTTGGTTTGTCATCTATACATGACTCTGGCGGTCAATAGGTTAAGGTGCGTGCTATGGAGCGGGCTATGCTCAGAGCTTCTTTGATGGATAAGATTAGAAACGAAGTTATTCGGAAAAGAACTGGAGTTACCGACATAGCTTGCACAGTAAGCAGGATTAAGTGGCAGTGGGCTAGCCATGTTTGTCGAAGAACCCATGGGCGATGGAGCAGACGAGTCCTGGAGTGGAGACCGCGTATCGGCAAGCGTAGTGTGGGACGCCCCCCACCTAGATGGACCTACGACCTCAAAAAGGTGGCTGGGACAGACTGGATGCGAAAGACGAAGGAGAGGTTGTTGTTGCGCAGCGTGGGAGAGGCCTATATCCAGCAGTGGACTGTGATAGGCTGAATTGATTGATTGATTGCATATTTGACCGCGTACGGCTTTTGTATAGTTTTTTTTTTTTAGTCGACTCTAAAATTTCTGTGCTAGGTTGCTGAATTCATGGTTACAGTTCACGCGCAGACTTCCCTGCCACCCTGCACCAGGTTCTTGTTCCTCAGCTGCAAAGAGTGCTACCCGGATATGGCTTTGATAGGGGACGTTGTCGGTAAATATTGGTGAAATTGTCACAGAAATAGTACTGAGAAAAAAAGAGAGCGGCGGTAGTTCCCACTTTAGTGACGCGCTAAATGAACCTCGTATTATTGTATTGTAACGTTGAAATAAATCCGACAGACGCTAGATAAACACAAATTATGGACGCGTTCGCCTTGCACTGGGCTATGTATATGATGGGAGAATGACTAAGATCCTATAACGAAAAATAAAAAACGTGCAATACTCAACTCTACTCCTTTTCTGTAAAGAAAAAATAAGTTACATAAGTTATATTTAAGAATATTCGTTTTATCGTCGCGGACGGGTTCATCGTCTGCGCATCTTTCGTTTGCGTTGACTTGATGCCGAAGTTGTATAGGTACCAAAGAGTGTTGAGACCGGTTCTCTATTGTGTGACCTAACTTTTTATCCATAATCTAAAGAGCCATAACTTTTTTGTCCTAATCATTATTTGTCCGAATGATAACTTGCCCGAACTAAATGTCACATAATATCACATGTCATAAAATTGAAATCACTAAATACAGTATGCCGTAAATTCGTTTGTCATAAATTTTACAATTAATACTGTACAAATGACTTAAAACTGTTTTCAATAAAAGTTATAAGTCCTAAATTCAAATTATTTTATGTTTATTTATCCTAATTATGTTTTTAAAACAAAGTAGTACAAAGTTCATTAAGAACTTCATTATTTTATCAAATCCAACTGATACAATACATAGAATATAGTAAAGATGCAAAGCAATATGGCATTTGTCAAGGCCTGGCATGGCGCTACATGTTTTATCATATCATTCAATAAAATGTCAGTTGATTGTGAACATATGGTTTTAAAACGACCCTGAAGCCTCTGGAAATAGCCCACAGAGCTGTTTTAAAAGTTTCCACTTTCCGCCCCATCTTATATCCTACCAGTGAGTTGTACAAAGATTGGAAAATTCTTAACGTAAGACAACACTATATTCTGCAAGGGTTCCCTCTATCTGGCAGAAACTTGATGATCCGAATTTTATTTGGCATAACACACTTGGCATAATCTTCTTTAAACGAATATTTGTAAGGCATAAAAAATGATTAGCATAATCATTGTTTGGCCGAATGTTTATATATCCGACTTTACGCTGGCATACTGTTAAGATGGCAGAATTTTACTAAGCATAATTACCTTTGGCAGACTTAAAATTCCGCAGAATTTCGTTTAGCATAACATTTATTTAGAGCGACGATTATTTGGTACAATTTCACTTGGCAGACTATGAAGATGGCAGAATTTCATTTAGAATACTTTTGTTAGGCATATCGTAATTTCTATAAAATTGCATTTTAACCTTAAATTAAAATTAAAATAGTGTCTCAAAAAGTCAATATATGTTGTGCTACAAAAGTTATTGACAGAAACGAATCGCTGCAGAACCGACTCCACGTAGTCTTGTCTGCCCTACCCCTAGAGTGTACCTTAAGCCTGCGTAGGCGCGGAGGGGCGAGGCGGCCCGCGAGCTGAGGAGCCGGTAATTTTGAGGCAAAATTTGCAAGCCGAAGCTGCGGTGGTGAGCGTAAAACCATCTGCGACGATGAGCTCGCGTGGGACCGCCGGAGCCACGCAGCGCCGGACAGAAAGCATGCATGCTGCATGTTGCATGCTCGCCTGCATGCTGTGAGCTTGCTTGCATGCTGCATGCTTGCTTGCATACTACATGCTTGCTTGCATGCTGCATGCTTGCTTGTATGCTTGCTTAAATGCTGCATGCTTCCTTGCATGCTTGCTTGCTTGCGTGCTGCATGCTTGCTTCCATACTGCATGCATGGTGTATGCTTGTTTGTATGTCTGCATGCAGCGTGCTATTTATAATTTTTCTCGGCTCCGCCGGCCAGCAAGCCGAAGCTGCGGTGGTGAGCGTAAAACCATCTGCGACGATGAGCTCGCGTGGGACCACCGGAGCCACACAGCGCCGGACAGAAAGCATGCATGCTGCATGTTGCATGCTCGCCTGCATGCTGTGAGCTTGCTTGCATGCTGCATGCTTGCTTGCATACTACATGCTTGCTTGCATGCTGCATGCTTGCTTGTATGCTGCATGCTTACTTGCATGCTTGCTTAAATGCTGTATGCTTCCTTGCATGCTTGCTTGCTTGCGTGCTGCATGCTTGCTTCCATACTGCATGCATGGTGTATGCTTGTTTGCATGTCTGCATGCAGCGTGCTATTTATAATTTTTCTGTAATGTAATAGATGAGTGTTTCAATTATTATGGATATGAAATGTATGCCAAAAGATGATTCTAACTGTAAAGTTTCTGAGATATGATAGTTCTGCCTTTTAATGACTATCGATATGAAATTATGCCAAGAGACGATTCTGACTGCGAACTTTCTGCGATATGATGGTTCTCCTTTTTCATTATTAAGGATATAAAATTTATGCCTAAAGATGATTCTGACTTATAAAATTATGCGTTGTGAATGTATGATAAATGAGTGTATGCCAAACAATTTTCTGCGAAATGAAGTTTATGCTATCCGCTGTTATGCAAAATAATATTATGGCGAAAAAAATTCTGACATAAAGGGTGGACCCATCCTGCAAGCCGTCCTACTACAACATCGTAAAACCTCATTCAAAAAAATCACAAAACGTCGAAAAGTTTTAGTATGTATAGTACCGCAAACACGATCACCTAGCATTAAAAGATTTTGCTACTACCAAAGCCCGAATTTATATAATAAAATTAATAAACTCTGCCAAATCTATGGTATGACGTATCAAAAATGCAAAAAGGCAATTTACTCACTTCTCCAAAACAAAACCTACGATGAGACAGAAAAGCTCCTAAAACTCCTAAACAGCATAATAAATAAATAAAATTTACGTCAAATCGCAGCGCCAGCTCGTACTCACGCACACACGCAACCGCGCACACACACGCACACACACACAAACACTCAAATACACACAAGCACACTAACATGCCCACACAACCACACTTTTTAGCTTTACAATACTTTTATATAACTTTTGTTATCTATTAACTTTAGTCATAAAATTGTAGTGGAAGTATCGTCAATATTGTGTACAATACAGTTATAATATCCAATGGGGACTGGCACTGTACTCCCTTATACAGGTTATTCTATAACCTAGCTGGGAATGCAGCACCTCATCACCACTTCAGTTGTAGTTTTAGTACACTCAATTTGTCAACCCTTTAAACTGTACTACAATGCTTTTATGATGAATAAACAATTTTAATTTTTAATATTAATTTCCATCTAAGAAGCATGCAAACAAGCATACGCCATGTATGCAAGCAAGCATGCAAGCAAACATGCAAGCAAGCATTCATCATGCAGCAGGCATTGCATGGTTTCTGTCACGGCTCCGGCGCTGCTCTGCGCCTACGCGATTCTAAATTACACTCTAGGGGTAGGGCAGATAAGACTACGTGGAGTCGGATTTACAGCAATTCGTTTCTATCACTAAAACCTAACTTGTAGCATTTTTACACACTTTATTTTTTACTACTAACAATTTTACTATAAATGAACATTCGGAATAATACACTTCATATAATACAATACTTAGGACATATTACTTTATAACATACAAAATTAGGAGATTTCATGATTATAGTATTCGATATTATGACAGAATAGTTTTAGAAGTAAAGATAATTATGTAAAGTTTCGAGCTTTCGAACATTATGGTTTCTGACGTTTATATTTAGCCTGGCCATAAATACTGTTACAGTTAAAAATAAGAAAGATTTAAATTTTGCAATCTGTCATTTTTATACGATTGTTCATTGACTTTTCTAATTTTGGCGCCAATACATTGTACAATATTTTGCGATATTAAAATGGAGTGGGGTGATAAAAAGAACCGAATCGTTGTGATTGCATTACACAAAGTTGGTATGGAGCCACATGTAATTTTTAAAACTCTCCATACGCTTGGTATTAGTCAAATGTTTGTCAAGTATACCGGGCTATTAATAGGTACAATGAAATCTCGTCTGTTTGTGACAGAAAAAGATAAGAGATAAGGGAAAGAATTCGAAGAAATCCTGTCCGAAAGCAAAAGATTTTATCTCGGGAGATGAAGATAGCACCCAGAACCATGTCGCGTATTTTAAAAGATGACTTAGGACTTGCAGCCTATAAGAGACGCACTGGTCATTTTTTAACTGATAATTTAAAAAAGAATAAAGTGGTAAAATCGAAACAACTACTGAAGCGGTACGCAAAGGAAGGTCACAGAAAATTTTTGTTTACGGATGAGAAAATCTTTACAATCGAGCAATATTTTAACAAACAAAATGACCATATTTATGCTCAAAGCTCTAAGAAAGCTTCCCAATTAGTCGACAGAGTGCAACATGGGCATTATCCGACTTCAGTGATGGTTTTTGTGGGGTGTTAGCTATGAAGGAGTGACTGAGCTATATTTTTGTGAAAAAGGTATCAAAACATCGGCACAAGTGTATCAAGATACCATTCTTGAGAAGGTAGTTGAGCCCCTTAACGACACCATGTTCAATAACCAAATGGTCCTTCCAACAAGACTCGGCGCCGGGTCATAAAGCTCGGTCCACGCAGTCTTGGTTGGAAGTGAACGTTTCGGACTTCATCAGAGCTGAAGACTGGCCGTCGTCTAGTCCCGATCTTAATCCGCTGGATTATGATTTATGGTCAGTTTTAGAGAGTATGGCTTGCTCTAAACGCCATGATAATTTGGAGTCCCTAAAACAATCCATACGATTGGCAGTGAAGAATTTTCCCATGGAAAGAGTGCGTGCTTCTATTGATAATTGGCCTCAACGTTTAAAGGACTGTATTGCAGCCAATTGAGACCACTTCGAATACGCTTTTTATATTTTAAATTGTATTATATTTATGTATTAAACTAACACACTGTAAAAGTAATAAATATTATATGCAATAAAAAAAAATTTTTTTTTTCTTCGTGACAATATTTATGGCAAGACTAAGTAGTTAACGTGTAATGGATAATGATTTTCGGACAAACAATTTTAGGAGAAGAAAGGGAGTACCGTTGATACCACTATAAATAAATGTTTCATACAGAGCGTTAGTGCGGGTACAGCGTACCTAAAAAGAGTGCTAGTGTGGGTATGTCGTGCTCAAGCAGAGCCCTAGTGCGGGCATAACGTTCTTGTCTCGAGCGCTAGTGTGGGCACAACGTACTCGTGCAGAACGCTACTGCGGATATAACGTTCTTATGGAGAGGGCTAGTGCGGGCATTATAGGTTCATGCAGAGTGCTAGTGCGGGCACACTGTACTCGTGCAGAGCACCAGTGCGGGCTAAAGGTACTTGAGTAGAGCCTAGTGCGGGCAAAACATACTTGAGTAGAGTGCTAGTGCGGGCATAATGTGGTCGTGCAGGACGTTAGTGCGGGCATAGCGTGCTCATAGAGAGCGCTAGTGTGGACATAACGTACTCGTCGTTGATCCTGCGCAGCCGATACTTGTCCACGTCCACGTTGCTGACGGAGCCGTCGGCGGCTCGCAGCATGATGCCGCGCAGCACGCAGCGCGCGCACGTGAAGTAGATGCTGCTGGTGTTGAGGTGCTGCGCCGGCAGCGCCTGCAGCACCTGCGGGGTGAGGCGCGTCTGGCCCATGCCTGCAACATTCATTATTATTATTATTAATTGTGGGATGCATTTATCCCAAAACAAACTTATTGTAGTTGCAAAATATGTTCTTCCATACGACTGCGACTGTCAAATCTACAAAGGTAAGTCTGTAATGGCAAAAAAAAAAATGTGATAAAATTACTAATGAACAATTTTTGGACGTTATCCTTAACTTTTGCCATAAGGCCTTGCTGTTTGCCAAATTCATGATTTTAGTTCGACGAAAAGTACCCACGGTGACATAATTATCAAGTTCTACATTTCCAGTTTTAGTTGAGCTCGCACTGTATGGGCTTTTCATACAATGTAAAGTCACCTTATACTGGAAATGTATTTTTTTAATGCGTTGACTTCGAAACTTAATTTCTATGGAGCTTCAAGTGACCATAGACCTACCTACGTATATAATATATGAATAATTTAATTCAGAAAAAACCCATACATACGAGTACATACCCACACACTTATGTGCCACTCGACCCTTTCAACATTCCCCACTCTATTGGATTCTATGCTCGGTTCAAAACCGACAGTTGAAATCGTTCACGATAAAAACCCGCCGCTATATTTTTGGTCTTATAATAATAATAATAAAACATTTATTTTCAGGTGCCAAAGACCCATAGACATATACCTTACAAACTAACATACATAGGTATTATACAAAACTTGTGTTAATAAAATAGTACCTTAAACTATGTTAGTAACACTTCACTAGCTTGTCCGTGAGCTGTCCTGTGCTTATGAGCGCGTATCGACGGCGGATCTGACCCCTCGCATTGATGTTTCACATTATAAATAGTAACAGTTTGATGTCGAAGGCCCTTCACGATAGCTTGTTCGACTGCTCGACGTAGTCGTATGTGAAAGAACCCACTACTCACTGAGAGTGACCAGAGGAATGTGCACGAAGTTGCCTCTGCGCGCGATCTCTTCGAAACGCACGTAGTACGTGGTGGCGTCCTCTGCACGCATCGGCCGGAAGATCATCGTGATCTTGATATACACGTCCACTACTTCGCTTATCACCTCTATGTTGTCGAAGTTCTGAAATACACATTCAATTTATCATTATTGCAAGTTCTCATTTACCTAACAAGTCAGTCAAATTAGTAGGTAGATCATAGGCATTAGTAGGTAGCGGCATCTACACCGCTACATGCGAACTACGCTTCACACTGACGTCACGCAAAATCCTGCATCGCGCAAGCAAAGTTTGTCGCGCAACTAGCAAATATACAACGTCCCGACATCAATCATCGGACAGTTACCAGAAACGACACCAAAATCAAAATCAAAAGTCTATTCAAACTAGGCTGAGAGTCAGCACTTTTTGAACGTCAAAGTTACATGAGACAGTCCCCCAAAAACGCCCACCCTTCGACACTTCTTAGTGCTTTAGCTGGGAAGAAGAAGTGGCGGAACAAACTCCCCAGCAGCACAGCTGTCTGTTAAGTAAGAAGAACTTGATTCTATACAGTATTATGTAAGTAATTAATAGTATAAAACAAAACATACATCAAATTATGCGTCATATGTCAGCTAGCACACGCCAATATACGAACAAAACATTAAAAAACTAAACTCAAGCTGAAATAATAAAATCGTAAATAGAACTTAAAACCTAAATCAGAGCCTCCGGGTAGAAAGGGCGTGCCCGCTTACATAAACAACGATGAGGAAAGCTAATTCTGATTCTGGTTGAAAGAACATAAACATTGAGTTAATTACAGCGACCAACTATTCTTATCGTTTAAGAAGTCGTTGATAGAATAGTATGCCTTTGAACAAAGGTTGGATTTTACTTTAGCTTTAAACTCATTAAACTGCAAATCTATGAAAGCAAAGGGAAGCTTGTTGAAAAAGGTAATACCAAGACCAACAAATGAATTATGAACCTTATGAAGCCGGTGAAAGGGAGCACGTAGCTTGTCCTTATTTCTAGTATTAATATTATGAATATCACTGTTCTTAGTGTACAGATGTATATTTTGCTTAATATATAAGATGTTGGCGAAGATGAATTGTGATGCCACCGTAAGAATACCAATATCTTTAAACAACTCTCTCAGAGAAACTCTAGTACCTAGTTGGTATATAGCTCGAATAGCTCGTTTTTGAAGAACAAAAATATTTTGAATGTCCGCGGCTTTGCCCCACAGCAGAATGCCGTAGGACATAACGCTATGAAAATAACTAAAATAGACTAATCGAGCTGTATCAACGTCCGTGTATTGTCTAACTTTCCTGACGGCGTAGGCAGCTGAACTGAGCCTCCCGGCTAGGCTTGAAATATGTGGGCCCCACTGTAGTTTCGCGTCTACTGTTATGCCTAGAAAAACTGCCGAGTCTACAGTTTCAAGCACCTCATTATCTAAGACGATGTTGGGTCCAAGATGCCTAACATTCGGTAAAGCGAACTTTATACATTTTGTTTTCTTTGCATTAAGAACTAGGTAATTATTTGTGGTAAACCAATCCGTAACCATTGAGAGCGCACTATTCACGTCTTCAAAATCTTTTCTATTCCTGTCTACTTTAAAGATAAGTGAGGTATCATCAGCAAATAGTACAATGTCACAGATATTCTTTAAATAGAATGGTAAGTCGTTAATATACACTAAGAATAAGAATGGACCCAGTATTGAGTCTTGAGGTACACCTAACTGAACTAGTAGCCCGGAAGATTTTACTCCACTGACATCTACACATTGGTGCCTATTTTGCAAATAAGAACTTATGACATTGAGAGCTTCGTTTTGAACACCGTAATGACGTAGTTTACGCAAAAGTGTGTCATGGTGAACGCAATCAAAAGCTTTGGAGAGATCACAGAAAACTCCAATAGCATTTTGCGAGTTCTCCCAAGCATTGAAAATGTGTTTCAGCAGAGCAACACCCGCATCTGTTGTCGAACGACCCTTTGTAAAGCCATATTGCTCATTATGAAGGAGGCTATTTAAATTAAAATGTCTTAGCAATTGCTTGAGTATTAACTTTTCAAATATTTTACTAAATGCAGGTAAGATAGAAATGGGTCTGAAATTACCAACGTTATTTTTATTACCTGTTTTAAATAATGGTATGACTTTACTACTCTTCATGAGGTCAGGAAAAGATCCTAAATCAACACATTTATTAAAAGTAACAGCTAGATAGGGGGCTACGATGTCTATTATATTACTTAACAGTTTAATGGAGATGCCCCAGTAATCACCAGTGTTTTTAGACATAAGTGTGTTAAAAATATTAACCACATCACGAGGCGTTACATGTTCGAAACTAAATAAGCGACTACATCCGGGCACACAACTGTGCAAAAGGTTTTCAGCTTTAGACGAGGACGAATTTAAGGAGCAAGTCGTAGTTATAGGTATGTTGGCAAAAAACTCATTAAATGCCTCAGCTATGACGGCAGCTTTATTAACCAATTTGTTGTTAATCATAATCTCTAGTTGTTTTTCCGGTTTACCCGTTTCATTGTTAATAATTTTTCACCCGTCTGGACGCAGGATTACTCTCTTTCTAAGGATGTTGAGTGAGCTTGACACCAATTGGAGGAATGAGGAACAGATCCTCATTCCTCCAAATTGGTGACACCGAGTATTTATGTAAATGATTGGTGTGAGAGTGTAAAAAGACAGGTAGCCTAGCCAAGCCTTGCACTCTGCCTAACCCTTCGAGAGACAGGCGTGATGTTATGTTAAACAAACGTTTTTCATTATTCCTGTAAACTTGGATATTTTGAGCTACCATTTTGTTCGATGGGAGCGTCACACACATAACAATATTTTATTTATGCTCAAATTGTTTTGACAGCTCTCAAAAAAACTTTATTAGAACTTACGTCCACAGACTGCAACAAAAAATGTTAAGCACGTTGAAAAACAAACAAATTTTTAATTGATTTATTGATAACTATATCTAGTCAAAGTCAAATCATTTATCAGACAGATAAAAGGCATTTTTGAACGTCGCATGCAATTTCCAGGAGGGTAATTGCGTAACTTGCTATTACTAGATATCGTTTTCATATTGACAACAACATTCACTGCGTTATAAACATTGTTGGGCAGCCACGTTTTCCGAACATATGACGCAGTGGATTAGAATTAATGTTCAAAATGATTCAGATTGCGATCAATAGTGCGTTATGCCATTAGGGTGCAGTTTACCCTTCCAGAAGGTAGTTTCATATGGAGAAGAATGGGCAAGAAACTCCACTCCTCTGGGAATAGCTCCTTGTATTCTGTCAAAATTAATTGTTTCCTGCACCAGTTCAAATTGATAGTTTTATAGGGAATCGCTACTCTCGGCATAACATGCACAAGTCGTTCAGTGAAAAGTGTTTTTATCAAATAAACGTGAATATGCGAAATTGTGAAACTTGGCTTATAACTCAACTGTCCTCCTGGCCTATCTGTAACACTTCTTTTTTGGGGACGTCACCGTCGTGACTTTCGTAGCCAATTAAAACATGAATTTCTTAAACATATAACGGTCAGTAATCAAAGAAGCACTTACGCCGTCCCTTCGACTGACGCGAGTCTGAAAAATAAATAAGAAGTCGTCAGAAGTCCGAAAGTCTGTCCACCAGAATGAGCAAGAGGTATCGTATTACCCAGTTACTGGGTTGTGGACATCAGAGAAGCAGTCTCTTCATGTAAAGTAGTGGCACTCAGCTACATCCGGTTAGACTGAAAGCCGACCCGAACATAGTTGGGAAAAGGCTGATGGTGGATGATGATGTATGGGTAGCGAGAAGACCTGCAGGCTGCACGTAACATGGAGGTCTTTGTGGCACTCGCTGGTAATGAAACATCATTTAAGATGATTTTAATGGACTGTATTTAAAATTATGCACAAGGTACAAAATAGTAATGTGTTATGCCGGCAGACTGCGAATGGTGACTGAACTAATCTCGTTCACCTGAACGGAACGAGTGAATTATTATGTTTGCTTCATACAGTCTTCACGTGATGAAATGAAAGGAGATGTTTCATTTTTATATGGGGCTCCGGCCATAACGTGTACCTCCTTTATTTTGCAAGAATTGTAGTACATTACAGATGGTCGGGTTATTTTACAGTATCTAATACAATTCGCTAAACCTAGCATGCAAAGTAATTGATAACATTAATTAAATAAATGAATATATTAAATTCGAATATAAATCATAGTTTATTTTAAATTAAGAATAATAAAGTTAATCATTTTTCAAATTATAATAGTAATAAATAATAGTTTAGGTACTTATTCACAGAATAGAATGATTTTTCTATAAGCCATTTGAATAAAACTGTTTTAAAGCGATTGACTGGCAGTTCCCTATATAATTTGGGTAATTTATTATAATATCCTTATGACCATTGGAAAACAACTTCTGTGATATAAAGTGGCTTTTCATTTGAGGAATAATTAATCTGTCAGGATATCTTGTGTTAAACGTAACACTGTCTCCAGGATGTGACCAAGATTATATGTATATGGACTTTAGAAGAGACTGTGAACTCTAAAGTTTCGGTCATTATTTTTAGTATTGTCGGTTAGGAAACACCAACCTCATCTACATAGTTTAAACGTTATTTATAGGTATGTAACATTTGCCAGCCGCTTCGCCCGTTTATAAATTAAAACTTCCTCTTGAATCACTCTGTTTATGGATGAAAACCGCATTAAAATCCGTTGCATAGTTTAAAACATCTAAGTACAGACAGACGCAGGAAGCGACTTTGTTTCACACTATGTAAAGATATGGAAAGAAGTGTAAATGTGTTTTTACAACCAATTTATAGGAAAAAATATAATCGTAATATACCTCTCTATGCTCATAGTAATATTATTAGTGTGAACGATTGTGTGTTTAGACGTCTCAAATTCGTTACTCAATCACGCAAACGGCTGAACAGATTTAGATGTAATTGGCAAACATGTAGTTTATAACCTGGATTAAAAAATAGGATACTTTTGATCCCGGTAATAGGTACATTCGCGTGGGATAACTCTCGACCTCCACTCGGCGCGGTGGCGGGTGAAGACGCTGGCAAAAGCTAATTCTGTCTTAATTGTTAGAAGCTTGTTTATTTTCTCCATACAGTTGGCGTCAATTCGGCAGAAGCGTTCCAGAAGTACTGCCACTCACCCGCATTCCGTTGGGCATGTACTTGCCGACCCCGTGGTACTCGTAGCCCTCTGGTATCTGTACGCGGCGCGTGCTCGTCACGTAGTTGTGCGCCAGGTATGTCGTCTCGTTCTTATCGTCCTCTGGAAGTAACTTTGTATCAATATTGGATCATCATTATCATTATCATTTCAGTCGAAATACGTCCACTGATGCATATTACCCTTCCCCAACAACCGCCACTTTGATAGGTAATTTTTTTGGGTTGCTATAATCGCCACGCTTGGGAGGCGGGTTGGCGTTCGCAATATGATGGTAAAATGCATAAAGAACGCTGCTGCCCATTCTCTAGTAAGTCTTTTAGTCGCCATGTCGTAACACCCAGGAGAAGAAATGGGATGGTGCTAATCTTTACGTCCGGCACCACACGAGACTATTGAATTATGAATATACGGAAATATTGTAGTGTCTTACGTAAAACATACAATTGTGAATAATATTATGAAAGGCGTTGGGCTCATTCTGCCACTGTTCAGCTAAGATCTCTAATTTCTCAGTTACTTAAGAATAACGGTAGATTTGAGACTCAAAATGTAGGGGAGACCGAGGAGGGTTGTGACAATTTTTACTTAAAAGAACATATCTCAATAAAAAAACGTACCATGATTATGAACTCTTTGCTTCAATGTAGCTCAATTCTTACACTTTTGAAAACAGTCATCAGAATCAATAAAAGTTATAAGGTTTCAGAGAAAATTCACAAAATCTTAAACTACTCCCTTTGTCACAAATCTCCTAACACCGAGGTAAGTTGTGACAGGTACCAAGGTAAGTTGTGACAACTGTAAATCTAGACTATTTTTGAAAGATACAATAATTTTGTAGGAATTATAAACAAAAAACACAATTCTTTTTCCATAAAAGTAGTTTAATTATCATTTGGCATAATTGTAGGAACTACAGTAACACATAACGAGTATAAAATATTTTGTGGGTAATTGGGGCATCATTATGAGATCAGTCGTTTGAAAGTCAATCAAAAATCTTAATCTAATCTGATAAACAATTATGACGGACGTATTGTAGCTCGACCCCAGTGAAATCTTCGTGAGGCCAGCCTTTGCATTCTAGGCACTGAACCCACTTCTCATTTAATCTGCTACTGCCATAGGATTCAAGGCAGCACAAGCAAAACCGAGTTGAGTTGCGCGAGATATATTTGTGGCTTGTGGCGATCTTAAAGATAAATTGGGATGTCGTTGCATAAATAACTTGAGCCACACTTCTCGTGCCTTCTCATTTTCTACCCATGACGCTGGATTTTTTTTACTATATTTTTTTGATAACATAAAGGCAATTCTTCTTGTTTCTTTTGTTGTCAGCCCATAATTGGATGCGGCACATGTCAGCATAATATAATTGTTAGGCATTCTGAAATAAAAAATAGGAAATTCAGCATGCAATATCAAACCACATGTCCAAAAAAGTTCCTGACAAAAATGCTATTTTTAGACAGAATTTGATTGCCGAATACTTTTTATGTCAAACTTAGGTTGCAAAAATTGAATTAAATAAACCAACATACATGTAAACACAAAAAGAACATAGCAAAAAGCAAGTAAAATAAGCAAACTAGAAAATAACATTAAATAGGAGAGTTGTGACAGCGTGTCACAACTCTCCTAGGTACCAAAAATCACGACCTTGTCAGAATAATAATTCGTAATTTCAAAACAAAATGCAAACACAGCAAGACAATGCCACACTTTGAAACTTCAAAAACCACACAATATAAATAAAAATAGAATAACCATGTGAATGTAATATTTCACGATATAAATACAATCAAAGTTTTGATAAAAAACTTACTTTTCGTGTTTTTGTCAATGCAGACGTCGTACTCGCGAAACCGTTTGTCGTGCGTCCCTGGTGCGTACTGCGTCAAGTAGCGTGTATCTAAAGAAACAATCATGCGCTGTTGCCAGCTCACTAACGGTCATAGGTTCCGAGAAATCGACTTTGTCACAACTCTCCTCTGTCACAACTCACCTCGGTCTCCCCTACTTACTTAAGTACCTATATTTTTGTTATAAGAAAACAAGTGAGAAACAGTTCAAACCCCAAAGCTCTTGTAAGACCCTAATGTTCTACCAGGGTCGTTCGAGATTTGTTCGAAACAGATACCGAGGCCTTGGCACATGGGCAACTGAAGGAATACGGGTGGGTTTTAGTTAGTACAAGTTCTGACACGCCCGCACGCTCCGCCCAAGAGCGGGAGACGTCATTTGGTGATTTCCCACACACAAAAAAAAATACCCTAATGTTTTAGTTTTTTTTTTTTCCTTCGTAGCCTGTCGATAGCAATATTAATATAGACAACCCAGAATTTGGCTACGAGCTTAGCACTTTCAGCAGCGTCCATCAACTGTTGTAGCGTGCCAACAACAGGACACGCTGGACAAGATATCGACACCTCTTGCACGATAACATCCTCGGGTCTCAAAGTCTGAAAAGCCGCAACAGCTTTTTGATGTGTGTATTTTCGTAACTGGCGAACGATCGAAGAAAACACTAAGCCTGTGGCGACATGCTCCTCCCCTAACAAACCCATTCGTTCCACCTGCTGAACATCGCGCACCTGGACATATTATGTTGCCTTGACTTTCCTGGAAGTCTTTAAATAGACTCCGGACTCAGGTAGGCCGAAGTAAAAAAACCTACTCAGGTGGAGATTCACAGATGACTCCGCCCTGGAGTGTAAATGTGGTGCTGTCCAGCGTGTCCTGGGGGCCTACCACCATCTTTTACGAAACAATTTTATTTCAAGAAAGTTTTGTTTCAAGATTATAATAACATTACTCATATTCGTACCATGACGTTCATCGTTCAATATTGTTTTAATCCTGCTTAGTGCTGAGAAAGAACGAACTATTTGAAAGATTTGTCTATTGCCTGCTATAATAGAAAAGAAACAACGCTATTTGAACTGTATAGCGCTGTCTCTTTCACACGTCGTCGGTCCGAATCCCTTATATGAAGTAAGCTTTCGAAGCAAACTATTATTTTTTTTTTACATAAAAAGGTTACTTTGTATAAAAAGATAATTGTTAAGAGTAATTGTCATGAAATTAATACAAATATTAAAAGATTATACTTTGAAAACAGAGAAAAAATTATTTGAAAATTTTAAAACGCTGTGGCTAGGTTGTGCTATGATAGGAATCGGAACAAATTGTGTTTTTATCAGCTGTGTAGTGCAAACGAAATTTGAAACTCGATGTAATTTTATAAGTGATTTTGTAAGTGGTTGAACTTATTTTATCTTATGCATAAGATCTGTGTGTCGCCAGCATTTTAGAAGCCAGTTGCCTATAAAATCAACATGGAATCAAGGTAAGTTTAAACACCGTAACTCAGTGAATAAGTTTAAAACAAGGAAATATTTTTCTATAATGTTTATGTAAACTATATGTCGTCAGACTCAGTGATTGGTGTTTTGTTATTAATTTTGCAACCGAAGAGTTTAGTCGCGTTTCCTGGCGGCAGCTAGAGATACTATGGGAATTTTCACAATCGCTCTCTGCAAGCCAAGGAGTACTCAAGAAGGAAATGGCAAAACTCCGCTTCATCTAAATTGAAAGGGTCGCATTCCTTACGAATCTGCATGCGACCCCGCTTTCTTGTACAATTGGCTTCTGCGTTATCAGCTTCCAAAAACTCAAATATGTCGTATGCATTCGCCATCTAGAATCAACCAAGAAATTTACTACCCATGTACTAAAATCTCTTGATACACAATTCAATCGGCAAGTTTACATAAATAAATACATTTTACTTTATATGACACGAAAATGTTTCTTTTTATATAAAATTGCAAAACAAGAATACTTCCGTCGAGTCCGAGGAACTTTTTTATGATTGCTAAATTTGACATAAAAACAATCTTGCTGGTTGTCAAAAGTCACGTCGTGGTACGAATTGAATGAAGTTTTAGAGGTGACGTCACCAAAACCGCTAAGAAAACAACATTATTACAACCTTATAATAACCTTATTTTATGGAGGTTATGGTACGAAAAGTCAAAGTAAGATTATAATAATACTGTTTTAAGAGCTGGTGGTTGGCCCCCTATTTGAGTTTAATTAAGACGTAATAAAATAATACCTTTGATTATATCAGGTATATAATCAAAGAATAATACATTGCAAGGTACGTACCGGGGACAGCTGTAATTTAAAACTCATTCATAAAGACTGCCAATGAATTCAACAACACCAAAAGAGTTCATGAAATAAAACACTTACGCGGCACGATTTCTGTAAATACAAAAAAAAAAAAACAATAATTAATTATTATTTTCAAAGTGAATATAGACTTACTAAACTTTTGAAGTGAGCAGGAAGAAATTTGTATTCGGAGGTATGAGTGTAAATGACACTGAACCTCCGCAGTGCAGCGAGCGTCCTCCGATCACACGGGTGCCGGGTGTCGTGTCTGGTGGGTAGTGGCTAGCGTAGCGCAACGCCGGAACACGTCAAATTATCATAATTCTTCTGCACGTATCCTAGTTAAATCTATACAAATAAATAAAATTGGAGCGTCTGTTTTTAATATTAAGATAACCACTTTTTACTAAGTGTATATGGATGTATACACGATACATATACCAAAACAACATTTTTTACAATTTTTGTCTGTCTGTCTGTCTGTCTGTCTGTTCGTTCCCGCTAATCTCGGAAATGGCTGGACCGATTTTGACGGGACTTTCACTGGCAGATAGCTGATGTAACAAGGAGTAACTTAGGCTATTTTTATTTTAGAAAGATTCTTTTATTTTAGAAAAAAATAACTATCTTCGAAAACTACGCTGACATACGTCTCAAAATTCGTAAAACCCTGGCTGAATCCTACGAAATAGATCAAAATAATGTACTACAGTATTGTACACCTTAAAAAGGCCTACAAAAATGTCCTCAATGGTATATGTCTATCTCTTAGGGATAACCCACAATAACCAATTTTTTATCTTTTACTTTTTACGAGAAATAAGGGCTTATTTACGAAGCGATTTTAAGCAATACAGCATTAATCCTTATCCAATTAAGTACCTTAAATACACTGTGCATTTAATATAGATCAATATGGCCCTTTACAGTATGTAATTTAAATGAATATCTTAGAAGATATTAGAGATTTAAAAAGTGGGCGCAGAGCGCGTTGGCAGGGGCCGGGTAGTACAGGATAAGTAGGATTGTAATTCATATTACTTTGGCTTCAAAGTAATTGCGAATATCATGTGTGTTCATTATACTCAAAATAAACCTAATAGTATTATTTCAAGTAAGAGACCGCGAAATTGCTTAGATGTTTAGATTTTTGGATGTTTGTTTCTCAATGATGCAAAGACGGCCAAACGGATTTAGATCGAATTTGGCACAAAGATATATTATAACATGGATACGTAACAGATAGGATACCTACTTTATCCCGGTAGTAGGTTCCCGGGTGTTATTTTCCGACAGCTATACGGGCCAAGCCACTGGCAAAAGTACTATTCCTATAATTAAGTTCGGTGTCTGGTAAATGATTGAGTGTCTGTATAGGTAAAATCCAGGAAGACTTATATTCAACTAAACCAAGCCCTATGTCACAGTCTTCTTACTCTGAATACTATTACTTTTATTTTAAAAACACCAACACACATGATGTTCTCATAAACTATGAATCCTAAGTAATATGAGTTATAATCCTACTACTAATAATATTATATATGTGAAAATATGTATGATTGGGTGTTTGTTTCTCAATCACGCAAAAATGGCTGAATGGATCTGGATCGAAAATAGCACACAGAGTCTATATTACCTATATAAAACATCGAATAACACATTCTTATCGCGGTAGTACGTCCTCTTGCATTAATTTCCGACATCCACGCGGGCGAAGCCGCGGGCAAATAATATTATAAATGTGAAAATATGTATGATTGGGTTGTTGTTTCTCAATCACACAAAAATGGCTGAATGGATCTGGATCGAAAATAGCACACAGAGTCTATATTACCTATATAACCTGGAATAACACATTCTTATCGCGGTTATACGTCCTCTTGCATTAATTTCCGACATCCACGCGGGCGAAGCCGCGGGCAAAAGCTAGTAATAAATAAATATCTTAGGACAACCAACACACCGTTATCTGATCCCAAACTAGGCAGAGCCTGTACTATGGCAACCAGACAACTGATAAACATACTTATGTATATTTCTAAATACATACATATTATAGATAAATTACACCCAGACACAGAACAAATGATCGTGCTCATCACACAAAGATTTTTCCTGGGTGGGAATCGAACCCACGACCTCAGTCTTAGCAGTCAGGGTCACTAACCACTAGACTAACAGGCCAGCCAAATAGCTTAAGGTCGTCGTGTCCACTTATCCTAGTTAGCTTGATGTCGTCGTGTCCACTTATCCTAGTTAGCTTGAGGTCGTCGTGTCCATTTCTTCCACACTTCTCTATTAGTCGTCATCTCGGTAGTCACCCCTTTCTTAACCACATACGTAATAATTGTCTACATTATTATTGTTCCGTCCCGTGACCACAGACATCCGACTGTACGACAGTTTTTTGCTTACTCTATGCGCCTACGCATCATTACGTGGAACAGAGGGAAAACTGTCACTTGTGAGTTTGATTTTGACACTTGCGCCACGTTCCGTATTACGCTCACATCGATTTGAGCGCGCTAACGCCCGTACCGAATTG
This sequence comes from Aporophyla nigra, assembly GCA_947507805.1. Classification (NCBI taxonomy): domain Eukaryota; kingdom Metazoa; phylum Arthropoda; class Insecta; order Lepidoptera; family Noctuidae; genus Aporophyla; species Aporophyla nigra. Next base: position 13,965,917 of record OX382320.1, read on the forward strand.
GCGTGAGCGCGATAACGCTGTCCTGTGAATAGTCATAGATGACGTCATGACAGGCGCCATCTTGCGATAACGCCGACCATGTCCTAAACCGATATCACCGTGAGCGCTGTCAAAAATGACAGTTGTGCTGTTTGGTTTTAGGTCGCATCATAATGTTAAACTAATTTGGATTAATTAGAAATTGTGCTTCTGGCTACAGTCGCCATCAAACCAAATAAGAAGAAGAAATGTGTTGTTTAAACAAGTTTTATATGGCGTATATGGGTTTTGACGTTGAGTGAGCACCGTTAGCGCGTTCACGAGCGTTCCGTATTGTGACGGTTCTCAACTGTCATAATCGTGTTAACCGAATCGGAACGCCAATTTAGTGCTGTGAGGAGCGCCGTGAGCGATATTTTCTTATTCGGAAAGCACCCTTGAATTTGATCTTGATAATGGTTGGTTGGAGGGATTTGATTTTGAGAATATTAATTGTTAATCTTGTTGAATCTATAGTTTTGCGGACAATTTGTTGTGGTCCGATTGTTTTGTGTGTAAGCCACCCCTTTTGACGATAGTGAACGGGTTTTATTTTGGAATTTGATTGAAATAGTTTGAGGTTATAGTGTGACCTATTGAAAATCTTTAGCGTCTTGAAGCGGCTTGGAATCCCGGAATACTTACTTCACTACACAATACAATATACACTCATTTACATACATAAATCCGGGTAGGCTCGGAATCGAGACCCCAGTTTTCCTCAGTCAGGTGAGTGTTTCAATATTTGTTAATCAGCTCCGCGCACGGCGGACAGTTCGCACCACTTTTGCCCAAGGCCCTCCATCGCGCTTCCACTTAATTTAAATCCTATGGTCAAGGTCTTGGTCTAACGTCGAACATAATGGTAGCAGAGCGTGGTTGTAAGAAATGCAACCAACAAAAATAGTAATTAACAGTAAGCTAATTACTTGGCAGTCTCTATAAGGAAATAGTAATTAACTGTAAATATTTGTTGTACTTATTTGTTTAAATTGTTGAGACAAGTAAAGATGTTACCAACGTCAGCCGGGCCACATAATTATACTAATAAAGTTAATTGGATTAGACTATGTTACCAGCCCCTTGTTGTGAGTTCTGACCTGTTGTATTGGATGTCTGAAAGACATAGACATTAAAATATAGGATTGTTGTACCACTGACATCGTTGTTTTGAGAGTTAACATTTAAAATTGTCATTTTTGAACATTGGCATTGTTTTAACTTGAAATAAAAGTTATTGTTGTTCATTGCATTGGAACCAATGTTCTGTTGTTGTCTTGAGTTGTAGGGACCAGTTTGATTGTTTGCTTTGTGTTTCCTTTTGTAATTTCTTGAGTTATTGACTAACAGTCAAGCCGTTTAATTGTTGCTTTGGATTTCCTTTGTTATTTATTGTTTGAACTTTGTATTTAATTTGAATTGTTTTGTTTGTGCAATGGCATCCAAAGCGGTGAGAGAGGCAATCAGTGGATTGACCACACAGCTAAGGTGGTTCACTTCAGCTGCAGCGACCACTGAGCGCCCGGATCTTGAAAGGGTCACGCTTGCTCGGTTCGAGCAGTTGAACGTGAGACTCGGCGACGTTGATACTCTACTCACCCGCTTCAACGAGTTCATTTGTGAAGTGGATCTGGAAGTGCTGGACCAGGCAGCACGCGATAAGGTCCTTGCTGACTACGACCAGATCTTAGACCTGGGGGATGTCATTGTTCAACGCGCTCGGGAAATATTGGAGAGCCGGACACCTGTCCAGGTCAAGCCGGAGACCTCGGTTGTTTCAGGTCCCGGACTATTGAGTAGACTGCCTACTTTGGAACTGCCACACTTTGACGGTCGCTTGGACCATTGGTTGGGTTTCCAAAACCTTTTTGAAAGTTTGGTTGATGCACGGTCGGACCTCAGACCCGCCCAAAAGTTGGCCTATTTGTTGTCTGTCTTGGAAGGTGCGGCCCGAGCCTTAATACAGCATTTGTCGGTGACTGACTCAGCCTACCCTACCGCTTTGGAACTACTCACCCGGCGCGGTACCAAAATAAACGTTGTTTGGCTGACGTTCATATTAAACAGATTTTGGGGTTACCGGTCATTACTAGATTGTCAGCATTGCGTACTGACCTGTTGAACCCGTTGGTGCAGCGACCAACGCTTTAAAGCGATTGGAGTTGCCGGTGGACCATTGGTCTTACCTTTTGGTGCATGTGGTGCTGCAACGGCTTCCTGCCGATTTGAGGGCTCGTTTCGAGCAAAAGTATGGTGGGGATAGTGTCACACATCTCCCCCCATTTGGTGACCTCGTCAAATTTTTGGAGGATGAGTGTCGGTTTGTGGATAACTCTAGCGTTGTCACCGAGTCACGCCAACCGTCTTCCCGGCCACGAGACCAGGGACGGACTAGGGCTCGCGGGCCTGTTGATAGTCGCCCCGCCACCCGTTTTGCTTGCACCCAGAGTCGTCCTGTTTGTGAATTTTGTAGGGACTCCGGGCATGGCATGGCAACTTGCGCGGCCTTTTTGAAATTGCACGTGAGTGCCCGCCGCCGAATTGCCAATGCACGCCGTCTGTGCTTCTCATGTTTGGGGGCTCACTTCTATCGGGACTGCCCCAACCCCCGCCCTTGTAGAATTTGTAGGGGGTCCCATTTGGACATTTTCTGCGCTAACGCGAACCATGCTGGCAGACCAGCCTCTGATGGAGGTTCGCGCACGGGGTTTACCATGGAGTAGGTCACCGGGCTTCTGGCTCGCCGATTCAGAACCGGGGAGAGGCCCGCAATTTTGAGCGCCGCACTCCACCCTCCGCGCAAGTTGATCGGGAGCCGCGCGACCGCCATTTGGTCTCCCCTCGTAAAGGCGATTACGTAGCTGTTGCTACGCAGCGCTGGCCAGACCGGCGCCGCCTTCCCTCCCGTCCATTGGCGGAACGTCCCCGGTTGGAGTCACGCCCCCCGCCATTCAGGCATCCGATGGGATATGCCCTTCCAGCGATGGCGCGTGGCTCGGGACACCGCGCGGACGAGGAATTTAACCGCCATCCTCGTCGCGAAAGACTTGAGCCTGGGTGCGGCGATCGGCCGCCGCCCAGGCATTGTTAGGAATTTGGCGCCTGCCCCGCTAAGGTACCCTCTCAGATCGACACGGTTTTGTTGCCAACGGCATCGGTCAGGGTCTGGGGGCCCACGGGGGACTCTGTTGTGGTCCGTGCCATTTTGGACACGGGAGCCCAGGGTTGCCTTTTGTCGTCTTCTTTAGCGGGACAGGTGGGCCTTGATGTGCGTGACTTTTCAGGCACGATTACGGGAGTGGGCGAAACAGCTGTCACCACTGCGCAGGGACAGGCTTAGTTTGGGCTCACTCCTCTGAATTGTTTGGAGCCTAAAATTATTGCTTCGGCCATTGTTCTGACGAATATTTTGGGTAGTCATCCTCAATGTCAGCTGTCTTCAGAAATTGTCCGGTTGACGTCAGGCCTGGAATTGGCTGACCCCCGGTTTGATTCCCCTAGTACAACGCATTTGTTATTGGGTTCCGATGTACTAGGGAGAATATTTTTGGGTGATATAAAGGTTCTGCAGCCAGACGGTTTGGTGGCTGTCTCGACCGTCTTTGGCTTTGCGTTGATGGGACCAGTGTTGAGGGTTCCCCCTCCACCTGAACCTGATCTTGTGTTGTCATCCGGCTCCGCCCTCTCTGACGCCGTTCAGAGGTTTTGGGAGGTTGAAGAGCCCCCTCAGGTAGCCCGTTTGAACCCGGAACACGAGGAGTGCGAGTTGTTCTACCAGAACAACACAGGTCAACTCCGTTCCGGCCGGCTTGTCACTAGGTTGCCTTTTGTTGCGGTGCGACCACCTCTCGGCGAATCCAGACCTACGGCCGAGAAGAGATTGTTGGCAATGGAGCGCCGCATGGGCAGGTGCCCGGTGCTGCGGCAGAAATATTTGGATTTCATGCGGGAATACGCAGATTTGGGACACATGTCGGTGACAAATTTGGATTGGGGCTCAGGTGAGCATTATTTCCTGCCGCATCACGCGGTCCTCAAGCCATCCACCGGTAAGCTAGGCACGGTGTTTGATGGGTCTGCGCGGACTTCGTCTGGTGTCTCCTTGAATGATTGCTTGCATTCAGGCCCCAAATTGTTGAGGGATCTTTGTGACGTCATTACGTCTTTCCGTCGTCATCAGGTAGTTTTTGTGGCCGACATCAAAATGGTGTTCCGCCAAACGGTTATTCACAAGGATGACAGACGTTATCAGTTGATCCTGTGGCGAGAGAATCCCCAGGACCTCATGATTGTATACGAGCTCAATACGAATACGTACGGCCTGCGATCGAGCCCTTTTGTTGCTATTCGTTCACTTTGGGAGCTCACGGACCGAGAGCGTTTGAAGTTCCCTCGTGCGTCCGCCATCTTGAAAACGGACTTGTATGTTGACGACGTTTGTACTGGAGCCAGTTGGTGAAGCCGTCCTGTTGCGTGACGAATTGATTGGAATTTTAGCTTCCGCTGGCTATGAGTTGCGTAAATGGGTGTCCAACTCGCCAGCGCTATTGGAAGGTTTGCCGGAGGATCATAGGCAGGACCCGCTTTTGTTTGAAAATGTTGACAACCCTGCTATGATACCAGTTCTCAGCGTTCAGTACCGACCAGTCCAAGACATCTTTACATACGATGTCGACTTGGAGTCACCTCACACTTGGACTAAACGACTGGTGTTGTCTACTGTCGCGAGGACCTTTGACCCGAATGGTTGGATATACCCGGTATTGTTTCGGGCGAAATGTTTTCTTCAGCGCCTTTGGACTGCGGAACTTGGTTGGGACGAGCCACTTCGGGAAACCCTGTTAGAAGACTGGCTCCAATTTGTATCCGCACTCCCTGCAGTCAACGAGGTCGTGTTACCCCGCGCTATTCTCCCCTCTGGGAGCTACACTGCTACCCTTCATGGGTTTTGTGATGCGTCTTCGCACGGTTATGCAGCTGTTGTTTATCTGCGCACCGTCAGCGCCACAGGCCAGGTGAAGTTGTCACTGGTCATGGCCAAGAGCAAGGTGGCCCCCCTCCGGACGGCACTGACCATCCCTAAGTTAGAGTTGTCAGGGGCGGCGCTTCTTGTGCGTCTATTGAACCACGTTGCTCACACTTTGGGTGGAACTGTGGACATTCGGGCTTCTTACGCCTGGACGGACAGTCAAATTGTTTTGTGTTGGTTGAAGACGTCCGTCCACGCTTTGGAGGTCTTTGTTGCGAACCGAGTGTCCCAGATTCAAAATCCTGAAACGCCTTTGATTTGGAGGCACGTGCCTGGAGATCTGAACCCAGGCGACGTGGCCTCACGTGGGTGCATGGCACCCCGCCTGATTGCTCACCCCTTATGGTGGGGACCAGACTGGTTGACTCACCCCGAGGATGATTGGCCTCGAACGCCAGTCTTGATGTCGGGTCCTTTGCCCGGGCTCAAGGTGTTCGCTGTTGGAACGAAGGACTCTCCGTTTGACCCTGATTTTTTGTTGAATCGATACAGCTCCCTCGACAAATTGTTGAACGTTACCTCGTGGATCAGGCGTTTTGGTCATAATTCTAGGAATCCCGGGAACAAACGCCTGTCACTGGTTCTCTCTCCTCACGAGCGACAGGAATCACTCCTTTGGGTCCGCTCCGTGCAGGCTGCACACTTTGAGAAGGAGATTGAAACTTTGAAGTCTGGTAAGGCTAAATTGTCGGGAGCCGTTAGTAAGTTGAACCCCTTTTTGGACGATACGGGTCTTTTGCGTGTTGGGGGATGGTTGAGGCACTCTAGCCTTCCTTATGGGGCCCGTCACTCCCTTTTGTTGCCTAAGGAGGGCCATTTGGTTAAATTGTTGGTGACTGATCGTCACATTAAGAACTCGCATGCCGGTTGCAATACGCTGTTGGCCATTCTGCAGCGAGAGTTTTGGATATTGTAAAATTGTTAAGGCTTATTTGTGTGTGTTTGTCTGCCTGTCAACTAAGGCAGTGCACTTGGAGTTGGTAACCTCCCTCTCGACGGAGGCTTTTGTGGCGACCTTGGATAGATTTGTGTCTCGCCGTGGGTTACCTACTTTGATCAGGTCTGATTGCGGTACTAACTACAAGGGTACAAGTAACTATTTGAAAGAGGTATACGCCTTCCTTGCTGAGAACCAGGCTGACATTGGTAACAAATTAGCTCGCCGAGGGGTCTTGGTTGTTTGTCCCGCCAGCCTGCCCCCATTGGGGGGGTATTTTTGAGGCCTCGGTGAAAGCGGCAAAGGGACACTGTCGCAGATTGTTGGGAGACACCGTTCTCACCTTTGAGGAGTTAGCTACGGTATTTTGCCGCATTGAAGCTGTATTGAACTCGCGTCCATTGTGCCCGCTGTCTTCGAAAATGGCCCGGGGTTAGGGCCTCCAAGTCGTTCGGGACTTGGAGGCCCTAACCCCGGGCCATTTTTTGATTGGACAGCCACTTGTTGCCCTGCCGGAGTACCCTTTTGTTGATGTGAGCCAAAATCGGCTATCGCGGTTTCAGTTGGTGCAGCAGCTCGCTCAGAATTTTTGGAAGCGTTGGAGCTTGGAGTATTTGCACATCCTCCAGCAGCGCGTCAAGTGGACTGATAAAACGCATCCGCCCAAAATTGGAGACCTCGTCCTGATTAAGGATGCAAACCTTAAGCCTTTGTATTGGCGCCGGGGGCGCATTCTCAATTTGGTGGCTGGCACCGACGGGGTTCCTCGTTTTGCAGAGGTTTTGGTGGACGGATCGGTCGTGAAGAGAGCGGTCGCAACCTTGTCAAGATTGCCAATTGATTAGTGGACGGGAAGGCCCGTCCGGGGAGGGTAGATGTTCCGTCCCGTGACCACAGACAACCGGCTGTACGACAGTTTTTTGTTTACTCTATGCGCCTACGCATCATTACGTGGAACAGAGGGAAAACTGTCACTTGTGAGTTTGATTTTGACACTTGAATTTGATCTTGATAATGGTTGGTTGGAGGGATTTGGTTTTGAGAATATTAATTGTTAATCTTGTTGAATCTATAGTTTTGCGGACAATTTGTTGTGGTCCGATTGTTTTGTGTGTAAGCCACCCCTTTTGACGATAGTGAACGGGTTTTATTTTGGAATTTGATTGAAATAGTTTAAGGTTATAGTGTGACCTATTGAAAATCTTTAGCGTCTTGAAGCGGCTTGGAATCCCGGAATACTTACTTCACTACACAATACAATATACACTCATTTACATACATAAATCCGGGTAGGCTCGGAATCGAGACCCCAGTTTTCCTCAGTCAGGTGAGTGTTTGAATATTTGTTAATCAGCTCCGCGCACGGCGGACAGTTCGCACCACTTTTGCCCGAGGCCCTCCATCGCGCTTCCACTTAATTTAAATCCTATGGTCAAGGTCTTGGTCTGACGTCGAACAATTATAAACAATAATAATTATCTTACCTTCCCCTAAAATTACAAGAAGAAAATAGTGTTATTTCATGCGTAAAAAACCTAGTAGATAAAAACTGAATGTTTTATAGAGTTTTAGAAAACTTGACGCAAGTAACAAATCATGTACTCACTCGAAATTTCTGTTCGAAAAAGAAATAAAATAAAACAAATTATTATTAATTAATTAATAAAAACACTAAAACCAAATAAACTGTTACGTAATAGTTCGATTTTACCCTCATCAGTGTCTGAAAAATAAAACAAGTTAATTTTAGTACATTACTTAAAGACTTTGCCTCTCTGGGCAATTCTCGTAATTTTCGGAACGTCCACATTCTGACCTCAGTGTCAATCTGTTACAAATAACTCGAGTTGCCATGCATGCATTGTTGACAAGTTTTTGTAATTTTTTTAACTGGTGCCGCGATGAGACTGCGACTAAATATTGAACGTTTTTAATTTATTGGGCTTCAGCTGTGTGCAGTGTGCACACCTTGCCAGGCTCGCGGATTTGCTCGAAACAGTTACCGGGGCTCTGGCGTAGGCAACTGAAGGAACACGGGTGGGTATTATTTGCTCAAAACAGTTACCGGGGCTCTGGCGTAGGCAACTGAAGGAACACGGGTGGGTATTATTTGCTCAAAATAGTTACCGGGGCTCTGGCGTAGGCAACTGAAGGAACACGGGTGGCTATTATTTGCTCAAAACAGTTACCGGGGCTCTGGCGTAGGCAACTGAAGGAACACGGGTGGGTATTATTTGCTCGAAACAGTTACCGTGGCTCTCGCGTAGGCAACTGAAGGAACACGGGTGGGTATTATTTGCTCGAAACAGTTACCGGGGCTCTGGCGTAGGCAACTGAAGGAACACGGGTGGGTATTATTTGCTCAAAACAGTTACCGGGGCTCTGGCAAAGGCAACTGAAGGAACACGGGTGGGTATTATTTGCTTGAAACAGTTACCGGGGCTCTGGCGTAGGCAACTGAAGGAACACGGGTGGGTATTATTTGCTCGAAACAGTTACCGGGGCTCTGGCGTAGGCAACTGAAGGAACACGGGTGGGTATTATTTGCTCGAAACAGTTACCGGGGCTCTGGCGTAGGCAACTGGAGGAACACGGGTGGGTATTATTTGCTCGAAACAGTTACCGGGGCTCTGGCGTAGGCAACTGAAGGAACACGGGTGGGTATTATTTGCTCGAAACAGTTACCGGGGCTCTGGCGTAGGCAACTGGAGGAACACGGGTGGGTATTATTTGCTCGAAACAGTTACCGGGGCTCTGGCGTAGGCAACTGAAGGAACACGGGTGGGTATTATTCGGTAAAAATCTGACACGCTCTTTCGCTCCACCCAGAGCGAGAGACGTCATTTGAAGATTTCCCAACCAAATAAAAAAAACTGTGTGCACACGACTCCGTACTCACGGTTATTGAAATAAATTACAGCATCATCATCATTAATTTCATCAAAAAGGTGTTAGTGGACTGTGGCTCATTTAATTTGGACGCAACACAAGCACACCACATCGCAGGTGGTTATGTCGTGATCGTGGCTAGTGTCTGCAGACGCCAGACCGCGCTGGTTACGATATGTTGGCGTGCGTGTACTAGAGTAAGTGCGCCAATTATGGACCACCATAAGGATTTTGTCCAATAAAACTCAGAATGTTTAAGTATAATCAATAATTTATATTTTGAACACTTCGATAACTATTTGGTATCTAAAATGATTAGTAAAATTCTTAAGAAAGATCAACATCGTAGAGATAATAAACATTTTCTAAAATATGTCATTATTGTGAATTTGCAAAAAGTGTACAAAATATGGACCACATGGTTTCAAATATGGACCATAGTTAATTGGATCCAAAATTATTATTTTTTTAAAATAGTCGTGATGCCTAAAATTGAATCAGTCAATTATTAGGGTTAAACTAATCATTGGTACACTATTCGCACAGAAATCAATCATATCTTCTACGCCAACACACTCTTCATGAGCCCATTGCCTATAAGATGCACATTTGATCCGTTTCTCGCCATGAACATCTTCAGAGAAAAGCCCATTAGAGCTCTCCAACAAGTCGAAAAATGCGATTACATTGTCTTTTAAGTCTTTTATTCTTGCAATTGGTGCGCCCGAACGGCGAAAGGATAAGTTAGGATGGCGCTTGAGGAATAATCTCAATCATCACCTCCCCGCAGATTCATTATTCGAGTGCTTTATGTTTTTTTTTCTGCTAGCTAGTAAGCCAAAGATCTGATGTCCCTGTGTGTAAGACCAAAACCAGATATTTTGATTCATCTTCCAATTCACTCTGTAATGTCGATATTCTTCCAAGTTTATGGTTTATGTTCGCTAAGTGATTGGTCTTCTATTTTTGATAAACGTATAAGCGTAGTTTTGGGTACTCCGTAAGTTCTGGATGCTTTCAAAAAGCCCATTTGCCATTGCATTTTTATTCCACGTTTGTCTGGTTTTTTCATTGGTTGTAGAGGCCATCCTAAAACATTAAAATGATAAGTGACTGTTTGTAATATTGTCTACTATTCCATATTCAGAACATACCGGTGGTCCATATTATAATACACAAACATTTGTAGGTTTATATTGTTATTCAGAAAATTATAAAAACTATTGAATATTGCAACCTCATATGAATAATTGTAAAATAACCTACCTTTCTCCTGGTTTACTCCACTTTCACAAAGAGTAATATTTGTTGAAATTATGAGCTTACGAAGTTAGGTATGAAACTACATCGCGCGTTGATAAAAACGTTAAATGGCTCCCGTGAATATGTGCGTTTTTTCTGCCAACCCTACAAGTGATTAGCGAGGCGCGGGAGAGTTAAAGCTTTGCGTGCGCTGACCAACGGCTCGATACAAAGATCATTCTTTGAGAAACGCGGGTAGTCCATATTACAGAACCGGTCCATAATTGGCGCATTTACTCTACTAGTGCGTGCTGTCACTGGTGGTTACGTTGTGGGGCCGATACCTCTGGCCCACCACTGCTTCTACACATTATAGCTGAAATATTGAATGAGATACTTGCCTCCGGCTATAAATAGAAAATATCGGTTATTTTTCATTTTAATACTTTAAATTAAAAACAGTCTCTTTTTATGGAACAAGTACGGCTTTTCTATTAAGCAATTCAATTCAATCTTTATTGTGGATCATAGGTAGGTGCACAACACAGGTCTTAAAATTATTGAGATCAGCCACGTCCCGCCCTTAGGGCATACAATAGTTATTTGCAATATTACATTATTATTACTATTTCACAATAACAAATAAAGGGAAAGCAAGGGATGTGTATCGTCTCGCGTAGGCGTGGGCGTGGGCGTGGGCGTGGGTACGTGGCGACTATAATCAGAGTGACTTTATTTTAGAGGCAATGTAAATTGTCATTAAACTTACCGTAGTCATCTGAAACATAATAAGTAATTCCAATTTAATCAGAATGCATGGCAGCTAAATAAAACTAAATGAGGTTTGTTACAAGTCAACTGCCTCCTGATAGTAAGCAGGCCGCCTATCAAGGAACAGACTCGAGGCACTCACACCCTCCAAGCCAGAACACAGCGACGTTTTTCAGCAGTATCATAGTAATTCCTCCATCCATGACAGTCTGAGACCCCTTCGTGCTTCGTGCAAGTACCTACGTTAATGCATCGCTCCCGGCTGTCATTCGTTATTCTTTGACAGTCGTATGGGCAGTACGCAATTTTACCCAATAAGGCTGCACCAGTCTTGCCAAGGGGAATCGTGTTACCCAGTAACTGGGTTGTGGAGATTAGAAAGGCAGTCGCGTACGTATACTACTGGTGTCCAGCTGCATCTGATCAAACTGGTAGCCGACCCCAATATAGTTTCCCTTTCTTATCTCGAAGAGCTCGATTATTAGGTATGAGACAGACTTACGCCACAGTTCGCTAGCCGGCGTGGCCTGGTCGGGTCCGGGCAAGCTGAAGATGTAGCCCACCTGGCAGGGGTTCCAGTGCTCGCACACCTCGCGGTCCGGGTCCAGCTCGGACACAAATTTATACGTCTGCGGGAAAGGGAACCTTATGAAAAATAGTCAATCTATTGAGCTTTTTTTTTTTTTTAAATATCTTAGGACAACCAACACACCGTTATCTGATCCCAAACTAGGCCGAGCCGGTACTATGGCAACCAGACAACTGATAAACATACTTATATATTACTAAATACATACATATTATAGATAAATTACACCCAGACACAGAACAAATGATCGTGCTCATCACACAAAGATTTGTCCTGGGTGGGAATCGAACCCACGACCTCAGTCTTAGCAGTCAGGGTCACTAATCACTAGACTAACAGGCAAGTCAAGCTTGAAGTGAGCTATTCTTTCACTGATACTCTGCGTTGACCGTATCGACGGATCTGAGGTAGTGCACACAACTCTTGGCTGGTGTAGTGCACTCGCCAGGAGACATAGGTACTCACTCTGTCGGGATAGTACCGGTAGTGCACCACCACGTCGTCCGTGTCCTCGAGCGCGCACTTCTGGCTGGTGTAGTTCAATGAGGTGCGCTCACAAGGCGCACAGCCGATCACGCTCGTGCCGTTCCGCGGTAGGTCGGGACCTTCGACCTTGTGCCCTAAGCATAGTTTAATTCAAGTTAAAATAATCATTACATCAGTGTTTGGACACCGCATGTAGAGTCTTGGGTTGGCCCCCACAGTATGAACTGTCGATTTAGTGACGGTTTCGGGACTTTGCTAAATGGCAACAGTGCTTAAACTCAAGTTTATTTGGCGAAGCCTGGGGAAGTGTATTTCAAGCAGAAGACGTCTTTTTGGCGAATGATGATGATGTTGTTAATACACTGGTAAGTGTAAATATTGGTGACCGTATGAATGAGCCACAATATCGGTGTCCGTATGAATGAGCCACAATATTGGTGTCCGTATGAATGAGCCACAATATTGGTGTCCGTATGAACTAGCCACAATATTGGTGTCCGTATGAATGAGCCACAATATCGGTGTCCGTATGAATGAGCCACAATATTGGTGTCCGTATGAATGAGCCACAATATTGGTGTCCGTATGAACTAGCCACAATATTGGTGTCCGTATGAATGAGCCACAATATCGGTGTCCGTATGAATGAGCCACAATATTGGTGTCCGTATGAATGAGCCACAATATTGGTGTCCGTATGAACTAGCCACAATATTGGTGTCCGTATGAATGAGCCACAATATTGGTGTCTGTATGAATGAGTCACAATCAAAAAGCGCAAATAATTGACTTAATTCTTCACGTTGCTGTCGCTTTGCCAATCATCACCATCATTGAGACACTTTCTTGACGTCGGGGTGACAATCTTTATGGATGTCCTCCACCGTGGGTTGGGCAGATTGGTCTGTCAAATCTTAGTGACTAAAACCACCCGGTGTTCCCTCCCACACCTACGCCAGGGATCACGGGATCTACTGCGACTTCCAATGCGATTCCAGCTAGTGCTGGCCCGTCACTGCGGGCTACCTCAAGGCAGGGAGGTGAGCGAGGTATTAAACTTCCCCCCTTACAGCTTAAAGAGGTGCGCGTGGACATTTGTTCGATCATTGGGACACTTGTTGCAACCAATTCTGATAATAGGCGTCCTCCCTGATTTGCTATGCCATCCTGGTGCATTACGTAGCACAGGCTTTTTGTCTAGCAGGAACTAGTTCTATGACTTGCAAGATTCTCATAATGATCATAAAGAAATACTGACAAAACACTTAGGATTCAAACTTACGGTTGCAAAAGAAGTACTTATTGTCGGCCACATAGAGCTCTTTATCCTCTGCGGAGAGGCAGGACTCGAACATGATGGGCGTGGGGTCCAGGTTGTCTTCGCACATGATGGCGCCGGAGCCGTCGGGCTCCCGCGGCGCGCGGTTCGTGGGGCAGCGGTACATCAGACCTGTGACAGCGAACAGACACGTTTTTACGTGATTTTAATTGGACGGTGTAAAAAGCATTAGGCGATTTTTTTTTAATTCTTTATCCTGTCACCCATAATTATATAAGGCACCACCGATATAAATACACACTTTATCTGTGTATGGCGTTGTGGTTTTTAACTAAATACTAAGGTTTGTCGGAGAGGCAAACAAGCAAGCTAAATCGATTTTTTTCTGCCAAATCAAAACGAATCAAAAGTCATTTAGGTATTAAAATAACGTTGAGTGTAATTTTGAGGTTCATTGCACTTCTCAAACGTCAATATTACATAAGACAGTCTCCCAAAACGCCCGCCCTTCATCACTTCTTCGTGCATTCGCTGCGAAGAAGAAGTGGCGCGACAAACTCACTGGGAACAGTCTTATCTAGTCAGGGGAGTCCAGATCTTTGCCAACGTTTACATTGTGACATGGAAAAATATATTATAGATTGAGAAGACATAGTAACGACGCACGTACCTTTCCGTATGATGGCGGGCGGCTTGTTGCGTATCTCGGCGATGGTGACGCCCTTCTCGCCGTTCTGGATGGCGGTCATGACGCGCTTGTACAGCGTGGTGCGCCGCTCCTGCTCCGCGATGATGTACGGCAGCAGCTCCTCCGACAGCACGTCCACCTTCTTCTTTGCTTCAGCGTTCATCTGCGGCAGGAGTTTATTTTTTGTAAATCTCGTAGTTGGCCTTGAAAGGTAGTTATTACTTTACCGGGCTTGCCTGTGAATTCCTTAATGAATGAAGGCTTCCAGCCAGTACTTATAAACGTAAAACTAAAGCAACTACTCGCTAAGGGCCCTGTGGGGAACGGACCTCGGTGGTGGGCATAGCTGGTAGAGGGTAGTAAGAGACGGGCTGGATCTGAGTGATTGTTATTTAGGGGCGAATTTAAAGCTGCAGTCTCAGCTACGGCGCGAGTTAGAACTACATGGAGCCAGGGTCGGAGAGGAAATTCGGCAGGAGGAACTCAAATGTAGGATGATTTCAAGACCCACAATTTTACTAATATAACAATGCGCGTGCGATCTCCGAAGGATTGGGCAGTGGTAGTAATGTTTTATTATTATCGTCATCACTTCAGCCGATGTGAGACCTCTACTGCTGCACACAGGCCTCCCTCAAGTACCGCCGCTTCCACCGGTTCTGTGCCTCTCCCATTCAGTCTTCGCATTCGGTCCACCTTGTTGCAGCTCTTCCAACGCTACGTCTTCCAGTACGCGGAGTTATGTTCAAGTGTTATTTGATACAGGGCGAGCCAATTGCCACAACGTACGGGCACGTAAACAGATCCCAGCCTTCTACAGAAAAATCCTGATGACAAAACCTAATAACAGTTCACCAGACCTGGGAATCAAACCCAGGACATTGTGCTCACTGCTTACGACCCATACACCATCACAGCAATAAAAAAAATTAAGCAGCAATTTGAAAAATTACTTTAGTCACATACAATTTAAAGTAGTTAGGTGTATATGGCCTGTTTCGAGGCAGTTATGTAAGTCTCGAGTGAAAACTTACCCGGTCAGCGTCCTTGTTGAATTTAATGCCCGTGCCGTCCTGCAATGATATGCAAAGGTTTAGAGAACTGACAAATGATTTCATTTAGTCCTAATTCAACACGACGGAATATAGCGTGAGTTTTTATAAGTTCGTGCATATTGTTAGGTTTTTAGAATTTCTGTATTTAATTTTATTTAAAAGTTGTTTTTGTGGCAACATTAAAACACGTAGTTGACCGGAAGTAATATTAAATAACCTTTAAAATATTATGGGTGGGGACTGGGACCGCAAACAGAATAGCTCTTATAGTTTCGGAAAAAAGTGGCTGTGACATACGGACGGACAGACAAACAGACATGACGAATCTATTAGGGTTCCGTTATTTGCCATTTGGCTACGGAACCCTAAAAACTAAAAAAGTAGAAAATAATGGAAAAAGCGTGGGGTGCTTTTGAGGTATTTTTAATTGATATCAAGCACCTCACGCCTTTTAGGGTTCCGTTGCCCAATGGCAAAAAACGGAACTCTTATGGATTTGTCATGTCTGTCTGTCTGTCTGTCCGAGTATGTCACAGCCACTTTTTTCCGAAACTATAAGAGCTATGCTATTGAAAGTTGGTAAGTAGATGTATTCTGTGAACCGCATTAAGATTTTCACACAAAAATAGAAAAAAACAATGATATTTGGGGTTCCCCATACATAGAACTGAAACTCAAAAATTTTTTTTTCGTTAAACCCATACGTGTGGGGTATCTATGGATAGGTCTTCAAAAATGATATTGAGGTTTCTAATATCATTTTTAGGGTTCCGCACCTCATTTTTAGTTACATCATGTAATAAAAATATTAAAAAAAAATTAAAACTTTATACCTACAGGTTTGTACGGAGCCCTCGGTGCGCGAGTCCGACTCGCACTTGGCCGGTTTTTTTTCTAAACTGAATAGTTTGCGCGAGAGACACTTCCAAAGTGGTAAAATGTGTCCCCCCCCCCCCCGTAACTTCTAAAATATGGGAATGATAAATCTAAAAAAAATATATGGTGTACATTACTTTGTTCTGTGTGTACATTACCATGTAAACTTCCACCGAAAATTGGTTTGAACGAGATCTAGTAAGTAGTTTTTTTTTTAATACGTCATAAATCGTAAACCACAATTTACCTTGCATTCAGTCAACTCAAATATAAAAATTAAAATAATTTCATAAACATAAACCTTATGCATAAACCGTGAATACCTGCAGGTTTGTACGGAACCCTCGGTGCGCGATTCCGACTCGCACTTGGCCGGTTTTTATTGACTCCGCTCAAAACTGTTCTTAATGTTAAAATGTTAACAAAATGTTTGAATACACCCGGCTAACGCGGTAGACGAAAGTGCACTGAATCTAATATAAATGATTAGTAATCTATACATCTATACAATACAAATAAATAAAATTGGAGTGACTGTTTTTAATATTAAGATAACCACTTTTTACTACATTTTTTACTACTTGATACATGTACCAAAACAACATTTTTTACAATTTTTGTCTGTCTGTCTGTCTGTCTGTCTGTCTGTCTGTTCGTTCCCGCTAATCTCTGAAATGGCTGGACCGATTTTGACGGGACTTTCACTGGCAGATAGCTGATGTAACAAGGAGTAACTTAGGCTATGTTTATTTTAGAAAGATTCTTTTATTTTAGAAAAAAAAATAACTATCTTCGAAAACTACGCTGACATACGTCTCAAAATTCGAACCCTGGCTGAATCCTACGAAATAGATCAAAATAATGTACTACAGTATTGTACACCTTAAAAAGGCCCACAAAAATGTCCTGAATGGTATATGTCTATCTCTTAGGGATAACCCACAATAACCATTTTTTATCTTTTACTTCTTTCGAGAAATAAGGGCTTATTTACGAAGCGATTTTAAGCAATACAGCATTAATCCTTATCCAATTAAGTACCTTAAATACATTGTGCATTTAATATAGATCAATATGGCCCTTTACAGCATGTAATTTAAATGAATATCTTAGAAGATATTAGAGATTTAAAAAGTGGGCGCAGAGCGCGTTGGCAGGGGCCGGGTAGTACAGAATAAGTAGGATTGTAATTCATATTACTTTGGCTTCATAGTAATTGCGAATATCATGTGTGTTCATTATACTCAAAATAAACCTAATAGTATTATTCCAAGTAAGAGACCGCGAAATGGCTTAGATGTTTAGATTTTTGGATGTTTGTTTCTCAATGATGCAAAGACGGCCAAAAGGATTTAGATCGAATTTGGCACAAAGATATAGGTATTATATCATGGATACGTAACAGATAGGATACCTAGGTACTTTATCCCGGTAGTAGGTTCTCGGGTGATATTTTCCGACAGCTATACGGGCCAAGCCACTGGCAAAAGTACTATTCCTATAATTATGTTCGGTGTCTGGTAAATGATTGAGTGTCTGTATAGGTAAAATAGGAGCGTTAAGAAAAACCAGGAAGACTTATATTCAACTAAACCAAGCCCTATGTCACAGTCTTCTTACTCTGAATACTATTACTTTTATTTTAAAAACACCAACACACATGATGTTCTCATAAACTATGAATCCGAAAGTAATATGAGTTATAATCCTACTACTAATAATATTATAAATGTGAAAATATGTATGATTGGGTGTTTGTTTCTCAATCACGCAAAAATGGCTGAATGGATCTGGATCGAAAATAGCACAAAGAGTCTATATTACCTATATAACCTGGAATAACACATTCTTATCGCGGTAGTACGTCCTCTTGCATTAATTTCCGACATCCACGCGGGCGAAGCCGCGGGCAAAAGCTAGTAACTAATAAAATTAGGTCAACGCGTCGCGCCGATATTGTTAACGAAGGTGTTCGGTGAAAACACCGAACAGGTCCAGGTTTCTAATATCATTTTTTTTCTGAACTGTATAGAATAGAATAGAATATTATTTTATTTGCTCAGAATGTAGGTATTTACAATAAGGTGACTATATGATTTAAGGAATCCTTGTACATTCTACCACTTTGGCATGCAAATATTGATGCAGTTCAAACATCAAAGTAAGTGTCAAACATTGATATATTTACAACTAAAATTTATCATCTAGGAAAGCGGATACGGAGTAGTAAGATTTATCTAAAAGAAGTAAAGTTAGTCTTTTTTTGAAAGCTGTTACTGGTTCCTTTTTTATGGAATCAGGAATGTGGTTAAAGATAACAGGTGCCATACCAAAAACACTTTTCCTCAACAAAGCAGTCCTATATCTACCTGTGCGTAACAGGTTTTGGTATTGAGATCGCAAAGTTACATCTCGATGTCTGCTTTCCGATAAACTTAAAAATAGATGTTGATTACATTTAACAAAGAGAGCAATTTCTAAAATGTAAAGGCACGGAAATGTCAACAAATTATTAGTTTTAAATATTGGAACACAGCTGTCAGTTACTTTTAAACCAAAAATTGCTCGCAGGCAGCGTTTTTGGGCCTTAAAAATACTCTCTCTTTCGGTACAATTGCCCCAATATATAATACCAAACCTTAAAGTAGAAACGACAAGACTATGATATGCTAGTAATACTGTTTTGATATTAACTTTTTTTTTAAGATTATATAGTGCATATGCAGATGTGCTAAGTTTTTTGCAGATTGCTTCGGCCTGTGCCTTCCATGTCAGTTGACTGTCAATTAATATTCCTAGAAATTTCGTTACATCTACTCTGTCCACATTTTGACTGTTATAATTAATATTTAGGTCATTGATACGTAGTCTTTGGTAAAAATGCATTATCTTTGTTTTTTGTACGTTTATTTGTAAATTGTTTCTATGTAGCCAGTTTATTATAATTTCGATGGTGTTGTTTATATCGTTTTCATATTTTTTATTATTGTTGCATTTTAAGAGTGCTGTACTATCGTCGGCAAACAGAACCATGGGATGGTGGATTTGGCGTGGGAGATCGTTGATATAAATTAAAAATAACAAAGGCCCGAGGACGCTTCCCTGTGGTACGCCGAATTTTATTTCTCTACTGGAAGACACATACTTTAGTTCTAATTTAGACTTGCAACATATTCTGTAAATTTCTGTCACTTGCTTGCGACCGGATAAATATGTTTTTATTAGGTTCAGGATATTACCTCTAATGCCATAGGCGTTTAGTTTTTGAAGTAGGGTGTTATGGTTGACACAATCGAAAGCTTTTGACATATCTGTATATATAGCACATATAGGAGTTTTTGTATCAACATTCGACATAATAATATTCAACAGGTCAAAAATTGCCATGTTTATATTTCTGTTTTTCCTGAAGCCGTATTGCTCATTGCAAAGTATGTTAAATTTTGTCAAGAAAGACGATATTGCTTCATATATGACTTTTTCTATTATTTTAGAAAAAACGGGAATTAAAGCTATAGGCCTATAGTTCGACATATCGTCTTTACTGTTCTTTTTATGAATTGGTTTTACAATTACGGATTTTAAGTTATCAGGGAAATTGCCTGATGATATGCTAACGTTAATAATATGACTTAAAGGGCCAGCTATACTATTGGCAACAAATTTTATGACTTGAGTGGAAATTCCGTCATAACCTACGCTCTTTTTGTTTTTTAATGATTTAATTATTCTCATCACGTCTTGAGGTATGACTGGTGGTACAAATATTGAGTTTGGATTATGGTCTATTTTCTTAATGTCGTGCGTCGGGTTATTAGTTATA
Source organism: Aporophyla nigra (assembly GCA_947507805.1). Taxonomy (NCBI): domain Eukaryota; kingdom Metazoa; phylum Arthropoda; class Insecta; order Lepidoptera; family Noctuidae; genus Aporophyla; species Aporophyla nigra. The sequence continues at coordinate 13,985,599 of OX382320.1, forward strand.
TTATTGATTTGGTTGATGAAAAAATTATTGAAAGACTCCGCTATTTCTTTCGGGTCCGTTATTGTCTGATTATTATTTCTTATCTGTGAAATTGGTTCCCTATTCGTTTTGTTATTGTTTATTATTTGCCATGAGGTTTTAGATTTATTCTTCGAGTTCTTAATCAGGTAATTATTTTGGGATTGCTGGGTTAATTTAATTATTTTTTTAAATCTCTTAGAATAATTAACAAAAGCGTTTTTATTTTCTGTTGACGGCCTTAGTCTATGTTTCCAAAGTAGATTTCGTTGCTTTTTACTACATAATCTTATGCCACTAGATAGCCATTTGATTCTTTTTTCTGATTTTATTGTCACTAACTTATAGGGAAAACATAAGTCATGCATGAGCTTAAATAATTCAAAGAAATTATCATACGCTTTGTTCGAATCCTCTGTGTTATATACGTCAGAAAACGATAGACTCTGGAGATATTTATTAAATTTAATGAGATTTTCTTTACAGGTATCTCGAATCTTAGTTCTCCAAGTTTTAATCTTGCATGATTTATTTACTTTTATCTTAATTAGTTGAGCTGTATGATCTGATAGCCCAAAGTCTATTACTTGACTGTGACATTTTTGCCTGGTGTTGAGTGCAAAATTATCCAAACAGGTATTACTAACAAGACGTGTCGCTTCGTTAATTTGTAAAATAAGGTTATAGCTTTGGAGAAAGCATTCAAAATCCAAAGTAATTCTATTATTTTTCAAAATGTCTATATTAAAATCGCCGCATAGAATTATTTTTGTGTGATGATTACTACATACAGCTTTTAAGATAGTTTCCAAATTTTCATAAAATTCACTTAAGTTAGTCAGTTTAGGCGGTCTATAAATACATAATATAATTAAGTTATGTTGTTTCATTTTAATGGCGCAACATTCTATTATTCCTGAAACCGAGTGTTTCATTATGTCAGGTAATTCTGTATACTCATGACCCTTTTTAACTAGAATACAGGCTCCACCGCGTTTTATGTTGCCTCTTGCATAACACGCAGCGAGCCTATAATTGGGTACATGAAGAAGGTGTTCCTGGCCCGACATTATAAAATGCTCGGTTATGCATATAACATCTACAATTATTTGTTTGCTTAGTAGCTCCTGAATGTGCACGGTTAATAGATCAGATTTATTTATAAGTCCGGCAATATTCTGATGCATAACAAACATGTGATCAAAGAAAAAACTCGTTATGTGTAACCGCATTCGTGTTAAGATTATTAGTCAGATCAGGTTCAAGTTCCAGTTGACATAAGGAGAGATTATTATTATTCACAAGTACCAGCAAATTTTGAAAAATAATTTTCATTCCTTGGTTATTTAATTTTCTGTTGTATTTTGAGAACATAGTAAAATCGTAGAATAAGTTTAAATTAGAGTCTAGTACTGTTACATAATTATGTGTCAACAAATCTAACTGCAGTAAGTTGTTAAACGTTTCGATACGCCAGTTGAACATCGTTGAATAATCGCTTAGTTTAAATGTGGGTAGGCACAAAATAATATTTGTATGCTCAATTTTCGCCAGTGTTTCTCTTAATCCTATTATGATTTCGACATAGTTTTTGGTTTTTTGAAAATCCTCTTCTCCTATTAAAACTACACAGTAATCGTTCAACGAGTAATCCACAACTTTTTGGTGCAAATTGCTGATAAGTTGTAACAACCCGCATTTCGGTGACACATAGTGACAGATCTGTAAGTTTTGGAATGTCTCTTCTGCGATGGATAGAATATCATTTGTTTTGTTAGCACTAACAATGCATAACCTATTTCTGGTAGATATCACATTATCCTCTATTTCTGTGCTTTGAGTTGTTTTATTTTGCTTTGTGTTTGTGGTGCATAAGGTTTTTGTTTGTTGTTTTTCTGCTATGGTCTGTTTACTGTTAAGCTTTTGTGTTTTTGTTTCAGATGTAGGTGTTGTATTTTTGCTTTGGTTCTCGGCTTTATTTCGATGTTGAAGCAAGTTATCTTCTTCATGGGAAAAATTAAGCTTGCCTTTATTTATACTTTTCCTCTTAATTACGGTTGAGACTCGTTTCGGGGTACTATTACATATTTTTTTCAGGTTGTTTATAACTTTCTCATGGTTAATTATGGTGTTTTTAAGTGAAGTATTCTCTGTTATTAAGTTTTCAATTTCACTATCCGCAGAAGCTAATTTTTCTCGCAATGTGTTAACTAATGCCCCTAATTCTGTTATTGTTTCATTTTCATTAAGTTGTAAATGGGGGCAACTTAAGTTATGTTTGTCGTAAGATGGTATAGATGAGTATTCGTTGTCATCGTCCACTGACAAGGATGCAAAAGAATTTTCTGTACTTACGGTTATTTTGTTTTGCTGTTTTCTGAGAGTTACGTTATCACTTTCAAGTGAAAACAATTGTAAGTCAGAGTTGTTTGACATGGTAGATACGGCGTAATTCACTCAATTGTAGATTAAAGATAAGAATCAGCACAGATTGACACAGATTGACACGGAACGCGATCCCTTCCAGCAGTCGTTCACAGTGCAACACAGCAGAACTGTATAGTTTGTTTTATATATACCTACAATTCTACATTGTACTCTTTAATACTGATTGTCATGGCAATAATGACATTTGGTTTAAATAGTGTAATGTGTCTTATTTATGAAATACTATTATTTATGTAGATTATTTTATACTTTTATATTTTGTTAATGTGAGAACATTGTAGGCCTTGTAGACTGTAGACAATTTTCTATCTTATTCAGTACCTGGTACTTGTTGACAGGCCTAAACCATCCTCCCATACCTATTAACACTGTAATTTGAAACAATTGTAAAAAAGAATTATTTTTAAAAGAGTAACCGTGGAGTTTCTTGCCGGCTCTTCTCCATAGGAACCAACAATTAGGAACCGTGCACCTAGCTTCTGACGTTTCATAAGTGCCCATGTAGGTTTATCTATACATCTATACAATACAAATAAATAAAATTGGAGTGACTGTTTTTAATATTAAGATAACCACTTTTTACTAAGTGTATATGGATGTATACACGTTATATATACCAAAACAACATTTTTTACAATTTTTGTCTGTCTGTCTGTCTGTTTGTTCCGGCTAATCTCTGAAATGGCTGGACCGATTTTGACGGAACTTTCACTGGCAGATAGCTGATGTAACAAAAAGTAACTGAGGCTACTTTTATTTTAGAAAAAATAAATAATAGTTAAAAAAAAAACTAAAAACACGCTGAATTTTGAGACGTATATACGTAGTTTGTGACGTATGTCAACGTAGTTTTCAAAGACAGTTTTTATGAAAAACTTTTTATTAAATACCACGCGGACGAAGTCGCGGGTAACAGGTATTACCTATAATATAACCTGAATTAACACATCTTACCGCGGTAGTACGTCCTCTTGCGTTAATTTCCGACATTAACGCGGGCGAAGCCGCGGGCAAAAGCTAGTGTGAAATAAAAATATTTTGATTTGATTTGCGCGAGAGACGCTTCCAAAGTGGTAAAATGTGTGTTCTAAACTTATAAAATAAGAGAATGATAAATCTAAAAAAAAAAATATATGATGTACATTACCATGTAAACTTCCACCAAAAGTTGGTTTGATGGAGATCTAATAAGCAGTTTATTTTTAATACGTCAAAAATCGTACACTGCAATTTACCTTTTATTCAATCAACTCAAATATTAAAATTAAAAAAAAAACATTTAATTTCATAAACATAAACCTTATGCATAAACCGTGAATACCTGTTGGTTTGTACAGAACCCTCGGTGCGCGAGTCCGACCCGACCTGTTGGTCTAGTGGTTAGCGACCCTGACTGCTATGCCGGAGGTCGTGGGTTCGATTCCCACCCAGGACAAATGTTTGTGTGATGAGCACGATCATTTGTTCTGTGTCTGGGTGTAATTTATCTATAATATTATGTATGTATTTAGAAATATATAAGTATGTTTATCAGTTGTCTAGTACCCATAACACAAGCTCTGCTTAGCTTGGGACTAGATGGCGTTGTGTGATAGTTGTGGAATATTATTATTATTATTCTTTTTATTATTTCCTTTATTTCATTTAAATACATATTAATTACATTTTTAAATATTAAAATATAAAAAAGATATAAGAAAACATTTAAAAATATAAAAAATATTATTATTATTATTATTATTATTATTACTTAGCCGGTTTTTTTTAAATTGAATAATTCGTTCAAGCACTTACGACTGCCTGTCTCCTGACGATGTTGGCGAGGTAGCGGCCGCGCCGGGACGCCGGCAGCAGCACGCTGCCTGACTGCACCTCGTCGCCCATCTGTAGATAAATGTTAAATGATTTTATTTCTGTGAGTAGGTTTTTATAAACACTTTTACACGTCAATCATATTTTTTAAAACTAGATTAGGTCTGCGTTTCCTATCTGACTGCTCTGAGACGAAAGGCCGAAACAAACTCAGAGATCACAGTCTCTTTTAAAACCCAGACAAATCTTGGTCACATCATGTGAAGAGGTGGTTGTGAATAGGTGGTCAATCTGTTACCTTCTGTTATAGTGTACGTGCGTACTGCGTATTTTGAAGGTAAGTAGTACATGCGTACTTCTTTCACTTCACTAATCAGCATATTATGGTCCTGTATTCCGTAGTCATTCGGACACCGCTACCTTTCCAATCATCATGATCATCAGCACCATTTCAGCCGAAATACGTCCACTGCTGGGCGAAGGTTGCCATTGTCATCACGGTCGGTAGGCGGGTTCGCGATCGCAGTATGGTGGTAAAATGCATAGAGGACGCTGCTGCCCATTCTCTAGTAAGTCCCTGAGTCGCCTCTTACGACACTCACGGCAAGAAATGGGAATGTGGTATTCTTTACGGCCAGCATCACATGGAACATCTTCTATATTTCTAATACTTATTGTTTATTTATTTATTTATTTATGTACACACAGTAAAAAAAAAACAGAGTGATAAGGCATATTAAAACAATTGAGTACAAAGGTACTGCTTATTTCTTACGAAATTTCTTCCAGCAGACCTGCGAAAGGAGAAATGAAAAAGAAATGTAGACAATAGTATGTGAAAACAAGAAGAGAAGATATGAATATGTGAAGTCTTAAACTAAAATATACTTATACATATATAATGCAAGAAATTAACATATACTTAAATAAATACATAAAGCTAAAAAATAAACGTAAATATATATATAAATACACACAATTATGAGGAAAGGTAATGCTCTTTTACTCGACATTTGAAAAGGGAAATAGTTTTTAGATCTCGAATGCTAGGCGGAAGTGAGTTCCACAATCTAACAGCATGAACAGAGAAGGAATAGGAATAATAACTGGTTTTATGGGGTTGGGTTTTAAGGAGGGATCTAAGGTGTGATCTGCAGAGTGCGTCGCTAGGGCGAGCGTAAGAAAAACGTTCACGCAGATAGGAAGGGTAAGACGGGTTGTGTAGGAGGTTGAAGAGGAGACATAAAATCCGAGTGTTCCTGCGAAGGCGGATTGGGAGCCACTTGAGTTCCTTGCGAAGGTGAGAAACATGGTCATACTTTCGAAGACCGAAAACAAAGCGAATGCACAAGTTTTGCAGGCGCTCAAGCTTGTTTAATAGCTCCTCAGTAGCATCAAAGTAGCACGCGTCATCATAATCTATAATCGGCTGAATAAGTGTTTGTGCCAAAGAAATAGTTTTCAAGGGCAAGAGACTTTGAAGGCATTTCAGCGAATGAAAGGAGAAATGTACCTTTCGACTGGACTCATTGACCTGAGCACGCCACGAAAGATTGCAGTCAATAACTACACCCAGATCTTTAGCGGTTTCGGTATAGTCAATACGAACACCATCTAGATACAAAGGCATCAGAGATGCAACATCAGCCGCATTGCGAACGAATCTACTGCCTATGATCAAGGCCTGAGATTTAGATGGCTTAATTTGCAAATCAAATGACTTAGCCCAAACACTGATACAAGCCAGGTCACGATTCATTGCAGCAAGTGCAGAGTCCGCGTCAGCTACAGTAAAATGCCGGTAAAGCTGCAAGTCATCTGCGTAAAGAAGAAAACTAGAGGAAATAACGGTGGTAACAAAGTTTATGAAAATTGAAAAAAGAAGAGGAGAGAGAACGCTACCCTGAGGAACACCCTCAGTGAGACAACACCAATCAGAGAAGGAGTCCTCCAGGCGAACACACTGAGAGCGTCCTCGGAGATAAGAACTGAACCAGGCTAAGGAGGGAGAAGAGAAATTTATAGATTGGAGGATACCTAGTAAAATGTCGAAATCCACAGAGATAAAAGCGCTACTAAAATCAAGCAATACGAGAACAGTCAGGGACTTATTCTCCATTGCCCAGCGGATGTCGTCAGTTACCTTAAGAAGCGCGGTTACAGTACTGTGACCTGAGCGAAAGCCGGATTGGAAAGGGGAAATTAACGAGTTTGACGCCAAGAAAAATGATACTTGTCTATGAACTATGTGCTCAAGAACTTTAGAGAGAAATGGAAGAATAGAAATAGGTCTAAAGTCGGTTAATAAAGTAGGGTTATTAGTTTTAGGTAAATGTATAATATGAGCCTGTTTCCAGACTGACGGAAAGGAGCAAGAGGTAAATGAGTGATTGAATATGTGAGTGAGAACAGGAAGTAACGAGGAAAGGATAAGTGTTATCATTCTTGAACACAACTTATCATTACCGACTGCTGAAGAAGTAATCGCAAGAACAGATTTCTTAACGTCATCCTCAGTAACATTGCTAAGCTCAAAGTGAGAACATTGAGGTAACGGCAAACTACCAAGACTCTGTAGTGTCGTAGCTTTGACAGACGGATCTAGAGAAAAGGGAAGGAGAGAGAAATGTTTATTAAGATCATTAAGGTTCACATCCTTACACTGGTTAGCAGGTGACTTGCCTATGCCTACAGATTTGAGGAATTTCCAAACATCGGAAGAATTGCGGTTATTGAGTTGATCGTGGAAATAGCGTCTCTTAGCATCTTGACACAGATGACTGCAGCGATTACGCAAGGATTTGTAATAAGATAGATTCAGTTCTGAAGGTCTGCGCTTGTATCTGCTCTTGGCTTTATCCCTACGACCCATAAGCACTTTAATTTGTTGCGTTATCCATGGTGCTGGGTTATGTTCTACTTTGACACGTCGGATAGGGGCATGCTGATCAAATAAGGCGAGGACGGTTTCATTAAAACATTTCACCTTATTTTCATTTCCTATGGTATTATTTGCAGATGACAGCACAACAATTGTTTCATGTAATAATAAAGAATCATATGTAAATGACATTAACAATACAATTAGTAGTTTAATAAAGTGGCTCGACAGTAATCATTTAATAATTAATCTCCAAAAAACTAAAATCATGCAATTTTACCAACGAATTTTTACGGGAGATATGGATGTAAACTACAATGGTCAAACTTTAGAAAAAACTAACATTACAAAATTTTTAGGAATCATAATTTACAGCCAGTTAACTTGGAAGCCGCAAGCAGAAGATATATGTAAACGTTTAAGCACAGCCGCGTTTATGTTGCATAACTTATCAAAAAAAGTAAATTTACCGACAGTATTAGTCGCCTACCATGGTTTAGTAATTTCCATCTTAAGATTTGGTATAATATTTTGGGGTCATTGTAGTGAACGAGAAAGCATTTTCAAAGCTCAAAAGCGCTGCTTAAGAGCTATATTTGGTTTAAGAGTAACAGACAGTTGCGTACCTATGTTTAAGTCTCATAAATTACTAACCTTCCCATGCCTCTATTTTCGAGAGATAGCAATATTTGTAAAAACAAATCGATGTCTATTTGCAACTTTAATAGAAACTAGAAAACGAATTACAGCTATGAGATCTCAATATCTGAACCTATTAAGCACGGGCGCATATAAAACTAGCTTACTTAAAAGAAATGTGATTTGTATGGCTCCCATAATCTTTAATAAAATACCTAACCAAATTAAAAATTTACCGTTGCAAAAATTTAAAAAACGTTTCACAGAATTACTTGTAGACAAATGTTATTATTCCGTGCAGGACTTTTTAAATGACAATTTTTTGTAATATTTTTGTTTTTCTACGTTGTATGACATTTGCATGCTAGATTAAGGCAGAATGTACATCGATCCTATTATTTAATGTAACAACTTATATGTATGTACCTACATTCTAAGCAAATCAAGACCTATTCTATTCTCAAATTCAAATTCAAATTCTTTATTGCTAACTATGTGTACCTATATAAATAAAGTTCTTAACAGAGGATATCAGTTCTTAGAACATAGTGGCCCTGTTAGGGCATTGCAATTTCATCATGCATATATGCTTATAATTGTAACAGTAACAGTTGAACATGCATTATTTACATTCATTAATTAAAAAGAAAAAAGTTATAAATATTAAATTTTATATAGGACATCGTTTTAATTACATTATATAATTTTATCATTTACATCATATTAATTATAAATTATTAAAGTCATACCTAAATAAGAATACACATGTCATGAGTTACCTGATTTAAAAATTATCATTATTCTTTAATTCAATTGTGTCACAGTATTGTAATCATTTAATATTAATTATCATAATCCTTTTAAAAATATTTTACTAAATTATATTCACTTTAGTGATAGGTACTTTATTGAACAAAATTATTTTTCCTCAAGAAATTCTGCTATTGAGTAATAGGCCTTTTTAATTAAGAAAATTTTCAGCATTCTTTTAAAAATAATAATTGAATTTATAATCTTAATGTCCATAGGTAGCTTGTTATAAATCTTTGTGCTCATACAGAAAACACTATTACTGTACGCTCTAGTGTGGGACGTTTTATCTCTTAAGGTATGTTTAAGTCTTCTGCTTTTTAACCTAACATAGCTTGTAATGTTTGATTTAACTAAAATTGAGGCCAGGTAGATAAATAGAGCAGGGAGTGTTAAAATCTTGAGATTTACGAAATGTGGTTTACATGAATCCGTTTGGCGTAACCCACATATAGACCTAATACACTTTTTTTGGGCTTTGAACGCAATTTCTTTATCAGTCGAGTTTCCCCAATATAGTAACCCATACGACAGAGTGGATCCCACATACGCATGGTAAGCAGTAAGAAGCGCGGTCTGGTTGGATACTTTTTTAAGCATGAATAGAGCGTAAGAAAATTGATTCAATTTGGTACATACACTATTTACATGTGTTTTCCATGACATATTCGCATCTATATGGATTCCTAAAAATTTTGTATTTGCTACTTCAGCTACTGTTTCATTATTGTATGCAATACTTAAAGGAATAGATGTCGCGTTTTTATTTTTAAAGTTCATGTAATGTGTTTTTGTGAGATTAATTTGTAAATTATTTATTTGAAGCCAATTTATTAATTTAGATAAGGAATCATTTATTTCTTGTTCATGATTTTTGTTTTTATTATTTGTGAAAAGAACCGTACTGTCATCTGCAAATAAAACCATAGGTTGCTGAATAGCATTCGGTAAATCGTTTATGTAAATGAGAAACAGTAGTGGTCCCTGTATTGACCCTTGAGGTACACCATATTTTATAAATCTAGGACTCGATGTATACTTAATCTCTCTCTTTGTAAATGGACATAACTGTGTTATTTCAGTGAACTGTATTCGGTTACATAGATATGATTTGATTATTTGTAGTGCTTTACCCCGAACTCTGTATATTTCCAGTTTTTGCAAAAGAAGTTCATGATCAACACAATCAAACGCTTTTGTCATGTCCATGTATAGAGCTGTAACTTGGTTTTTTTTATATAGTTCTATAAGTATTTTTTCTAAAAACTGATGAATTGCTGAATTTACCAATTTCCCTTTTCTGAATCCTACTTGATTATCTATTATTATTTTATTTTTCTCGAAATATTCAGTAAGTTTATTATTTAGTACTTTTTCAAATATTTTGGCGAATATTGGAATGAGAGCAATCGGCCTGTAACATCGTACATCTTCTGGGTTTCCTTTTTTAAATAGTGGTGTAACCACCGTAGTTTTTAAATATGATGGGAAAATGCCTTCCTCAAGACACTGATTTATAATATGAGTTATGATTGGGGCAATTATGTACACTACACGTTTTATTATTTGCGTTGAAATTCCATCATAGCCCGTACTTTTGGTGTTTTTTAATGCCATGATTAATTTCACAACATCGTTTAGGGTAACTGGGGTTAAGAAACAGGAGTTTGGTTTATTATAAGTTAGAATCTTTGCGTAATTTATTTTATTATTTGTCAGTTTCGAGATGTCATCAATAAAGAAATTATTAAATGTTTGTGCTATAGTATCAGGGGCCGTTATAACTTGATTATTATATCTTAATCTATCAATTTTTTCAGGGGGATTATTGTTTTTATTTTTATTTATTATTTGCCATATTGCTTTAGGTTTGTTTGTGGCTGTTTGTATATAATTATTATTTTGCGACTTTTGAGTAAGTTTTACAATTCTTTTAAACTTTTTTGAATAATTATTAAAGTTACCCTTATCTGACTTTTTACCTGAGAGTCGATATATTTTAAGAAGCATTCTTTTACGAAGAGAACATATTTTTAATCCTTTACTAAGCCATTTGGTTTTGCGAATAATTGGAACTTTAATTTTGATGTTTGGAAAGCAGAGGTCATAAAAAAGTTTAAATACCTTATGGAATTCTTAAAAAGAAGCATTTGCGTCACTTTTCTCATAGCATTCAGTAAAATTTAGGGCTTTTAGACATTCAATAAATTTCTCAACATTTTCGGATCTAAAGTCTCTTCTGAATTTATACCAATGGGTTATTGAGTAAGTTTTTCTAACTGGACATGAGAGAATTTGTGCTGTATGATCAGTCAGAGCTAGTTCAATAACGCTTTGTTGACAGCCTCTAATATTATGTGCAATGTTATCAATGCACGTTTTACTTTGCAAGCAGGTTGGCTCATTTATTGCAAGTTTTAGGTTAAAGCTCTGTAACAAGTTTTCAAACTCTCTTGAAACAGGAGTGTCTTTCAGTCGATCAATATTATAATCACCACAAATAACAATTTTCTTAAATTTACTACATAATTTTGCTAGTAAAGCCGCTAAACGGTCGAAAAATAATTGTATACAATCTTTTTTTGTCTTTGGAGGTCTTTATATACATACGATAATCAATCCATGCTCTAACAATTCAATAGCCGAACACTCTAAAAGGTTGGGTATGCTTACAAGTTTTGCTTCCTGTATAGTCTTAAATTTATGATTATTTCGTACTAGGATACATGACCCACCATTTCTATTTGTTCTTGTGTAGTTTGCCGCTATAGTATAATTTGGAATATGGAGATGTTTTAAATCGTCTGCTATCATATTATGCTCGGTAACACATAGCACATCAATATGGTTATTTATAATATTATTTAGATTTACAGTAAATTCATCAGCTTTGCGTAATAAACCATTGATATTCTGGTGAAGTATATGGATTCTATTATACACGAAAAAAAATATTATTAGACTTATTATGTACTAAGTTTTCCAATATACCATCAGCATCTGTTACTTGTTTTTCTGTATCTGAACTTATATCTAGGATAAGGTCTTGTAAGTCACAAAATAATATTCAGGCCTTTATTATTTAAACTTCCATTTCTTAAGGTATATGTTTCGTAAGTGAATGGGAGATTAAGGTTGGAATCCAATAGATACGCATATTTATATGTCTCAATATCCATGTATAATAAATTATTAAAGGTATCGATTCTACTGTTGATCATAACATTTTTATTTACCATATACTTAAAAGTCGGCAGACATACTAAAAAGTTCGTATGGGTTAGGGGTTGTAATTTTTCGCGAATGAAAGTAACTAATTCTATATAATTATGCGTCCTTCTGAAATCCTCTTCCCCAACATAAATGACACAGTAGTCTGAACCTGTGAAATCTTGCACTTTTTTATCAATATTATCAAGCAGTATCTTCAATCCACAGTTTGGCATGCGATAGTGACATATGTTAAAATTACATAAATTAGTTTTTTGACAAATTGTGTATAGTCTATTCGATGTTTCACTACTTATAATACATAAATTATTCTTTACTAATGACGACAATTGGTTACATTTATCAATATTTTGTGACGTATATTGCGACGCTTCAGTTCTAGAATGTTCAGCAGTAGCAGACGTGCAATCAGGAACCTCGAATATCTGGGAGTTATTTGACGGCTTGTTTGAAGGAATAATTTTATTTCTCTTTGGTGTTTGTATTTTCTTCTTTAAAGGACTACTGGTAACTTTTTTATACATTTCATTTTTCTTCACTAAGTCAGCATTAGCTTGTTTTAAAGAGCTATTTTCCACAGAGATAATCTCAATTTCTTGATGCGCGCTTCTTAACTGAGACTTCAGATCCTCAATCTCAGTTTTAAGAATATCTATTTGTTTATCTTCCTCGTCTTCTGACATTACCGGCATACTATTTGTTGTATCATTGAATGTTTGAGAAATAATTTCGCTGGTGTCATTAGTAGGTTCTGATATAGTGCGCATGCGACGGAATGTGATATTCTCGAGGAAGTTCATGATTATTTTACTCTAAATAATCACAAAAAGTTGACTGCGGTTTACCAGGCTCGAACTTGATAGCTTCTTAGAACACCACGTCTCATTCTATTCTATTCTATTCGATGTTATCGCTCTCGATCAGAGGGGTCCAATCAATGTTGGCGGCATCACGCTGCAAAGCCTCCAGATCTATGCCTTTGTAGTTACGGAGATATAAAAACTGAGATTTACGCTTGGGAACACGAATGCGATATGAGAGATATATGAGATCGTGGTATGAAAAAGTAGCCGTAAGTTGACCATGGTAAGAAACATTATTAGGAGAGGAGACGATCATAAGATCTAGGAAAGAGGGTGTACAGTTAGGAAAATAGTGAGTTGCAGAAAGAGGCAATACTTGAAGATTGTAAGAAGACAAGAGTGAAAGGAGCTTAAGGGAGCGAGAGTCATTTTTAATCAAACAAGTATTAAAATCACCCATTAAAATAACGTGCTCGTACATGGGGCAAAGATCGCTGAGAGTTGAATCGAGGGAACTGAAGTAGTCAATGTGAAGATTAGGACTGTAAAGCACTGCTAGCAAAACTTTTGTGTGATGAACGGTAACTTCAAGAAACAAGTATTCAGCCGACTCAGAATACCTTGAAGGAGATGAACTAACCACCCTGTAAGGTAAATCAGCACGCAAATAGATAGCAATACCTCCTCCACCTTTGCCGGTCCTATCGTTGCGGATCAAGACGAAGCCGGGGAGTGAATATTGAGTAGAGGGGAGAGACGGCTTCAAAAAGGATTCCGATATCAAAAGCGCGTCCAGGTGAGCACTACTAAAGGATGCCAGAAGTTCAGAAAAGTGGCCAGGAACAGTCTGAGCATTTATATGAGCAATATGCAGATTCTTAGGGTCACTGGAGAAAAGAGAGGAGATTTTATCATTCAAAGTAAGAGGTAAGGAGGAGACACCATCCGCAATAACAAAACTAGTAGATGAAGAGCACGAGAAGAAGCTGTCGTTAAGATCAGCTACGTCATCCATAAATATACCAAAATTATAATATTAATATAAAAATAATATAAATATATAAACTACAAGAGTATTATAATAACTTAAATACAAAACAAACTACACTAATTAACTATAGATTTTCCTTTGAGAAAAACCTCCCCCACTCGCTGGTATATTGGCAGAAATTTTACAATAATAAACCAAGTTACACAACAGAATAGGAAAAAAATAAAATGAAAACATCGCACTGTACGTAGAATGGAACGTGACACAGGCGGATGGGTAGGAGCAGCTGTGACACTGACTTTGACATCCGTCATACTGTCAATTTTGAGAAAAGATCTTTTAGATCTATAAAGACTCCAAAAATAAAAGTTTACGTACATACCGGCACTAATAAAAATGAAAAATAAAATGATTAGCAGTGAGACGCTTTAAATTACTTATTTAAATACCGGCCCATTAAGATTGTTAACATACAAAACGGCCAAGTTGAGAAGTTGTGCAGTAAATTGACTGACAAAAACAATGACGAATGTGTTACTTGCGCAGACGCGTCTTCCTCGTTCTCTTAGCAGGAGTATCCAAGGTTGCGGCTTTAGGAGATACGGGTTCTTCAGATTGCGCAGAATCCCCGGTGTCGACTGAACAAGACGGGAATTTGGCTATCAGATCGTGAAGTTTGCCCGCCGTTTCGATCTTTCGGCGGGATTTGTCTGGGCAAATAACAACAATCTTGCCTTCCATGGACCAACAATTTGGCATACCGAAATGCTTACGAGCTGCTGCAAACACACGATGCCGAATTTGTGTCAAGAACTCGGAGATGGTGATCCCAGTACCTTTGAGAGCTTTCTTGCTTTCCCACACCAGTTGCCGGTGCTCCATTTTGAAGAATCGTACTAGTATGGGTCGGGCCTTTTGCTGTGAGAATCGAAGTCTATGACAAACATGGATAACATTCTTATCATTACATACCTCTGTCAATTTAATTTGGTTGGATATGATGTTGTGGACCACGTCGAGTAACTTTTCATTATCTTTCTCTGGGACACCATGGAACAGCAGGACCTTTCTTCGCATGATGGTTTCATGCCTATCAAACCCAGCAGCCAGCAGATCAATTTGAGTTTTTAACGTGGAAAGTGCTTTACAGACAAACAGCTTAAACTCTGAGAACTCACGTGCAATGGAAGCGATGTCCGGTGAAGGTGAAGTGGTACCAGTGGTAGCCTGCTGCAATTTCGCTTCATATTCCTGCATCCGGGAGCAAAACAACTGCTCGAGGTCCTCCATGCTGGCAGCAAGTTTAGTGTCCATATTGTGTGTGTGAAAGTGAACCAGGAACAAGTGCCACAGACTTGATAACAATAGATAGCGGGTGTGGGGGGGTCTACTATAAAATGAACTGATTTATTTCATTAAATAATGTAAATTACTATATTTTAAAATTATTTTATCAAGAGCACACAAAAATTTATGTTAGTTCTATGTCTACCCACAAAGGAAAAAATTGTTCTATTCTATTTTATCATACCTACTTATATAGTGTCTCCCGCTTCGATGGCTTGTCTCCATACGATTGGCCGCCAGGACCTAACTTTGGTCTGCAGGACTATTACTGATAATAAATGGAGTGAAAGTGCTTACCGGTGGATAACCACAATTTGCAAAACCAACATAATGGAAAACAAATACTAAAATGAACCGATTGTCCCACATGTCTGTGTACAATTATTTCTTTCGCTGAACTGAATCAAATTGGCAAGTTTTACTAACAGGCAATATTTTATTACTTTGTAGACTAATTGGGAGGCGAATTAATTGGTGCTTGATATGGGTAATTAAATGCACCAGCGGAGCTCGTGTGCGCGTCAGGAAACTTGGTGGTCGTCACCTAATTTGAACATACCGGCCAATCATTATTGCAGCCGAAAAACATCCACTTCTGCACATAAGCCTCCCCCAATTTGGGGTGGGTTTGCCATAATCGCCACACTTGCCAGGTGGGTTGACGATCGCAGTATGGTGGTAAAATGCATAGAAAACGCTGCTGCCCATTCTTAAGTAAGTCCCTTAGTCGCCTCTTACGATACCCACGTGAAGAAATGTAATGCTGCTATACTTTACGTCCGGCACCCCAAGGAACGTTTTGTATTGTTTTGTAATTACCTACGTGTTACATTTATAGTATACTAGCTTTTGCCCGCGGCTTCGCCCGCGTGGATGTCGGAAATTAACGCAGGAGGACGTACTACTGCGGTAAGAATATATTAATCCAGGTTATATTCGGCTCGCTACCTGTCTGCGTCTGGGCGCTCCTTGCGGGGCTCCGCATCGCTGCCAGTGCGGTGAAGCTGTCGACTGCCTCGGACACGATGGCCTCTCTTGCAATAAGAGCGCAGGCCGTTGGGCTCGGCACGCCAGCATTAATGACATCCGCCGTGCTCTTGTCACCGCCGGGGTGCTAGCTGTTTTACAACCACGGCACGCGACGATGGGAAGAGACCAGACGGAATGACCATAATGCCCTGGAAGGTGGGCAGGATACCCTTGCGCCATCCCACCTTCCCTGTACGATGGGATGCGCTGGGGCGGCTGCTGCAGGTGCGGAAAACCTCATGGCGAAAATATTCCAATCTCATTGGAAGTTACATAGTTGAGCCGTGTGGGGTTGAAACATTAGGGCCAGGTAATCCGAGTGCCCACTTTGTTTTTCAAGACATAACCAGGCGGTTGGTCGACTCTTCACGTGACCAGAGGGCTGGCCTATTTTTTGGCCAAAGAATCAGCATTGCCATACAACGTGGCAATGCTGCCAGCCTTTTGGGAACTTTTGCCATTGACAGCGATGTAGACGAGCTTTTAGAATCCCTCTGATTCTTTTTCTGTTTTTATGAACTTTATATACTTGTACATAATATATTAATTTTCGTGTTAAATCAGGAATTGTAAAATATTTAAATAAAATAAAATATAAGGTTACCTATAGGTATGTATAGGTAATATACAGGAAGATTTTTTAGTCACCGTCCAAATTATGATATATTAATATTTTACGAAAATCATTTAATACGTGTTTTTTCTTTTAGTATCACTCAATACAAAAATATTGAGATATCACAACACAAAGTTATCTATAAAAAGTTGATGATTCTGGACACCGCCGCGCGCTAGGTAATAGTGCGGGCTATTACCTAGTGCGTATGCACCGCGCTAGGTATTGATATCGAAAATTAATTGAAAACAATAAACAAAGTTGCAAATTTTCCCTTCATACTCTCACGGGCGGCAAGTGTAGTATTATTAACGTTTAACTTACTGACCACGCAGAGCGGATAATTCTTTCGAGAAAATAATTTAACACTTTCACAGCGGAGCGTTTAGAGCGCCCGCTTGATCCGGTACGCGGGCGATTTTCTGCATAATGAAGAATGTTACTAGGTATGCCAAATCGCTTGAAATTTTGCCTCAGTAAAGCCTGTATGTATATAAATACACTAGTTTTTGCTGTAGTAAAAAATACCTAGTAGTTTTGATTTTATAGGCATTCAAAGTTTCGAAAAATATCGAGTCCCGCTAACAGTCACGTGACCGCTTGTGACGTCATGTCACAACGCGCCGCACGGGCCGCAGCCCGCTTAGTATCGATTAGTGGTGGGTCGTTGTCGAATTTTTGACGGACGAAACGCAACCGTTCTTCCGACGACGAAAACGGTTGCAGAAAACGGTCGTCGTCGCAACTGGTTTGAAGAGCCGTCTTCAAACCAGTTGTTGCGACGACGACCGTTTTGTAAAAGACGAAACTTATCGAATATGGAACAGAATTGAATTGCCTTTTCGTTGCGTGAAATAGTTGCAGTTTCTTCCAAAGTTACAACTACTAGTTTATAAATGACCAATTACACAACTGACCAAAAAAAAAAAAAAATGTAAACAAACATATGACGCGCTCACCGGCTCGTATTCCAAGATATTTATTTACCTACTAGCTTTTGCCCGCGGCTTCGCCCGCGTGGATGTCGGAAATTAATGCAAGAGGACGTATAACCGCGATAAGAATGTGTTATTCCAGGTTATATAGGTAATATAGACTCTGTGTGCTATTTTCAATCCAGATCCATTCAGCCATTTTTGTGTGATTGAGAAACAACAACCCAATCATACATATTTTCACATTTATAATATTATTTGCCCGCGGCTTCGCCCGCGTGGATGTCGGAAATTAATGCAAGAGGACGTACTACCGCGATAAGAATGTGTTATTCGATGTTTTATATAGGTAATATAGACTCTGTGTGCTATTTTCGATCCAGATCCATTCAGCCATTTTTGCGTGATTGAGAAATAAACACCCAATCATACATATTTTCACATATATAATATTATTAGTAGTAGGATTATAACTCATATTACTTAGGATTCATAGTTTATGAAAACATCATGTGTGTTGGTGTTTTTAAAATAAAAGTAATAGTATTCAGAGTAAGAAGACTGTGACATAGGGCTTGGTTTAGTTGAATATAAGTCTTCCTGGTTTTTCTTAACGCTCCTATTTTACCTATACAGACACTCAATCATTTACCAGACACCGAACTTAATTATAGGAATAGTACTTTTGCCAGTGGCTTGGCCCGTATAGCTGTCGGAAAATAACACCCGGGAACCTACTACCGGGATAAAGTATTTTTAGTAAAGTTATTTTGAGTATAATGAACACACATGATATTCGTAATTACTTTGAAGCCAAAGTAATATGAATTACAATCCTACTTATCCTGTACTACCCGGCCCCTGCCAACGCGCTCTGCGCCCACTTTTTAAATCTCTAATATCTTCTAAGATATTCATTTAAATTACATGCTGTAAAGGGCCATATTGATCTATATTAAATGCACAATGTATTTAAGGTACTTAATTGGATAAGGATTAACGCTGTATTGCTTAAAATCGCTTCGTAAATAAGCCCTTATTTCTCGTAAAAAGTAAAAGATAAAAAATGGTTATTGTGGGTTATCCCTAAGAGATAGATATATACCATTGAGGACATTTTTGTAGGCCTTTTTAAGGTGTACAATACTGTAGTACATTATTTTGATCTATTTCGTAGGATTCAGCCAGGGTTTTACGAATTTTGAGACGTATGTCAGCGTAGTTTTCGAAGATAGTTATTTTTTTCTAAAATAAAAGAATCTTTCGAAAATAAAAATAGCCTAAGTTACTCCTTGTTACATCAGCTATCTGCCAGTGAAAGTCCCGTCAAAATCGGTCCAGCCATTTCCGAGATTAGCGGGAACGAACAGACAGACAGACAGACAAAAATTGTAAAAAATGTTGTTTTGGTATATGTATCGTGTATACATCCATATACACTTAGTAAAAAGTGGTTATCTTAATATTAAAAACAGACACTCCAATTTTATTTATTTGTATAGATGTATATAGATTATCCCAATTCAACATGCCGGGCGATTTTGCACTTAACGGCTATAAGCTTACACAGGTTTGACCGTCGCATCACGAACAACAGTATAGAAAAGTAGTAATAAAATATAGACTCTATACCATTGACAAAAGGTTCACTTTTAACTGTAAGAACTGGTTTGTGAACGAACGCGGTATACTAAGGACGACGTCGCGACGAGTGTGATAGTTGAATCAATGCGTTCTCGACCGTATTCTCTTAGCAGTAAAATAAAAAATCGCATCAAGTAATTCGAAGACTGGTTTGTGTAACGAAAACTGTTTCGATCCAAGACTTAAAAACAGTTTCGTCGTCGTAGTCGTCGCAGAACATAAAACGGTCTTTGGAACGGACGGACTAAGGACGACGACGCACGGTGGATCGAAAATCGGCTGTAGAAGACATAGGATCTCGATTTCTTAAATGTTATTTTTTTTGCTGGAAATGACTTCTGCTGATCATTACTATGTACAAAAATGACACCCGAGTTAATTCTGCCCAAAAACAAAGGAAATATATTTTTTTTACGAAAAATTTATATGAAGCTAGTATGTAAAATCCAATTATCTCCTAAACGGCATGTTTAACCGTAATATCCTTGGAGGTGGTCATAGTGCTAATTATTTATGATTTTTTGGTTGCCGATTTGACGAAAAATTTAATGCCGTTTTTTTAAAAAAATCGTCAAAATATTTTTATTTATTTTTACATGTAAAACGATCCCTTTTAGTGTCCAAGTTAAAAAGTTCGATATGTTATTAACCCAAATATTAAGAACACACAAAACAAGAAAAATTAAATTAAAAAATTGCTGTTTTTTTACACATTTTTATTAATTTAAATAAAAAAAGATTATCAAACTCTTATTTAAGTAACATATAAAGTTATATTATATACAAAATAATTTAATTTAAGGAATTAATACTAAGCATTTGTAAAATAAAGTAAAATAAATAAAAAAAAGACAAAATATCATTAAATATTACAAAAAAAAAAACCTAAACAGACTCAAATACAAATTTACAAATAAGTACATATGTAATTTTTTTACAAATTTTCCTTATCACTCTCGTTGTCAGACTCCAATTCTGAGTCAGCATCCAGATTGGATATATCCAAAAACTCGAACTCAGTTTCCTGAAATTGAATTAAGTCGAGAGTTTCAGCAAAAAAGCTCTGCTTTTTCAAGGCATCTAACTTAGGCCTTTGTGCACTTAGCAAAGGATCCGAAGAAACAACAAGCATATTTAAAATGTCTTGATTGGAATCCTGCCTGCTTCTTTTCCGCGAATGATGTTCTCGAAACCTCCTGAAATCGAGACTCTGAGTCTTCTTCCGAGAGAGTCCCAATCGGCACAATATTATTTTTCTCAATTATGTCAGCCCCATGGATTAATAATTTATGAACGGTTGACGACATGTAGTACCAGTCGCATAATAATACGTACTTTTCTGCTGTTTTGCGGGCATAATCTCTAAATTTTATTATATCGACCTGCTCTCCAGATGTAATTGCTTGTAAAATTACAGCAAATCTTTTGATGAGGTCTTCATCCAAACCGGTTATAGCTGCGGTTTTATTAGGAAACTCAAAGAATTTTCTTGCAGTATTCCCGTCATTGGTGGTTCCCAAGCCTTGTTTTACTATATCAATCAACAGATTGAGCTCATCTTTGAATTTATTTTGAATTATTTTCTTCCTTGTCTGTAGCATTTCTTTGTGCTCATCACTTCTCGCTGCCCACCGTTTGAAGTCGAGCCTGTATGCAATGTGTAACAGACATATCATACAATTTATACGGGCGTGTAGGGATGACAAGCCAAATTCATACAGGTCAGAACACACAATTTTTGATGTTACAGCATCTAAGCGGTTCATTTCTGTAGGTTCTGCTAAGCACAGGTAGCACGATGCATTTGATCTAGCTTCAGAAAGGTAAGTGCAAACTTTAGCGTCGATCATCGTCATCATTAGTTTATGAGTCACCCTATTATTATTATTGCACTCTGTGGGGATAAGGGCCTCAATTTCTTCATCCATTTGTTTTTTCAGCTCAAGGACAACTGCTTCACTCTCCTTTACAAAAGTAAACTGAACTGGACGACAATACAAAACTGAGCATGGTTTTGGGTTCGTCCATAAGATGTTGTCTCCATCTGTCAGTTTAAGTGGCACCAAGGAGGTCATGAAAATGCTCGAGTCATCTTCCTCACCCTCCATTTTCTGCTTGTATCGGCTTTGGTTAGAATCACCATCAAATCCCCACTTGGATATCAGCTTCAACTGCTTGTTATGCTCTTCCTTAGAAAGGCTTTGAAGGATTCTTGTAACTGTGATATCAAGTAAAGCTTGAAGTGTAATCCTAGCCGATGAATCAGTAACTGTCACTGATTGCTTCGGAGGGTAGCAATCAAGCTTAGTTTGTTGCACTTTATAGTAAGATGGATAAATATCCTTAGCACCTTCCCGAATGGCACCCTCTCGCAACGTAATATATTGCCACTTTGAGAGTTTTAGCGAAAGAAGCAATCCAAGCGCCATTTCTGACGTAAATATGATTGTTTTCGCTGGTTTCTTAAGCGTTTCATTTAATTTAGCGGCTGCTTCAGTATTTTTCATCATGTATTCGATGACGGAGGCGATATCTCCATGCCCTTCTTCTTTTAAACGTGCTGCAGCTGCGTATGCCAATTCACTGGAATCTTCGCCTGTGTGTTCATCAGATCTTCTCTTTTTTTTGTTTACTTCCCAGATCTTCGAATGGTTTACGGGATCTTTTCGTCATTGTTCCAATGGACGTTGATGTCGACGGTTCTGGAGAGACTGAGGGCGCTCTTGGTATCTCATCAACACTTGGTTCTTGATTAACTAAAGTTTGCACAAAACTCGGCCAATCAATATTTGCTCCCAACCAATTCTCGTACTTTCTCCTGAAATGATCAAGGAATCGGTTGGATTTCTGCCACCTTTGTAAAGCGGCTCGCGTAAATCTCCGACAAAATTCTTTGAGAACAACATGATCTTCGTCAGACAGGCAATCGCCTATGCGGGATACAACTGCACTGAACAATACTTCATGATCAAATGAAGTACTCTCACTTCGTAGAAGAACAAACAAGTCTAAATTCGTGATTAAACTTTTCATTCTAAGATTTTATAGTCGCAGATTTAGTGTTAGCAGTTACACAGTTGTGAACAAACTAAATTATAAAACAAAACTGTAGCCCTTTTATTGCAAAACGCCAATAATTAGGTAACTACCCTCATTAGTTATCTTCTCATTAGCTAATGAAAATTTAGAATTGTCACTAACTATTCTTAGAACTCATAGCACTGCTAATTAACAAATTAGCTTACTTATCAGGAAAAGTTGAATGTAATCCATAGTTGGCATTGTCGTGAGATATTGAAAATCATTAAATCACCTATAAAAACTCATTAGAAGACCTAATCAGTGTAGTTACTTAATCACTTCTTTTCGGACTCATTAGAAGAATAAACAATTGGTAATTTGGTTGTATGAAAAGTTTTCAAACTCATGATGTGTTGATAAATATCTAGCTCAAGCATAGTTGTCTACGTGTGGGTGTACTATAAACCTCTGCCAACTCCTTCGGAAATATAGGAGTGATGCTATTTTATGTTACGTGTAGTTAAAAGTCCGTGTTCTTCAACATAAACACTAAAAGGAATCGTTTCATATGAAAAAACAAATGAAAATATTTTGACGATTTTTAAAAAAAAAACGGCATGAAATTTTTCGTCAAATCCGCAACTAAAAAATTATAAATAATTAGCACTATGACCACCTCCAAGGATATTATGGTTGAACATGCCGTTTAGGAGATAATTCGATTTTTCATACTAGCTCCATACATTTTTTTCTTATAAAAATTATAACTCTTCCATTTGTGCACATATTTACTTCATATGACATTTTATAGAACAGCAATGATCAGCAGAAGACATTTCCAGCAAAAAAAATAACATTTAAGAAATCGATATCCTATGTCTTCTACAGCCGATTTTCGATCCACCGTGCGACGCGACGCGACGAGTGTGATAGTTGAATCAATGGGTTCTCGACCGTATTTTCTTAGCTGTAAAATAGATAATCGCATGTAGTAATTCGAAGACTGGTTTGTGCAACGAAGACTGTTTGGACCCAGGACGTAAAACGGTTTCATCGTTGCAAGTCATAAAACGGTCTTCGGAAAGAGTTCGTTGTCGCAACGCCCACGACTAGTATCGATCAAGTCGCCAGCGGTTATAGTAGGTGTAATAGCTTGCGCAGTATTTTGTTGTGTTTTCGTCCGCGTATTACGTTAATAGTCTAATAATAGTAAATATTATTCGATTAATAAAATGGATGAAGGATTCGAAAAAGGGCAATCGGATAATCTACCTAAAATAGACGGATTAATGGTTGCGCATTATTTATCAACAAATAGTGATTTCGTTAGCGCCGAAATGCGAGGAATAAAAATGCAAAGGCAAGTAAACTTTCCTTGCTACTACTTATGCTTAATAGTTTATCTGTTCTAAATTGTTTTATCAAAACAAATACCCAACTAATGTCGTAATGGAAGAATGTAACTCAAATAGTAGAAGTACCTACCTACCATTAAATTTTTACGTTAAAGACAACAAATATGTATTATAGTTTTGTAGCTATAGGTAGGTACGTATGTATATATAGGTAGGTACCGCTATTCTTAGTAAATTTAAATGAATACATTGTAATACATACCCGTAACTTCTAAAATAAGGGAATGATAAAACTAAAAAAAATATATGATGTACATTACTATGTAAACTTCCACCGAAAATTGGTTTGAACGAGATCTAGTAAGTAGTTTTTTTTTTAATACGTCATAAATCGTAAACCACAATTTACCTTTCATTCTCTCAACTCAAATATAAAATTTAAAAAAAAAAACATAAACATAAACCGTGAATACCTGCAGGTTTGTACGGAACTACGGAACCCTCGGTGCGCGAGTCCGACTCGCACTTGGTTGGTTTTTATTTATTTGTATTTTTTTCCTGACAAAATACGTAAGGCCATTTATTTTTATTTGAAACTTATTTCAGATCGGCAAGAGATCTATGGCGATGATGCTATTGGTTATGTTCAAGTAAAAAGTTAAGTTGTGTTTTGCCCTTGTTTTACGGTAGCGTCGTCGGCGCCTGCGTCTATTTACTTGTCAATTGTCATAACGATGCCATAGAGTTGGTTTGTTTGTTTGTTCGATGCCATAGAGTGTCACATATCTTGACACGCTAGGGTATAGACAAGTAACTTGATGCTACGTCAGGTACTGGCACGCTCAATGTATCATTCATGACATATTTTTTATTTATTTATTTTATTTTATGTTACTTTACACACATACGTTATCCTATTATAATTTATTTATTTCTGTATTCGTTCGTGACATCACAACACACTGGGTCCTATCAGAATACCAGCGCTGCGATACTTATTTTTAAATGTCGCAGCATCATGCTGAGATAGGGGCCCTTTGGCCTCGCACAGGACTTTCTGTTTTTTTTCTTTTAAATTTTGTTTTTTATTTGTTTTTGTTTTTTTTTGTTTATAATTGATTTTTATTTTTATTAAGTATTGTTTTTTGTGTAGTTTCTGTGCGTGTCCCAATAAATACTTTTTCTTTCTTTCTTTTCTTTCTTTCTAAAAAAGAGTAGGTGATGTATGTACGGTTAAGGCCGGGTGGCACCGTTTTCACCTGTTTTAGAATTGGTTTTTAATAGGCAAATTATTACGTCCAGAATCTGAAAAAAATATATATTTAAGATACATTCTTTCTCCTTAGATTGTACCCGATCAAAACACGATAAAATCAAATTTACTCGATAGAAAAAAAAGCCGAACTTACTTCGATTTGCAGTTTTTTAACAAGCCTAATTTCATTTTAAAGAAGTACTAATACTCCTATTTTTCTATAATTAATATCAATGTATAGGTAATTTATTTTAGAATCGATTGTACCCGATCATTTTTTTTCATTTAATTTCTAAAAAAAAATATCGATCGTTCAAGTGATTTTTGATCGGCGCGTCGCTTGCCAGTGTCCTGCGAGACGTTATCGAGGTGAGACCTGTGACAATTTTTTGCGCGCGCGCTTCCTTTCTGCTGCGTAAGTAATAATAAGAGAAAACAAAATAAATTGTAAATAAATATTGTTTTCAAGAATTTATTTATACCATAGTTGGTTAAGCTTTTGTTTTGTGTGTGTGGTTCTCATCGTGTAAATATTTGTAAAACTTTAAAAACAATATTGCAATCCAATGCAATATTATTATGACATAGAATAGAGCTGATCTGATGATGGAGCTGGAAGGTGTCCATAGGAACTCCGTAATTAAACAACGCAGCCCCATCGAGATTGGGCTCGTTTGATTCGTCTTGACGAGTACTTTGATACTATTATATATGGTAACCAGGGTTTGATGATGGAGTTGGAAGGGGCCATAGGAACTCTGTAATTAAACGACGCAGCCCCATCGAGATTGGGCTCGTTTGATTCGTCTTGACGAGTACTTTGATACTATATGGTAACCAAGGTCTGATGATGGAGTTGGAAGGGGCCATAGGAACTCCGTAATTAAACGACGCAACCCCATCGAGTTTGGGTTCGTTTGATTCGTCTTGACGAGTACTTTGATACTATTATATATGGTAACCAGGGTTTGATGATGGAGTTGGAAGGGGCCATAGGAACTCTGTAATTAAACGACGCAGCCCCATCGAGATTGGGCTCGTTTGATTCGTCTTGACGAGTATCTTGGTAGGCGTGAATAGGAAGAGGTCGAAAATTATTCCGCGGCAACGTACTACCGGGGTAAAAGGGACCCAATATGATAATCCAGATTATAAACTATCTTGGTGCCAAATTTCATCCAAATCTGTTCAGTAGTTTTGCGTGAAAGAGTAACATACATCCATCCATACTTCCATACACCCATACTCATAAACTTTCATAATAATATTAGTCCAGGTAATAAACTATCTGCTTGCTAATTGGAACGAAGTTTTGGAACGAAGTTTCTTATCGCGCGTTGTGAAAAGGGGCTAGACGGAAAAAATTCTCACGAAAAGTTGTAACGACACTTTTTAACCGACTTCAAAAAAAGGACGAGGTTTCTCAATTCGACCGTATATATTTTGTTGTTTGTATTTGTTTGTATGTTGTTGTTTTTTTTGTTGTGAGTAGAGAGAGAGAGAGAGGGAGAGAGAGAGAGAGGGAGAGAGAGAGAGAGAGAGGGAGAGAGAGAGAATATTTTTGTTGAGTGTATACAGGTTTTTTGTACATAATAAATAATAAAAAAATTATAACAATTATGAATCCTGGAAAGGAACTTCGTTCCATCCGGGTGTCCCTTGACACCTCTAAAGTTTTTTTTTTCATTCAAATGCGTTCAGTAGTTTTTGCGTGACAGAGTAACAAACGTCCATCCATACATCCACACTCACAAACTTTCGCATTTATAATGTTAGTCCAGGTTATAAATTATCTGCGTGCTAAATTTCATCCAAATGCGTTCAGTAGTTTTTGCGTGACAGAGTAACAAACTTCCATCCATACATCCATACTCACAAACTTTCGCAATTATAATTTTTTTTTTGTTTTTTGTGTGACTAAGTCTTTTGTGTAAGTTATTTGGGTGTTTTGTATTATTCCAGGTTATAAACTATCTGCGTGCTAAATTTCATCCAAATCCATTCATTAGTTTTTGCGTGAAAGAGTAACAAACATCCATTCATACTCACAAACTTTCGCATTTATAATATTAGTCCAGGTTATAAACTATCTGCAGGCTAAATTTCAACCAAATGCGTTTAGTAGTTTTTGCGTGAAAGAATAACAAACATCCATCCATACTTCCATACATCCATACTCACAAACTATCGCATTTATAATATTAGTCTTGTATTATCGTTTCTTCTGTGGTTTCTAATACTGTGGACATACTGATGTCGCTACACTATGACCTGTCTGTGCTACGCCCGCCGCGCCGCCCGAACTTTTGGCGCGCTAACGTGTTCGACAAGAAGGACGCGCGGGAGGCGCCCCGCGGATTTCACCGTACCTCACCCCCTCAAATCTGTATGAGTGTCGAATCACCTAGCCTTAAATGTAGAATCACGCCGGACCACCGCGTACGTTCCACACCTTATCATTGCAGTTTAGAATGCAATGAAAAAGATCAAGAACATACTATAAAAAACAACTTTTCTGGCGAATTGGTAGTTGTATTTTAACATTTAGGCACAACACATGATTTCCTAGTATTTGGATTGGACATTTTTAAAAGTATTTAGGTATAATTTCGACGGCACGGGCGCGCGACCGCGAGCGCACTGAGTGAGCCAGACTGAGCGTGTTGTGCGATGACGTCACACCGTCACCGGCAGCCTGCGTCGTGCGGTTACAACTTGTTATACTTCTAAATCGGAAACTAATTGATGTATCGAAGTAATTCTTTCACTAGTATTTTTTATTTTTGACAGAAAATATGGAGTGCTAATAATCAAAATTAGTTAACATTCTTCTACAAAAATAACGGACAGGAGTAGGTATATAGATAATTCTTTTTGTGTATGTAAAATCTACTATTGTATTTTATGGATAATAAATAAAAACAAATTATATTATTTATGTTTTTTTATTATATATTTTTTTTTTTAATGGTCATTTTTTCGAAAAAAAAAAGTCATACAGACTCCTTACGTCTATTCTAGGTGGTAATTCTTTACTGTGTGGTACTTTTTGAAGCACCGGTAATAATATAAAGGCACCTTACTAGGGTTCATTCCCGGGAATTCTCGAGCCGAGAATTCCCGGGAAATCGTTGGGCTTTGTTCCCGGGAAATCAAGCTCGAGAAAAGTCGAGAACTCGAGAAATCATGTACCTACTTATATAGAAATTAAATCGCCGTTTTATCTCGCTGCAAGCGCTCTGCGGCCTCGTTTTTACACATTCATTCGTGTTTCGACTCTAGCCAAGTATAGTTTACGTAGTGAGTGTTTCAAAGATTACGTGATAAATTGAAATCAAACAGGTACCTAAGTCTTTTCACTTTAATTGGCACATCATGGCTTTATTATTTATATTATTTTTATCAATAATATAATCTAAATATGATCTTAAATTGTACTATGTACGAGTACCTATCTGTTCTTTTCTATTATTTTTTAGTCAAACTTTAATACATAAAATAACTAACGATACATTAATAAAATTATACTACTTAATCTAATTATATTTCCTATTATTGTAAAACAACAACACACAAGCTTAGCTTTTAATTATTGAAATATGTTTTTCTTATGTAAGTAATTTTAAATTAATTAATGTGTCATTTTAAATTTGTGAGACGAATATTGCCAGTTGTGTTGTGTGTGTATCACTGTATATTAATCCAAGGGCTTATTATTAATTTGAATTGCGTTTGATATAGATTTTACCGAAACGTCACTATAACAGTAAAGATGCAAGCATCAAAAGTATGGAAATATTTAAAAAAAATAAGGAATCAATAAAAGTTTTATAATTAATCTGATACTTTTATTTGAGAGGACAACCACTGATTTTGTTGACATTATTGGAACCAAATAATATGAGAAAACGTACGTAAATGTAAATTTCTCGACAACCCGAGAAGCCTCGAGAAATTAGCTTCGAGAATTCTCGAGACCCGAGAAATTAAAAAGCTCGAGAAATCATGAACCCTACACCTTACAGTCAGGGCAGTAAAAAGAAGTCTCTTTACGTCCTCGTTTCCCAGTTCTGTGTTTGATAGTGTCGGCGCAAACTTTACAGACCCTCGTTACTTTTTCCTTCTTTTCTGTAGGTGGTATATTTTCTATAAAGTGTCTTCCCACTAATCTGGAAGTTTTGCCGACCAAGTGTGCTCCATGAGATGGACCTGCAGCATGAGTAGACCGACTTTCCACAAGGTCTTCACCACACCTCATCAAAAATTGGGAAAATCGCAATCGGCGGCGTACGGGCTGCTGTTTATTATAAATTACCATCGCGTTCACCATGGTCCTTGCTAATAAATGAAAAAACATTTTTTTCCACCATTTCATGCATTTTCTTTGCAGGCTATAATAGGACACATATTGGTCGTTGAGGTCCACACCAACTTTATTGTCATTGTAGTCTAAGACGCAGTCCGGTTTTATTTTTTTTGCTAAACCTCCTTTCGTTTTGACTGTCACCTCAGTCCAGGTTGCGGCGTGTTTTGTAGTCAGGTAGGGGACGTCCCGCTTGTCTCTCCATTTACACACGGTCATATTCCCGCGGTCACAGAAGGCCATTTCGTTTGTCTCCAGCGGCTGTTGTCGCCATTCTTGGGGCAAACCACGTCGGTTCGGCATCACAGTGCCGACAACGCGAGTATTTTTCAGCCACAGCAGGTCAGCAACAATTGGGCTGGTGAAGAACCGATCCATATAAATAGTGTGCCACTTTCCAAAGTATTGTTCACTTAGCTGGGTGACTATTTGCTCAACGGTTTTGGAGTCACCCACGTATGGAACCATAATATTCAAAATATAACCCGTCGCTGCGTTGCACAACATGTAAATTTTCATCCCATATTTGTCGGGTTTATCTTTGTTGAAAACACGAAAGTGTACTCTACCTCTAAAACCACATGTTCCTTCATCAATGGTCAATGCTTCACCTGGATAAAACCTGGTGGCATACAGACGACACAGCTCGTCAAAATATGGCCGCAGCTTGAAAATGGCGTCATAGTTGTTCTGGCCGCGAGGTATATACTGTGAATTGTCGTTTAGATGAAGACAGCTGTAAATAGCTCTAAACCGATCTCTATTAAAGGTGTCTTCAGACAGCGGGCGCGACGCGGCGGGACCGGGCGGCGACGCGACGCTGAGTAGTTGTAATGTACTAGATAGTATGGACGACTTCACACAGAGCGCTCGGCGCGACGCGCCACGCCGCCGCCGCGCCGCGCCGAGTCGGAATACAACTCAGAGGCCGGCGTGCCGCGAGCGGGGCGCGAGCGCAGCGTCGGCAGGACGGCGATAAATTGCAGAAGTATCACAAGTTTTAAATTGATTGACTGCGTCTTACATTTAATAACAGTTTTGTATGTTAGCTGATACGAGTAATGGATAGTGAATGAAAGTGAGCGATCGCCGACATTAGCTGTGATTGACTAAAACATTTTCATTACGAGTACAGTTTCAAACAACTAGCGCACGTGAATCAATTGAATTTGAACTTTATGCCAATGTGATTAGAGTCACACGACGCAAGCTTGTTTATTACAATGACTGTATCCTTTATTTAGTAAGTAAACTCAATTAATTTAAACTGAATAATTTGATATATTTAATCTAAGAAACCCGTTAAATCTTATTGAAAAGTCAAAAAAATTAAAACAGTTCGGTATAAAGCATAGGACCAATTTCCTAACAATTAAAATGATTTGGTTTTCTGTTTTGTCTCTGTAACTTTTAGATCATTCACATGACAAGACAGCGCGGCGCCGCACAGTGGGTTGCAAATCGCGAGATAAGAAAGGTAATTCATAATTACCATGTGATTTCAATTTAGTGAAACGAAATTTTGTGATTTTTAGACTGTCTTGGCTTATAGTATAAAAAAATATTGTGAACTTGACTAAGCATACTCATATTTAAAGCATTTAACCATAAAATTAATCATCAACATTATATATTTTTTTTAATTTTGAGGATTTTTAAAAAGCCACAAATGGTGGCGCAATATGAAGTATGTCAAAAAATTAAAAAATATAAAAGACCAACAAATATTATTTAAATTAAGTTACTTACCTAACATCGGTTTAAGTAAATACCTAATTGTAAACATTTTTAGATTCTATTTTTAGACAGTTTTTTAGATAAAAGACATGTTAAGATTGTTTACATTTAGTTAACTACCTAAACAAATGGAGTATAGTTAGTTCCTGTCCGACTGAGTTCGTGAGCGAAAGTGGTACGTGGAACTGATTGATAGATATTGGGTCGCATTTAACACTTTAGTTTAAAATTGTGTCTTGTTGTTATTATTACGTTTTTAGTGTTTTGTTTTTATTGATTTTGTTGTGATAAACAATGCCTGAATACGTGTACAGTGGTCGTGAAAACGGTAACATGTTGATGTGTTTAGAAGCCCGTGGCAAAGCTATTCCTTTTGCTTTGTGGATTTACCAAGACAGATTTTCAAAAATCCGGCATCCTTCTGAATCTCGCATGAAAGGCATGGAGTACAGTTTGACAAATTAAGCCAAACCTCATAAGATCGCAAAAGATTTAGAAAGGTACGTAAAATGCCTCAGTCAATTTCAAAGTATAACGGCTACTAATACGATTAAAATTCATAATTTTGTAAAGCGCTTGAGGCTAAGTTACAACAGCCGCACGGGTCGATGATATGCTGACCTGTGATATTAGTTAGATACTTCATTAAAAAATAAGAGCAAGAACGTTTCCACGTCTGAATCGCTCAACAATTTTTCAATGAATGAATCGCGGCGCGGCGCCGCTCAGTGGATCGTCCCCATACAAGAGGTCGGACATAG
This sequence comes from Aporophyla nigra, assembly GCA_947507805.1. Classification (NCBI taxonomy): domain Eukaryota; kingdom Metazoa; phylum Arthropoda; class Insecta; order Lepidoptera; family Noctuidae; genus Aporophyla; species Aporophyla nigra. Next base: position 14,017,295 of record OX382320.1, read on the forward strand.
AATCAAAAATTGAAAAAGTATTTAATTAAAAAAAAATAATATACAGTTGCATTAGCAGTTGTTTTTAGGGTTCCGTTGCCAAATGGCAAAAAACGGAACCCTTATAGATTCGCCATGTCTGTCTGTCTGTCTGTCTGTCTGTCTGTCTGTCTGTCTGTCCGAGTATGTCGCAGCCACTTTTCTCCGAAACTATAAGAGCTGTGCTATTGAAACTTGGTAAGTAGATGTATTCAGTGAACTGCATTAAGATTTTCACACAAAAATAGAAAAAAAACAATAATATTTGGGGTTCCCCATACATAGAACTGAAACTCAAAATTTTTTTTTTCATCAAACCCTTACGTGTGGGGTATCTATGGATAGGTCTTCAAAAATGATATTGAGGTTTCTAATATCATTTTTTTTTTAAACAATAATATTTGGGGTTCCCCATACATAGAACTGAAACACAAAAAAAAAAATTCATCAAACCCTTACGTGTGGGGTATCTATGGATAGGTCTTCAAAAATGAAATTGAGGTTTCTAATATCATTTTTTTCTAAACTGAATAGTTTGCGCGAGAGACACTTCCAAAGTGGTAAAATGTGTGTCCCCCCCCCCGTAACTTCTAAAATAAGGGAATGATAAAACTAAAAAAAATATATGATGTACATTACCATGAAAACTACCAACGAAAATTGGTTTGAACGAGATCTAGTTAGTAGTTTTTTTTTAATACGTCATAAATCGTAAACCACAATTTACCTTTCATTCAGTCAACACAAATATAAAAATAAAAACATTTCATTTCATAAACGATGATGACGAATGATGATGATGATGACCTGCAGGTTTGTACGGAACCCTCGGTGCGCGAGTCCGACTCGCACTTGGCCGGTTTTTAGGGTTCCGTTGCCAAATGGCAAAAAACGGAACCCTTATAGATTCGCCATGTCTGTCTGTCTGTCTGTCTGTCTGTCCGAGTATGTCGCAGCCACTTTTCTCCGAAACTATAAGAGCTGTGCTATTGAAACTTGGTAAGTAGATGTATTCAGTGAACCGCATTAAGATTTTCACACAAAAATAGAAAAAAAACAATAATATTTGGGGTTCCCCATACATAGAACTGAAACTTAAAAATTTTTTTTTCATCAAACCCTTACGTGTGGGGTATCTATGGATAGGTCTTCAAAAATGATATTGAGGTTTCTAATATCATTTTTTTTTAAAACAATAATATTTGGGGTTCCCCATACATAGACCTGAAACACAAAAAAAAAAATTCATCAAACCCTTACGTGAGGGGTATCTATGGATAGGTCTTTAAAAATGAAATTGAGGTTTTTAATATCATTTTTTTCTAAACTGAATAGTTTGCGCGAGAGACACTTCCAAAGTGGTAAAATGTGTGTCCCCCCCCCCCCCGTAACTTCTAAAATAAGGGAATGATAAAACTAAAAAAAATATATGATGTACATTACCATGAAAACTACCAACGAGAATTGGTTTGAACGAGATCTAGTTAGTAGTTTTTTTTTAATACGTCATAAATCGTAAACCACAATTTACCTTTCATTCAGTCAACACAAATATAAAAATTAAAAAAAAAAACATTTCATTTCATAAACGATGATGACGAATGATGATGATGATGACCTGCAGGTTTGTACGGAACCCTCGGTGCGCGAGTCCGACTCGCACTTGGCCGGTTTTTTTAATTAGATACTTTCTAGACGATCCACTGTGCGCCGGCGGGACGGGACGTGATCGCGCCCGCAGTGTGAAGGCTCCCGCCGCGCCGGCGTCGCGCCGGCGCCCCGCCACGTCGCGTCACGTCACGCCCCGCTCGCTGTGTGAAGACACCTTTATAAATTTGGCTGCATAAGGGGTGTGTATAATTTCCCTTGTGGACCAGTATGCGTCAAAGTTTTCTTTTTGCACTAGCGACATATGAATTATTATTGACAAAACAAGTTTTAGCTCTTCCAACGTAACGGATGTCCACTTATCAAGCATACTCCCTGGTTTCAGCCGTCCCTGTCTAGCCAGTTTGGTCTTCATTTGTGCAGCATACCGATTTGTTTCCGTTTTCAGGTGCTTCCAAAAATCATTATTGAAAAAGTTTGAAAAACAGTCCATTTCCGATGCATTTTCGTCTATGGGGGCTAAAACACGACTTACCTTTTCGAAAACAGGGTCTTCCAATGGACGTTCTCTTGGCACATATGTCCATCCATTGGCCTCATCCATTTCTCGAAGAGAAAGCATTTGCGAAGACCGCCCGCCGCGCCCAGTTGAGCGCACTGTGCGGCCGCGCTGACTACGACGCCTTCACGAGACCCATCGTTATTCCTCAACTCTATTAGACACCCCACGTCTAAACCATCATCCAACCTTTCTTGGCTGGCTTTAATATATATAATCGTCAGTCCGTGCCGCGCGCGTTACCGATCGGACGTGCCATGCGGGTCTAATTAAGTGCAGGATGAGTTCCTCTAAAGTAGTGAAATGTGCGAGCTGCAATGTCGTTATTAACGAAGTGTTAGCTTTCGTGAGTAATAAACTGGACATATTGGACGAGGAAAGCCTAAGTCGGATATGTACTAGTGCTTTCTCGGATAGTGATATTGTGGAAGCAAAAAACCTTCTATTTGATGCGATAATAACAACTTCCAAACGTAAGATTACAAGGAAGAAAGATGGGAAAAAGTTACGTGAGATCGAGGATATCATTAGCTTACTACAAATAACCGATCCTAATGACCGGCCAGTTTTTGTTGCAAAAGATTTGCAAAAATTACCGCCCGTACTGTTTGATCACGTAGATGTGACCAAACTGCTTAAAGATTTGTTAATAATGAGAAGTGAAATTGAAGAAATTAAATCACAATATGTAGCTGCTACTCAACTTGATCCAATCCGGAGTGACATAGCAGATTTGAAAAAGTTGACAAGTGAGAAAAGTCCCTGTTATTCTTATGTAAACACAAAACGACGAGGTGGAACTCATTATGATGGACAGTTGTGATTATGATAGCGGGCCGATGGGATTACAACATGTTCCTATTCCTAGCGGTAATATATCGGAACAACGTTCTTTCGTTTCTAAAAGTGAAACTATTTTACCGCCTACCCACTACTCATCAATATCAGCTGATCCGAACATGAATAGCACAAAGTTAATTAATGAGGATAGTGGGAAAGAGTGCGAAACCGGTTTAGGATCACAGCTGTGTATCGTCAACAACACTGTCTCGGGCCAGGCGACTGCATCGCAGAAAAGTGCTGATTGCGAGGTGCCCGGGACACACGGCCGCGGCGGTCTGCCAATCGACTTCCAAACCTAAAACGGTTGCTCAGATTGTAAAAGAAGGGGAGTGGACCGTGGAAAAAATCGAAAAAATCGAGGAATCGCTTTGTGGGAAATATAGGAAAAGCTGTTATGGAACCCACGGCCAAATTTAAGGCTGTTGATGAAAAAGTCGTCTTATATGTCTATAATGTGGATAAACAGGTGACACAGAGTGACATTACAGAATATATTGATGAAAAAGTCAAAATACGTGTGGATATTGAGAAAATGATAATGAAGATGCCCAGAACTTATAATGCATACAAGATCTTTGTTCCAAAACAAAACTATAATATTGTTAGGTTTTTTAAGAATTTCAGTATTTAATTTGATTTAAAAGTTGTTTTGTGGTAATATTTGAACACGTACTTGACCGGAAGTAATAGAAAATAACGTCTAAAATATAATGGATGTTAGGTTTTTAGAATAGCAGTATTTAATTTGATTTAGAAAGTTGTTTTTCTGGCAAAATTTGAACACGTGTTTGACCGGAAGTAATATTAAAAAAAAAAAAATTGCACTCCGGGAGTGCCGGCAGAAGTGAAAACTTGATTATTAACGTTGAGCATGTTTGATATTTTGGAATGGTTAGGGAATAATTTGTTGTTCAATTTCCATATTTTAAGCACTTTATATTCACGAATTTTACGAATACACAACAATGTGATCACTACACAGACGGTCGAGCCATCAGCTGTCACCATCCATGGATGCGCGTGGCACGCTGTAACATAGACGAACATTCGCGCAAGCGCCCTGCGCCGCCTAAACGAAACAGTAGGCCCAGGCATACATTTTCGCCGCGCCGTAGAGAGGGGATAGCTGTCTACTCTCCATCCGTCCTACGCTTTTTCGATCAGGTCACGTGTCCTGACGCGAGTTTAAGATTTTATACCCATTACAGAAAAAGTGCTCAACGCCGCTAAAGAAGTTTTCACTTCAAAAATTGAATGATTAGTTTGAGCGCCATCTATAATCGAGTTGCTGTCTTAGAAAAAGTTATTTGTTACAATTATTTAATTCATAAGTAATATTTATTTTATGGCTTATGCTATATTACGATTTTATTTTTTTAGAATTAGACACACTTTTAATGACATATATTTTACTGTAAACTCTTCGTGTTTAGTAGTTTATATTAGCGTCATCTATGATTCCATAACCATACTAACCAAGGCTAGCCAAGTGATTCGTATTCGTTTTAATAGATGGCGCTTTTCCAAATTAAAACCATCCGTCCTACGCTTTTTCGATCAGGTCACGTGTCCTGACGCGAGTTTAAGATTTTATACCCATTACAGAAAAAGTGCTCAACGCCGCTAAAGAAGTTTTCACTTCAAAAAAACGTATAAAAGATTATGGGCGGGATTGGGGAGGACAGTCTAGAGATGGGTAATCTTTATTCCGACAAGTGAATTGATTCACTTATTCCGACTCCGACTCCGGTACCGGTTCACCTTATCGGCTCCTTCGGTTCCGTTTGGCACCGGGACTCACTCGGTTATTTTGGTTCCGCGGTTCGACCAGAACATTTTATTCATTCGGATCTTTGGAATACTTTGGATCATTTGGCACATTTTGAATTGAACAGTTTACATTACAGAACTTACAGTAGGACATTTTATTTTATTTTATTCATACGATTTAAATTTCGGACAGCGTAAATTGTTAGGAAAGAAAGAAATGAAATAAAAATAATTTTAAAATGATGAATGATTTGACAAACGTAATGTTTATTATGTTTGTCAAATCGTCAGCTCTTGGACAATTTTGAACTCTAACTTCATAGTACCAAGGACGCTTATCATGTTGTTTCGTCGTGTCCGTGTCTTGTCTGTCTACCAACCAAACCAGTAGTAGGCAATAGGCATCGACACGACTCACGCACGACGCACCGAGTCACTGAGTGAGCGAGTGAGCGAGTAGTGATAAGTGAACGAGTCCGAACCTGCGCTCCGCTGCTCCGCCGCTCCGTCTCTCGGGACCGGATTCATTTGGTACCGCGGTGCCGATAAGGATTGTGAGGAGTCAATAAGGTTTCCGGATCCGCGTTCGGAACCGGCACCTTTGGATCAGTACCACCGGAGTTACCCACCTCTAGGACAGTCTGACTTCAGCTCGGGTCGGGTTTGGATAACCCTGGAGTGCTCGATACGTGTACTGTACGAATTAATTGGATTGTAATTTGTGAATTGTGGAAAAATATAATAATTATTAAAGAATAAACGACTGAGTGATTTTTAAGGTGAGTATTATTGTTCCTGTAGAAATGTTCTCACAATGTGCCGTATGAACTTATTTGCCTACTTGTACTTTGTTCGGTCTAGTTCTTTGGTATTGAAAGTAATTGCTAACAAGTCAGAAGTGGGATTAACTCATTTGCTTGCCTGATTTGAATAATTTTTAGGGTTAAGTGATTTAAATCAAGAGTCACCAAAACCACTTAGGTTTAAATCTAAAGTTATCTTTGCTTATACAAGTAGCCTTAATATACCTTAGATAGGATGAACATATTTTTATTTCGGCTTACATAATCTGTACTTTAAATATTTGGTAATTTATAGCTTTGATACATTGTTTTCTTGAGTTCGTGCCTTCATTATTTTATGTTGACTATATACATAGGTGCCTTTGTGTCTGAGTTGCAGAACAATGCCGCGTGATGGTAGCGCATTGCGGCGTCGATTATTGACGCCTGTACGATGCCGTTCGAGCCTGAACAGAGGCTCGCCCCGGCGTAGTCGTACCCCGCACGAGACCCGCGATGACCGCAGCCGAAGCCGGATGCGGAGCGCAGATCGAGAGCGGGAGTGAAGTCGCAGCCGCCGAGATTTGGAGCTCAAGCTGGAACGGCAGAGGGCTCGCATTCGTATGCTGGAAGAAGAGCACATGCGGCGTAGCCAGTCGCAACGTGCCAACCCCGGAAGGCGGAGCAGGAGTGGTGAGCGGCGGCCGTATCAGGATGAATCCAGCGATCGACGGGCCGTCAGTCCAGCGGTGCATAGCAGGCACCATGAGTAGGATATTATTGGGCATCCTACTCCACCTTCGTTCCTTCGGCTCACTCCGTTCGCCTCGTCACTCTCGGTGAAGTAGAATACCCAATAATATAAATGAAATGTTATGGTTTGACGCGTTTTTCACTATTTTAGTTCTAAAAGTCAATATTACCTTTGCCTTATTTTACCATAATACTCACTATTTTATATTGAACGACATCCATGGTCAGGTTGCTCGTACATTCGTTCCAGTTAGCGATTATGAGTTATAAAGGTTAATGTAATACTTCAATTGACTCATTATTAATTTAACCGTTTCAAGCAGTCATCATGAAATTTGTAAAACAACCACAATCGTTACATGTAAACAAACTTTATGTTCATTCTCAGGAGACTGGTTTTCGTCATGGTGAATTATTACCTAAATCGGTACGATGTATTATTTGCGGGCCATCAAATTGCGGAAAAACTAATTTATTAATTGGTCTTCTTATACATGAGAATGGTTTAAGATTTCAAAATGTTTATGTTTATTCAAAAACCTTGCAACAATCCAAGTACGTGTTTTTAGAAAAAGTCTTGCAACGTGTACCAGGCATTTCATTTCAGAAATATCATGAAAATGAACAAGTTCTGAGTGTTCAGACCGCAAAACCAAATTCTGTAATCGTATTTGATGATGTTGCTTGTGAAAATCAAAATAGTATGCGTGATTATTTTGCTATGGGGAGACACAAGTTCATCGATTGTTTTTATCTAAATCAGACGTATAGTAAAATCCCTAAGCAGTTAGTAAGAGACAACGCAAACCTAATCGTACTTTTTAAACAAGATGAAAGAAATATGAGACATGTGTATGAAGAACACGTCAACACTGACATGACATGGATTGAATTTCGGGAAATGTGCTCAAAAATATGGAGTATACCTTTCAATTATGTTGTAATTAATAAAGATTGTTCCAAAAACAAAGGATGTTATAGAAGTAAATTTGATACATTTGTAGTCTTTGATTAAGAACATGACTTTATACCTATATAAGGCTATAACCTGTCTGACATTATTATTCACCGTAAGACGCTTAATCAATTACAACCTGTTTTACCATTATGGAAAAATCATTGAAACGACAAATTGTTGATGCAGCAGAAGCAGTAAAGATAAAAGTACGAAAAATGAGAGATACTGAGATTAACAATAAACAAACACTGGAATCTGTTTTCAAACCTGTAACAGAACCTCTCAACATAATTGCTAATGCTAGTAAGCAAAGTCCTCTCCTGCGTGTTAGTGATGATTTTGCTGATGTTCCGTTTGTTAACGAAAAATTGCAGAAACAAAGAACTGGTAGCGCAGGAAGTAATGATAATAATGACGATGAAGACAAATATGAATCCGATATCAACAGTGACTCTTCTTATGAATCAGTAGTTGAAAGTAATCCAGACTGTGATACGTCCTCCTGGTCAGTGTCTTCAGAAGCGTTGGTAGATATTCCATTTGGAGTTAGAGCAGACCGCGGGAAACTGCTTTTAGGTTCTGCTTGCATAACGATCAACGATCAATACATCACCGTGGCTGGACGTAAATACCGAAATACACCTGGATTAAAACAGTTGTTGCTTAAGAAAGATGTAGACTTAAGTTTGGTTACAAATAGTGATATGGAAAATTATAAGTTGATGCTACTTGATACAAATGCACATCGTCGAGACTATGAGCCCAGTAAGCCAATAAAAAGTAATAAAGGACAAAAATATATGCAAGTTATTAAACCTCTTTTTAAACTGAAGAATGCAGTTCAGGGAAAGGGTCTACCGTTACTAAAAAAGTGGAGAAAAGACGTAGATTTAGTGTACTGGGATAATCCTAATGAACTAGTGGAAAGGTTGAAATTATTAATTGCATCTAGAGATGCTGGCAACACCGGATTAGATAATGAAATTATATCAATCATTGAAGAATTGCGTGAATGTAAGATTATAAATAAATAAATGTTTAAAAATCTGTTTATTTTGTCATCAGCCTCTCGATACAATACACCTTAAACATGAACGTAGACAAATTCGGACACTACATTCACAAAAGAATGCGTTTATCAGAGTTATTTGATTTTAATGAAAATGCATTGTTAAAATCAGAAAACGGAGATTTTGATTTAAAAACATTAAGAATGACAGGAATTACATCTCCAATAGAATCAAACGATGCTGTGAACAAGGATTATGTAGATCGAATGAATGCTAACACGTTAAAAGAATTTAATAATCTTTTTGTGAATAAGGATTATGTAGATCGGTTGAATGCTAATATGTTTAAAGAGTTTAATAGTCTGATTGGTACATTGCGTACTCAAATCATAAAAGATGCAAAGGGTACAGTTGAAGCTACTTTAAAAGCAAGGATACCTGAGGTTTCAACTCATTTGCAAGATAAGTTTTATACTAAAGCAGAGGTAGATAAATTACTTCAGAAATCTCCATAATGGTGAAACAGCAAATTGTAAATGAAATACACAAAGCGACACGAAGAAATTTCCCTCGACGTTCTGTTATTCTGAAAGGAATCCATGACTTATGGCAAGCAGACTTGATGGACATGCAAAACCTGAGAAAATATAACAAAGGTTATAATTTCATCCTAGTGGTGATTGACTGCTTCTCAAAGTATGCCTGGGCTGAACCGTTAAAATCGAAAAATAAATTTGATGTTACTCGTGCATTCAAACATATACTGCTTAGTAGTTGTAATAATCCTGTTAATTTACAGACTGATATGGGAACAGAATTTTATAACATCACTTTTCAAACGCTTATGAAAAAGCACAACATTAACCATTACTCATCGTTTTCTACTAAAAAAGCATCAATTGTAGAGAGACTGATAAGAACTTTAAAAAATAAATTATATAAATATTTTAGTTTCAGTGGAAACTATAAGTGGCTAGGTCTACCATTGGAAGATACACTGAAGAGATATAACAACACAAAACATCGTACTATTCAATTTAAACCGGTTGATGTGAATAAATGTAACGAACAAGTTATCAAAGAAAATATAAAAAAAATAAACAAATATGATTTAGTTCAGTGGAAGCCTAAATTCAAAGTTGGTGATTGTGTTCGTATAAGTAAATTCAAACATAATTTTGAGAAAGGTTACACTCCTAATTGGTCAACTGAATTATTTATTATAAAGAAGATAAATAAAACCTTACCAGTGACATATCACATAGAAGATCAACGAAAGCAAAACATATTAGGAGCTTTTTACGAACAAGAACTGCAAAGATCTAATTATCCTGATGTGTATTTGATAGAAAAGGTTTTGAAAAAGAAAGGAAATAAATTGTATGTGAAATGGTTAGGTCTAAGCAATGCAGAAAACAGTTGGATTGAGAAAGCTGCAATAATGAACTAACTATTATAAAACCATTTTCATTTGAAATCATATCATTCTAATTTGAGTAATGCAAGGGGGTGGACTAGTTAACAACATAATTAATAATCTACCATTCGAAGTGCACTTGCCAGGATACAATTATTGTGGACCAGGAACTAAACTTCATAAACGCTTGGCGCGAGGTGACCGAGGTGTAAATAAGCTAGACGAAGCTTGCTTGCAACACGACATTGCGTATACAAACCATACAGACGTATCAAATCGTCACAAAGCCGATTTACAACTACTTGATATGGCTAAACAAAGACTTAAATCAAAAGATGCAGGGAAAGGTGAAAAACTTAGCTCTTGGTTGGTGAGCAAAGTTATGAAAGCGAAACTAAAGTCTGGATCTGGCATTAAAACATTTAAAAGCTTAGTTTCGAAAATAAAATCAAAAATTAAGAAACTCAAACACAAAGATAATAAGACTTTAATAAAAGCAGCTTACTTAACCGCAAAAAAGTTATTTCCAAACATTCACCATCGAATTCGAGTACCCCGAGTAATACCCATACCAAAGACTGGAGGAGTTCTACCTTTAATTCCAATTTTCGCTGGTTTATCGGCTTTAGGAACTTTAGCTGGTGGTGCAGCTGGCATTGCAAAAACCGTTAATGATTACAAAGCAAGCAAACAAAATTTGCAAGAAACAGAACGACATAATAAAGCTATGGAGGCTTTAGTGTTGGGTAAGGGTTTATACATTAGACCGTATAAAAGTGGTAAAGGATTGTTTATAACATCTTCAAAAAACTGAAAAATATGTTACCCAATCGCCCTCTAACTGATGTAGACATCCGAAAGTATTCAAGAGACATTCCATATTTTCGGGGGGTCTACATGAAGGATCGACTACCTTCGAAGCCGAAAGAGATTGAATGTGGTATCGTTAACTTAGACGATTCTAAGAACGAAGGAACGCATTGGGTAGCTTATGCTAAAGTATACAATCACTGTCAATACTTTGATAGCTATGGAAATTTAAAACCTCCAATGGAATTGATGCAATATTTCAAAAATTGTGATGTGTTATATAACTACACAGGATATCAAAAATTAAACGCAGTCAATTGTGGTCATTTATGTCAAAATTATTTGTGGACTTTTTGGAATAAAAATGTATTATAAAATAAATGCTTTTCTTTTATTTCAATCATTTGCAAGATGTCACTCACTTTGTCGATAACTGGAGACTCGTCAGTGTTAACTACATACTATCCTAATACTTTACAACTAGACGGAGAGTATGAGTGTGCTTTATTGCACTTTTCAACATCTAATTCTATTCCAAACATTGATAAAAGTAATAATAAGTTCTATTATGGCTTTAATGAAGTTATTGAAGTACCGGAAGGCACTTATGAATTACAAGATATTAGCGATTATTTAAAATCCGAAATAAAAGATGCAGCGATCAAACTACGGTGCAATAATAATACTTTAAAAACTACAATATTCTGTACAAAAGACATTAATTTTATCAAAGAAGACTCTTTTAGAAGACTATTAGGATTTAACAAGCAAATTTTGAAAGCAAATAAATGGCATGTGTCACAGTCTCCAGTCAACATTCTACCTACGACCGTAGTCAGGATTGAATGTGATATTGTAAGCGGTTCATTTGTGAACGGTGAACCAAGTCATATTATTCACGAATTTGCACTTAATGTGCCGCCGGGATACAGGATCATAGAAATCCCAAAGAACGCAATATACTTTCCAATCAATCAAAACAACATAAGCTGCATACATATCAGACTGTTAGATATAAACAAACGATTAATCAATTTACGTGGTGAAGAAGTGCAGGTGTATCTACATCTTAGAAGAAAAAGATGATTGACTACAATAAAAATGTGTCTCAACAAGTAAAGAATATCAGTTCTGCCCGAGCTACCTATCGAAGAAGACCTCTCTCTAAGAAGAAAATAAAATTAACTAAAGACAATAAAGCGTTCCTTAGAGCGATCTGATTGTTAAAATGAATATCTTAGACGTTTTATCCACTCCAACTTACGATAATACTATAGAAGGAATCGAATTTCATTCGTACAAGCCGTACGTAACGAGTTTCAACAGGAACGATGAAATCCGCATTCCCATCAACCAACAGGATTTATACATACTTCCTTCAGCTAGCACACTATATTTAGAAGGCACTGTTATCGTCAGCAAAAAAGATACTAAAGACAAAGCTACTAGTATCAATTTCACAAACAATGGTCTACTGTACTTGTTCCAAGATATAAGGTATGAGTTAAACGGAGTGGAGATTGATAAAATAAAAAATGCAGGTATAACTACAACCATGAAATCATTAATATCAATGAATGAAAGTGAATCAAAAATGTCTAATGCTTGGGGCTGGAATATCGATGGAATAAAAAATATTAATGGTGGCAAATTTTCTGTTTCTATTCCACTACGTAACATCCTCGGTTTTGCTGAAGATTATAAAAAAGTTGTGATAAATAGCAGACATGAACTTATATTGTTACGAAGTAATACTAATTTGAACGCTGTAAAACTTAACACCGGCGAAATAGTGGACGACGTTCAGATCAACAAAATTATATGGCGCGTACCGCATGTTAAAGTATCAGACAAAGAAAAAATAACTTTGTTAAAACTATTAGAAAAAGATCGATCACTTCAAATGGTTTACAGAAATTGGGATCTGTACGAATATCCAGCTTTGCCTAAAACTACAAAACATACCTGGTCAATCAAAACTTCATCTCAAATAGAAAAACCAAGATACATTATTATAGGGTTACAAACAAATAGGAAAAGCAATGCAAGTTCGGACATGTCTCAATTCGATCACTGTCATGTTCGAGACGTAAGAGTGTATCTCAATTCAACTTATTTTCCGTATGAAAACCTAAATACGAGTTTTGCTAATAACAGAATCGCTTTATTATACGAGCAATACACCAGATTTCAACAGTCGTATTACGGACGTCGACCGGAGCCCATATTAAGCGAAAAACAGTTTAGAGATTTAGCACCGCTGTTTGTCATTGATTGCTCTAGACAAGCGGATAATCTAAAGACAGGGCCAGTTGTGGATGTGAGAGTAGAAATTGAAAGTGATTCGGAGATACCAGATCAAACTTCAGCATATTGTCTCATTCTGAATGATTGCATTGTTGAATACAAACCATTAAGTAACATTGTTAAGAAGATATCATGAAGTCGGACACCCTTATAGTGGAACTCCAAGGCTTTAAAGATTCTTTAAATTATTTTATTGTCAAAGAATTGGCCGTTGCGAGTCATGATCATACACAGACGTTCTTGGTGAAACCACCATATTCATTCCATTACCTAACACTAGAAGAAAAAAAGCAGGTGAGATGGTTAGAAAGAAATCGAGGAATTTACTGGAGTGAAGGCTACATAGACTACAAAGAGTTTAAACGCGTTATTTTACCATATTTAGAAAATAAAAAAATTATGACAAAGGGTTTGGAAAAGATTACGTGGATTAAAGAGTTATGTGCAAACTGTGAAGTGATTGACATAGGTGAGAAGGGATGTCCTAATTTTGCGACATTAAAAAAAAAGTTCTGTAAAAATAAAACTGACTTTAATTGTGTGAACCATAAAATGAATTGTGCATTGAATAATGCTGTGTGTATTAGAAAATGGTATTTTGATAATAATATGTCTGTATTTAATTTATTTATTTAATAATTATTGTGTTGAACAGTTAATTAAAAATGTCTATGTACTTAAGAGTGTTTCATTTAATATAATCAATCCCATATAACAAACTTTAAATTAGCTGCAGCAAAATGATATTCCTAATAAATTTTATTTCAAATATAGGTACTTACGGTATTCTGAACGTATTATTCTAATAAAAAAATCTGAAAGCAAATAACCTATATTTATATCATTACAGTAGAGCTAATTTAAAGTTCGAGTATTTATAAGTAATACAAAATAAAACATAATTGAACTATAAAATTTTTATTTTATTTATTTTACTTTTTACATTATTTACAATTATTACAAACTAATTATAACTATCTACCCAATAATAATAATAGCTGTCCCCACATAGTTTATTTAATGTTACCTACATACTTAACTTAAAAACTTGTGATGATTGAACAGTAGCCCAACTAGATTAATCAAAGAAATCTACATTACATATTTTTATATTTATTTATTTACTTTTACATTATTTACAATTATTACAAACTAATTATAACTACCTACCCTATAATAATAATAATAGCTGTCCCCACATAGTTTATTTAATGTTACCTACATAATTAACTTAAACACTTGTGACGATTGAACAGTAGCCCAACTAGATTAATCAAAGAAATCTACATTACATTTTTTTTAAATATTTATTTAACTTTATTATAATTTTTAGACTAGGTATGTACAGGATAAAATACAAAAAGTTAATTAGAATAAACTTACATATTTGTTATTTTAAAAATATATACATTCAAAACTTACACAACATAAAATCCACAAATGTTTAAACACTAAACAATAAGAAAGCAAATAAATGTTATACATACCTAATAATAATATAACCTAATAATTATAATATTACTTACATAATATATTATTGCTTATTCCTATAAAACTTACACAATATAGTAGATACTTACAAAATAATGACACCAGTTAATAGTTCATTAGTAATAACAACTGTCCCCACAAAGTTTTTTTGATATTTTATTAATTAACGATTGCGTCTCCTCCATAACATGGTCCACCGATTCAGTCACTATATACTGCGCACTTAAAATTACCACATCATCATTGTCACTTGCAGATTCTTGTTGATCGTTGATGTCCAACACTTGAACCTGGATCAGTCGTAATCCTTTTTTCTTCTCATTGTTTATGACGAATGATTGACAGGTAGGCAGAGATGACTTCTGTCTTACACACTCTCGTCTTGTTCTAGGCTTCTTGTTGACAGGTCCGCAGTCTTGTCTTGCTCTAGGCTCCTTGTTAACAGGCCTTTGTTGTTCTGGGATATGCCAGCTTAAACTCGGGGTGGGAAAACCTTGCGCGTATTGCGAGAAGTCGATAATATCTGGAGAATCACACATTATCAGTGATCTGAAACAACCGTAATAATAATTAATTATAAATACATAAAAGATGATGAATTAACGTTATAAGTATATAGGTAGTTCTACAATACTTACAATTCGTTTCGTTCTTATTCGACGTGATATGACCGCTCCGGCTGACTGTCTAATGATGGATGTTCTACACAATAATACGACTGTGGAACGTGGTTGTAATGAGACTCCATAAAGCCTTAAAGCGCTGTCATTCAATTTCAAGTTTCAACACGTTCGAGCTCGTGCACGAACACCTGTTCGGTGTCATGTTCTACACTGCGCGTGTGAACTTCGAGCCATGAGTGCTATGTCATCAAAAATGAACATTCCATGTTTTATCCAGTTGGAACCTGTATCCTCGTGCGCAACATGGTGCAAGCCCTGTGTGCTTTGTCATCAATCAGGAATGGAAATGAAACAGAAATTAGATCATAAAATATTATTTATTTCAGTATATATTTAGTAGGTACATACAGATAAAAACAATAAGTATAAGGGACACCAAGAATACACACATTTTAAAATTACATACATATAATACCGGTTATAATATTATAACCGGGTTCAAAAGTATCTTCAGTCGACACTATTTGAATTACATTACAGGAAAATATTATATTTCAAATTTTAAGATTAACAAACTTTTTATATTAGTAAGTAAGATAGTAGGTAGGTTATAAAATTATCTGACTTTACATTTAGAACGTCTTATGTTTTACAATAATTAAAATACTTGTTAGAAATGTCACTATTGTAGGTTCTTAATTACATTTTTAAGTATGGTAATACATTACATAAATATATTTGCATTACCCCAAGCTAAAGTAGATACTTTATCAAATGATAGCAACCGTTTATCATCATTGCTTGAAAGTGCTATTTTATTTACGTTCTGAGTGAATATTTCATGTTTTATTGACCTAAACATTAAATTTTTTTTACGAATGACATTGCAATTGTATAAAACATTTTTATAATCAAACATGTTCAAATGTTTCGTTACACATTTTTTTATACCTTTGGCTTTTTTTATTGTATTTTTTAAGGTTTTAATACAATAAAGCTTTGAGCGCAGTCCTACAAATTCTTTAATAACTTTACCACCCATTTCGTCCTTAAACAGTCCTGGGATCTTCTTATTATTAATGGGCAAGTGAAATTCATTGTTTAAGTCATAATTAGAGGTATCAAAATATTTTAAAAAATTGAACTTGAAATCTTTATAAACGTTATTACTCTGTACATCATAAATTAAACTGTCTGTGTCAGTATAGCACAATTCAATTCGCTTACCATAAAAAGGTTTCATGACAGAGTAGTGAAAATCGTACATATGGGTCTTAGATAATTCTAATACTGTGAACCCTATATATATTGGTTTATTAAGTATAACACGCGAAGGCTTCATTTGTATTGCTACTAGATCATCAGAAAACACAGAAGCGCTATGAAAATATGGACTGGCTATCAATTTCTCAGCACAAATAGTCTTTTTTGTTTTATTGTTTGAATCACACCATTTGTTAACTAATTTTACATCTACTCTTTGTTCAACATTTTCCAAAGTCTTTCCAAAAATGCTATTATTTAATAATTTGAAAAAATCTTGCTCAAACGTTGACTCCGCTTTTTGTCGTAGTTGAGTGTTAAGATCGATGTACTGTTTTAAAAAACAGCTTTGCTTAAAAACAATTGCACGATGAATCCTTCGTAACACCAATCCATGTTGTAGACATTTTTTTAAATGAACGTAATGAATAACGTAGTGGTATTTGTCATACAAATTTGGTACTAATTTTTTATTCTTACCACCCGGTGGAACAAATTTTTCTGGACAAAATGGAAAGTCGTTATGTTCAATGTGCAATGTTTTAGGATATAATAAATCAACTTCAAGGATATAGCCGTTTTCCGCGGTATCGCTTATATCTGTTAAGCCCAATTGCAAGTCATCTATTTCCTGTCTACTCATGAATCTAAAATCCGAATAAGGCAAATATTGACACATGCTATAACCATATAAATTGTTGCAATCTAAATAAATAATAAATGAATTCGGCAGAGACGAGTCGTAAGAATCCAAGTATTTATGATTGGCTTTGACATGTCTTTTGGAACACATACAAACACCTCCACGAATACCGTCTTGTATCATTCTAAAAATTTGTACATCACTTATCAATTCTAATTTAATTCTAGTTTTCAAAAGCATTGCATCGAATGATAGACTTGGTGCTGTAAGATAAAACGCGGGATCGAGATTATAGTATTGTTTACAAGTTTTTCGAAAACTTTCAAACACGTCTGTAAGCAAAAGAACGTCGGTTTTAAGATATAAATCTGTGTACATACCCATATTTTGAATATTAAATACTGACCAAATGGTCTGAGCGTGCTTATAGTCTTCATCGCTAATTGATTCATTAGTCAAGGAGTTATGAAAATGATTTTTAGATGGTAAACATATATCTTCGTAATGTTTCCAGTGAGACATGTAATCGTATGGGTACACTCCTTTACGAGTAAGTAGATCAAATTGTGTTTTTTCAGGAAAATAAGATTTTAATTGCTTGAAGTCTTGTTTTTTCATAGTGTTTGCTAACTTTTCTAAACTAGTTCCTAAAAACTTGAATGAATCTACAAATCGTACCTGTATGCTTTCATTATCGGAAATCGGAATATACTTCGTGAAAGAAATATAATTTTCTTTTGTTTTAGGTATGACTTTAATAGATCCCGGAGCGTTACCTAATTCTTTTATAAAAAGGTGACAATCATAACCCGATAAGTTATGAAAAAATACAGGTAGAAACTTAGGCATTTTATATTGCAGGTTACAGTAACTGTGAGCTGCGCCACGATATTTACCAGTCAAGTGACAATGATCGCGTACCCTATCACCTAACAAGAAATTCTTACAAATATGACATGTATCAGAGTTTTCAAAGTCGAGAACATTCTCATTCGTGTAAATCATGGGAACGGTATTATTTAAAATTCTATAAACTTTTTTGGTATCTTTATAGATAGACTCTTCACAAATTTTGAAACACAATCCGAACCACGATACGAGACATAACGATTATAGGTTTCATCTAGAGTGCACGTAATATGATAAGCGAAAGCGATGGGCACATGTCGCTGTCTCGTAACGGTGCTCGCCTGAGTTGGGTCAGGGTCGCAGGAATCGTACCGCTCTAGCATTGTTTCAAAATCGGCGTATATAACAAATGGTACAAATTGCTTTCTACCATAATTTTCAAACTGAATGAAAGAGCCTTTTGGAGGTAGTTCAGTAGCAATTCCTCCACACCTGTGTGAAGTAAGATTATCACAACAATCAAAGAACATTAAACAAACATCACAAAAGTATAATTTACTGTGGTGCTTTGTTATTTGATTTTTAACAAGACGCGGTAAATCCGTAATGAGACAATAATGTGATAAATCATCTTTTTCTAAGTACAGTAAATGAATCACTTTTTCCTTCAAAGATTTTGGTTTATAAAGCGGTCCAATCACGGTATTATTTTTTAAGCCATATATATATATACAAATTTCAGGATTATTTATTTCGAATCGAGCAATATCTGAGAAACTCAATGGAAATTGAATGTCTTTTATGTTTAACAAACTTTGAAAATTGGGGTAAGACGATACTCTTTCAGGATGAGTTTTAGCTGGATATAAAGCAGCAACAACTGACCATAAAAAGCAATAATTATCTTTATTGCGAATATTAATACATGCTTTTTTTGATTTAATTGCGGTCGGCAACTCGATAAAGCTTGAGCCGCGTAAAGGTTGATATTTGTTAACATTAACTTCCAAATGCGAACTGTTTAAAAATGTCCAGCCACTGTCACGATCTTGAAATTCTTCTAATTTTTTTTTCAACGTGTTTCTAACCTGAGATGTCAATGAATCATATTCATAATTCTGATGTACCACATAATTCTTTGTAGCAAATGATTTCATCTCCTGACTATCATTTTTAACCATCAAAAACAAAGCAAAATATTCAAAATTAATTTTTAGACATACATGATCTTTAAGAGATTTGTTGATTAATGTCTTGATTTTTTCTTGATTATTATTCAAAAACGAATCTAAAGAATAATTTTCACTAGTGTCAATAATTCTATAAGAAGCTATACGATTTAAGAATGCAGAATTAATTAATTCAACACCTTCGCAAACGTATGAAATATTTTTATTTTTATGATTGGTACTGCGTAGATGACCTGTCCAGTGACTGCGCTCAACAGATGTGTTACAAACAGTGCAGAAAGGCATTCTAGCGTAATTAATTACCTGCTAAGTTAAAAATAAAGATTTATTTAGGATGTCCTAAATATTAATTTTAAATGAATTACCTAAGTACATTTAAAATGTATCTTAACGCTATAATATACAGCCTCTGAGTCTCTGATCAACTCCTAAGCCTTGTACCAGAATTTAAGGCATCCTACCGTAATTAATTACCTACTAAGTTTAAAAATAAAGATTAATTTTAGGTGTCCCAATTTAAATTTTAAGTGATTACCTAACTAAATTTAAAATTTATTTTATCACTATAATATACAGGCTCTGAGTCATTGAACAACTCATGAGCCTTGTGCATGAATTTTTGTAGCGAGTTCCACTGTGAGCTACCTTTCTCCAGTTGCAGTTTCAAGGCAACTTCTGCCTTCTTCCAGCGCTCCTCAGGAGCAATGGAGATGATATTTTCTTTATGAAATACCTTGAGTTCCACGTAAAAGGCACCGCTTAGATCCGCTGTCCGTCGTACCTTCCCGTTGGCTACGCGGGACAGCAAGGATGAAGCTAACACCGACTTCGGAGGAAGGCTGCCAAAGTCTTCTAAACCGAAAAGGTCGGTGCTCCCCGGTTTCTTGTTACTGTAAACAATTATAATTGAATTTTAATAATCTAGAAGAAACACTTTTCTAGATACAAACTTATGTTGTATGATAAAATAAGTAAGTATGTATTTACTTAAAATTATTGTTACAAATAAAATTTCTCTATTGAGATCTACGTTATAATATAATATGTGAGACTAATGAAAAGGGATAAGTCAGATAAAGAGTACTGATAAACTACCTTGATTCTGATTCTACGACCGAGGAAGCTTTGCGCTTTGTTGTTTTTTTCGTAGGCAGGGTCCTTCTCGACACGACCTTTGTATCAGTCGCCGGGCTCTTTATGTAGTCAGACATACGGGAAACGTCGGAGTCAGACCTAATACACAACAAAAAAAGACATGTTTAGTATAAAAACCTATAAGGTCTTTTTTGAAATACAATAAATAAGAAATCTATCAATTTATGACAGGACGATAACAGTTACATCAACTAGCAGGCAGAAACCAGGTCCGTAGCTGAGTAGCAGTCACGATGGATAAATAGGGCATGATAATTACAACAGCCGGCAGGCAAAAACCAGGTCCGTAGCTGAGCATTATGACTTCAAATTTAAAATTAAGAAGTACTCACTTACATGTTAGAAAGTCGATATTAAAGTACCACTAGTACTACTTGTCACTTTGAAGATTCCGGAGCGAATGTAATTTATTGATTGAAATTAATTCGTTTATATACACAAAAAATACAATTTCAGCACAAAATTGATCATTTCAATTTTAAACTCTAAGTATACAAGTCTTACAGTTGTATAATAAAATATGACGTTTACGTCATATTTATCCGTATTGATTGCATATCAATTTTGCTAAATTGTAATTTGTTAATTGACACTGAATAAAAAGTTACAGTAGTTTAACTTCATAGAAAAACGGTCGAAATGACGCGCTTCGAAATTTCAGTGTGCACAATACGCAACAGTCTCGGAGGGTGACAGTGACGCACATACGCGGAGGGTGCAATATTTAGTTACTAGAAATTTAACACGAAATTATCAACTGTATTATTCAGTGTATGGATATTTGCATTCATCAATATTGAAACCAGAAATATCATTTTTTATATTATCAACTCAGTCGGCATTTCGACGTTGGGCATTCGCCTAAATGACACCTGAATGAATTTCTTTCAATGTCAATGCCGAGACATACTTCTGCTTCTTTTATTTTTACTGTGTCATAAGTATTGAGAACTGAAAAATAAAGCCGACAAAGTGAACCCGATCCCAAGTAATTTTAAGTTGCAGATAAACTCGGAAGTTATAATCATCATATAAAAACTAGTGAATAGTAAGTTAGTTTACTCACTTATAACATTTTCATTCGTTTCGTATTCGTTTTTATTAAATAATCACTTACACCTGCAATGAAAGAAACCAAGAAACTGTAGGTATCGTGTAGGAATCGAAAGTACGTGTCTGAGTTATGGTTTTATAGTTGTCCAATTTATCAATAATAAAATTAACTTTATGATTTCAATGCTTCTCCAATGTATTTATTAATTTATTCTTTACTCCTATTATCCCAAATAACCTTATTGTATAGTGTTCTCTTTTTTCAAGGTCTTTTAATTAATTTTAAATCGCACTCTATATCAAGTGGCAGATGGTGCGACCAATAATTCGTGTCGTACTTGATACAAAATTATGTTAAAATATATAATTCATATAAATAAAAATATATAATCTTAGTACCTACGTAGAAGAATGAAACACGTTAAAACTAGAAGCGATTACAAACTTTAAAAATATACGAAAATAATAAATGTAGGAAGTTCTATAAAAGACTAATTTAGTGTTTACAACATGATGATCATAATTATTACTTAACAATAAAAATGCATGGAATGCAATTTATGTGAACGTGGGAAGCGTGCATTCCATTGTCATTGAAATTTGTCGATTCGAACTAATAAAGCCGACTTATACATAAAGCTGATTATACACATAAAACTGACAACCACCGGGTACGGTTACCGTCTACGGAACAGACTACAGCAGTGGATTCACATACAGTTTGTACGACAGATTCAATAATGTGAGATACCGACGGTTATGAACCAATAGTGTTACGTAAAAACTGATATAGGCACTAATGATTGTTAACCGTTGATGCGTTTCTGATCCGGTTGCCGTTGCAAGTGTATCTGCGCCTTAGCTTTATGCATACGGGACAAGGATCGACTATCCGTGGGACCACGCTTGCCACTTGATTTTTGCGTGTTGATGTAACAGGATGTATCGTCTGTAATGTGTTAAACTAAAATTTAGATGTCCTCGAGCCAATCTGGTCACAGAAAAATGTGTGTGGATCTAAGGGTGTGCACTATTTACTTTTGTGGAGAGACATGAGACAATCTGTCCTAAATTTAGTTTAATGTATGCGGTATCCTAAAGTTCAGATGTTCTCGAACCAATCTGGTCACGAAAACGGGTGTGTGTGTTACTAAACGACAATGCACCATCCCCAGGTATGTGGAGAGACATGAGACAATCTGTCCTGAATTTTAGATTACTGGTTCGTTCAGATATAGACCTGATTATGTTAACGTGTAAAGTTTTAAAGCAGGTGAGCGTATTGATGTAAAAGTATGTATCGTCTGTAATGTGTTAAACTAAATTTAGATGTCCTCGAACCAATCTGGTCACAGAATAAATGTGTGTGGACCTAAGGGTGCGCGCTATTTTACTTTTGTGGAGAGACATGAGACAATCTGTCCTAAATTTAGTTTAATGTATGCGGTATCCTAAAGTTCAGATGTTCTCGAGCCAATCTGGTCACGAAAACGGGTGTGTGTGTCACTAAGCGATAATGCACCATCCCTAAGTATGTGGAGAGACATGAGTCAATCTGTCCTGAATTTTAGATAACTGGTTCGTTCAGATATAAACCTGATTATGTTAACGTGTAAAGTTTTAAAGCAGGTGAGCGTATTGATGTAAAAGTATGTATCGTCTGTAATGTGTTAAACTAAATTTAGATGTCCTCGAACCAATCTGGTCACAGAATAAATGTGTGTGGACCTAAGGGTGCGTGCTATTTTACTTTTGTGGAGAGACATGAGACAATCTATCCTAAATTTAGTTTAATGTATGCGGTATCCTAAAGTTCAGATGTTCTCGAGCCAATCTGGTCACGAAAACGGGTGTGTGTGTCACTAAGCGATAATGCACCATCCCTAAGTATGTGGAGAGACGTGAGTCAATCTGTCCTGAATTTTAGATAACTGGTTCGTTCAGATATAAACCTGATTATGTTAACGTGTAAAGTTTTAAAGTAGGTAGGTGTTTTTAAGTTGGTGAGTATAATGAAATGAATCCGAGAGTTGAATTTGAGGTCAGTCATCTATATCAGAAATATTAATATTATTGGGTATTCTACTTCACCGAGAGTGACGAGGCGAACGGAGTGAGCCGAAGGAACGAAGGTGGAGTAGGATGCCCAATAATATCCTACTACCATGGTCAAAAGAATATTAGCAGCCATGACCAACACGTGTCCGGAGGAAGCAAAAGGTCAGACAGTCCTACTTTTTCGTCTAAAGATGTAATAACATTATTGAAGTCCCTAGGAAAAAGCAAGGCTCAACCGTCTACACTAGCCACTACGTTGCCTCACGGCAGTGGTATCAATCATAAAAATATTTTGCCTGATTTTGATCCGTCCTTTAAATGCCAGCGAATTGATATGTGGTTGAAAAAGGTTAACGAATGTGCTACTGTTTACGGTTGGGACGAAAAAACCACAGTCCATTTTGCAATGCAGAAGCTCCAGGGATTGGCCAAAACATGGTACGAAAGCTTAAACTCAATCTTGTTTACCTGGCCAGAGTGGCAACAAAAGCTCCTGAATGCGTTCCCTTTCGAACATAATTATGGCCAGTCCCTGGAAGACATGTTAAAAAGACGCAGTAAATTCGGTGAACCTTTAGAAATATACTTCTATGAAAAATTGGCGTTATTAAATCAATGTGATATCCGGGGCAAGCGAGCGGTTGACTGTTTAATTCACGGTCTTAATGATAGAACGATGCGATCAAGTGCTAATGCTCTGCGTTGTACTGAACCCGAGCAACTTTTACAATTTTTAATGGCAAGTAGGGAAGCTCCATCGCAAGATAGACGTAACTTCAAGGGGAAAGCTGCTGAGACTAGTGCGGTTAACGAACCTGTAAATAAGAGTTTTGGTGGTCGGATCCAATGCTTTAACTGTAGGGAAATTGGGCATCCACATTTTAAATGCCCTAAACCATTATTACAGTGTGCAAGATGTCATAGGTTTGGTCATAAGACTGAAAGTTGTTCTCTCCGGATTGAAAACACTGCAAATAAGGTCGAAAGTGTTCCAAAAACTATGCGCATCACGTCATTAGGCAGCAACGCTAAGTTCATCAAAGAAAGCAAGGTTAACAATGTTCTGATGAAAACGTTTGTTGACTTTGGTAGTGAGATTTCTTTAATAACCAAAACTGCTTTAGCCCGGTTAGGCCTGTTTAGTGACAACCATCCCATAGCTATGAAAGGTTTCAGAAATGACTTCGTTCTTTCTTCTGGAGGTGTCGTTGTGAACCTGAGCATTGATGGGGTGTGTGCTAAAGTACCGTGCCAGGTGGTTGAAGATAAATACCTCGACGTGCCCATATTACTGGGGCAGTCTTTCACGGAACAGCCACATATCATTGTTTATAAAAATTCCGATGAATTAAAATTCCTTGATATAGGCCATGAACTCCCCTCAATACATGATGATGAGATTGTTTGTGCACCAACAATCATATCTACGGTTGCGGATGTCGTGATTTTTGGCTCTGCGTCAGTTAGAGCACGTACTGAGTTTATCGAGGATTGTAACATGTTTGTGAAAGATAATGTAGTCGGTAAACCAAATCAGCAATTCGTTGTTGTCGGGGGTGTCTATCAAGTTAAAAGTGGATTTACTAATGTTTTAATTACGCCTATATATGGTAGTAGTAAACTATTAAGAGGGATGAAATTTGGAAGGGGGACTAAGGTGCAGCTGGTAAATCGTATTTTATCAGTAACCGATAAGTCACTGACTTATCGCGATATAGATGAGTCGAAAGTTAACATAGGCGAGTCCATTGATACAGCACATAAACAAAAGTTGATGGTATTACTAAACAAATTCAAACATTGTTTTGCGTCGTCGTTGCAGGAGCTTGGCTGTACTAATGTTACTAGTATGAACATTGAATTAATGAACAAAAGACCTGTAGTTTATCGTCCTTATCGGTTATCACACAAGGAACGCGGGGAAGTACGAGAGATGGTTAGTGAAATGCTAGAAGCTGGAATAGTTAGGGAGTCGACCTCTGAGTACGCTAGTCCGATTATTCTAGTCAAAAAAAAAGATGGCAAAATGAGGTTGTGCGTAGATTACCGACTTCTGAACTCAGTTACAGTTAAAGAGAGGTACCCAATGCCTGTCATCGAAGATGAGATTTCAAGACTTTCTGGTCAGTCGTTCTTCATCACATTAGACATGGCATCCGGATATTACCAAGTGCCGATTTCAGAGAATTCAAAATCGCTGACATCTTTCGTAACTCCGGACGGCCAATACGAATTTAATCGCATGCCATTCGGTTTAGCGAATGCGCCCGCCGTCTTTCAGCGCATGATAAACAAGGTGTTAGGATCGGCTAGGTTCTCGGAAGCAACTGCGTATATCGATGATGTTTTAATATACGGTAAATGCGTAGACCAGTGTCTAGAGCGATTAGATAATGTATTACAACGCATTGATATGGCTAAATTGACATTAAATTTGTCCAAATGCACGTTTTTACAGAAGAACATAAATTATTTGGGCTATGAAATTAGCGCAAGTGGTGTTCGACCAGGAGATAAAAAGGTTCAGGCAGTACAAGATTTTCCTCGACCATCTAATGTCCACACGGTGCGTCAGTTTCTGGGGTTGGTAGGCTATTTCCGTAAATTTGTTAGGAATTTCGCTGCGTTAGCACATCCCTTAAATAAACTGCTCAAAAAGGATGTGGTATGGATCTGGGAGAACGATCAGGAGGAATCATTCATGTTGCTCAAATCTAAGCTGGTCGATAGACCCATACTGGCAATTTATGATCCAAATGCGGAAACTGAACTTCACACTGATGCCAGCAAAGTTGGCATTGGCGGAATCATATTACAGCGTCCTTGGGGAAGTAATGAATCTTTTAGGCCTGTCGCTTATTACAGCCGACAGACGTCTCCGGAAGAGAAGAACTTCCACACTTTTGAGCTAGAAACCTTGGCCGTGGTTTGCTCTCTTAAAAAGTTTAGGATTTATTTGTTAGGACAAAACTTTAAGATCATTACGGACTGCAGTGCACTCCGTTCGACCTTTTCCAAACGTGATGTTATTCCACGCATTGCTCGTTGGTGGTTGTTATTACAGGAATTTCAGTGTAGCATAGAGTATCGGGCTGGGACAAAGATGACACATGTAGACGCTTTATCGCGTATTTAACCCTATTAAGAATTCGGAAACGTTATCTGAATCAGAGGAATATCCTTGTGTAACGATTTTGAATAATGAAGATTGGCTTCATACTCTGCAATTAGGAGATAGTGAGCTATGTCGCATAAGGGATATTATTACTTCACATATTGACGCAGATGGTTTAAAATATATTAAGAGTAATTATGTTATCAGGGACAATAGACTTTACAGATGTTTAGATGGGGATCAGACTAAATTACGATGGGTAGTGCCTAAAGGGGCAAGATGGCAACTTTGTCGCATGAACCACGATGAAATAGGTCATTTTGGGGTAGAAAAGACTCTGGATCGGATTAGGAAAAGTTATTGGTTTCCCAAAATGGCGAGTTTTGTAAGAAAATACGTGGAGGCCTGTATCGAATGTGCTTATTCGAAGAAAACCACTTCTAGGGATGGGCACTTGCACCCGATTGTCAAGGTTGAGATTCCCTTTCAGACTCTACATATTGACCATCTTGGTCCCTTTGTACGTTCCAAGAGGGGGAACTCATATCTTCTGGTGGTTGTAGATGCATTCACCAAGTTTATTTTTATTCGGCCCGTGCGCAACACTAAGTCACAAACGGCACTGCGAGCATTAGACGATATATTTTTCACATTCAGAAATCCCGATCGAATTATTAGTGATCGCGGTACTTGTTTTACGTCACATGCTTTTAAACGATTTTGCCTAGACAAAGGCATAAAACATGTACTGAATGCTGTATCTAGTCCTAGATCAAATGGACAAGTGGAACGTTTTAATCGCACTATCCTTAGTTCGTTGACCGCTCAAAACTTAAACTGTGATGAAAAAGATTGGGATGATAAAGTTGGTAGGATACAATGGGGCATGAACAACACCCGTCACAAAACCACTAGCAGAACGCCGGCTGAAGTCTTGTTTGGATTAAATATGAAATCGGAGATAGATCCTAGAATGAATGAAATAGTAGATGTAACTCGTGAAAACTTAGATGTAGTGAGTATACGCGATGAAGTGAAAAATAAAATGGATGAAGAACAAATTAAACAGAAACAATACTTCGACAAAAACCGGCGTCCTGCTCGTATGTACAGTGAGGGTGAATTAGTCAAACTTACCAAAATCAATTTTAATAACGATGGGAAGAGTAAGAAACTCCTTCCTTCGTATGTTGGTCCGTACCGTGTAGTCGAGGTGTTGAGTAATGACCGCTATAGACTAGCTGCCGTACCGGGTCTGACCTGTACGAAAAATAAACGAAAGACAACTGTCGCAGCTGACCGCATCTTGCCTTGGGTACATATAGCCGCTTTGCACGTAAATGGTGTAGACGACGATAGTGCAAGTGAGGTTAATTCAGATGATGGAAAAGATTAAATTACAATGTTATTTTTAATAATAATTTACTTAAGCATACTAAACTTACATAAATTATATGAACCTATGATTATTGAATAATTAATAAGAATGTGATTTAAGTTTGTATTTTCCTTGTACTGTTATGAAATTTATTTATTGATTTAATTAGGTATGAAATTTGGATTATTTACTGATTTGTGATTCGTGAGAAGGATGGGTTCACGATCACTGTTTGACTTAGACTGTGCTATTCGTGAGAAGGAAGGGTTCACGATAGCATATATTAGGAGATACGTGTATTGTCTGCGAGAAGGAAGGGTTCGCAGGCAATACGATGCAATGAATGATGATGTGATTCGTGAGAAGGAAGGGTTCACGATCACTGCTTGACCTTGAATGTGCTATTAGTGAGAAGGAAGGGTTCACAATAGCACATGATAGGAGATACGTGTACTGTCTGCGAGAAGGAAGGGTTCGCAGACAGTGCACACAATGATATGTTGGATAATGAAGAGACTTATTAACTTATATAAAAATTAAAAATAGTTAAAGATTTTATTCAGGTTTATATAATTCGGCATAAACTAATGTAAAATTCTTGTAATTTTGTAAATTGTAATTTTACTAAGGTAAATGATATTGATATATTGTAAGTTTATTGAGATTATATAAAATGTAAGGCTGGAGTCAGAATATCGTGCTAGCCGAATGTTAGGTTATAATTCACAGCCATGGCGGGCCATCGTGACTGCGTGCATGAGGACATGCACGGGGTCAGGATGGTCGAATGTTAGGTTTTTTAAGAATTTCAGTATTTAATTTGATTTAAAAGTTGTTTTGTGGTAATATTTGAACACGTACTTGACCGGAAGTAATAGAAAATAACGTCTAAAATATAATGGATGTTAGGTTTTTAAGAATAGCAGTATTTAATTTGATTTAGAAAGTTGTTTTTCTGGCAAAATTTGAACACGTGTTTGACCGGAAGTAATATTTAAAAAAAAAAACGTATAAAAGATTATGGGCGGGATTGGGGAGGACAGTCTGTCTTCAGCTCGGGTCGGGTTCGGATAACCCTGGAGTGCTCGATACGTGTACTGTACGAATTAATTGGATTGTAGTTTGTGAATTGTGGAAAAATATAATAATTATTAAAGAATAAACGAGTGAGTGATTTTTAAGGTGAGTAT
Source organism: Aporophyla nigra (assembly GCA_947507805.1). NCBI lineage: Eukaryota > Metazoa > Arthropoda > Insecta > Lepidoptera > Noctuidae > Aporophyla > Aporophyla nigra. The sequence continues at coordinate 14,046,138 of OX382320.1, forward strand.
TATTGTTCCTGTAGAAATGTTCTCACAATGTGCCGTATGAATTTATTTGCCTACTTGTACTTTGTTCGGTCTAGTTCTTTGATATTGAAAGTAATTGCTAACAATATCTTCATGAGTGATAATTTTTGGCCTGAATCTTATCGTAAATTTATAGACTTCACTAAAAAGAAAACAGAGAAAATACTCTGAGAATGAATACTACACACAGTTTAAATGGGTAATACGACCCTAATAAGTTTCAATTGTAAATGTATTAAAAGATCTGTTGACTGTGTGAGGCGGCTGTGTGTAGCGGCCTACGTCATCGCGTTGCAAGAAACCTGGCTTTTGCCACATGATATCGCCTTTCTTGGCCAAATAGATGATAACTTCGCTTTTACTGGCAAGTCAGCAGTCGACACCTCAGCAGGAGTGCAACGTGGAAGGCCTTATGGAGGAGTGGCCTTGCTGTGGAGGAAGAGCCTATTTCCATCTGTTACAGTAATTAGTTGCAACAGCGATCGTAGGTAATGTATTACCACGCATAACTTTATACAGAGTAGTCCGATTTTGATCATTCTTTTTTCATTGGATAGGGTACCTTGCCAAGTATTATTAGTACATTAAAACCACAAAAAATTGTAAAATAAAAACTTTTTAACAAAAAATTAAACCGCCGAAAAAACTGAAAAGCAAAAAATAATAAACCTTAAAATTTTGAGTCGGCGCTTTGAGTGATCTTTGTTTATTGAGTTTTCAGCGCCGACTCAAAATTTTAAGGTTTATTATTTTTTGCTTTTCAGTTTTTTCGGCGGTTTAATTTTTTGTTAAAAAGGTTTTTTAATCAAAAAATTCTCTTAAACTATAAAAACTGCATTCGAGTTACCATTTATAAAACTTAATTTTAAATGTTCTTGTATTTAATATTTTGAAATGACGTGGTATTTTGCTATAAATGCGCACACACATGGCTAGGCAGTTCTTATTATACTTAGCTAATCTAGGTAAATCATGCAAAACTAGTTTATGAGGATCTCGTCTGTTCCTAGGATTAACATCATTTGCAGTCTTGAACAATTGTTTATTTTTAATTACGAACACACACATTTCGTAAATATACAGTGACGGCAACGGTAACAAACCAAGTTTCTTAAATATTGGTCGACATGAGTCGTCAGGTTTAAGACCACAAATTGATCTCATACACTTTTTTTGAGCGATGAATGCTCTACAGAAGTCGGTACTATTACCCCACATTATAAGACCATATCTTAGTAACGATTCGACGTACGCGTGGTATGACATTACAGCAGTTTTTATATTAGTTACATTTTTAACTTGTTTTAGGGCGTATACAAATTTATTAATTTTGGTGCTAACATTGCCTACGTGTTCTTTCCAATTAATGTCTTTATCTATTATTACGCCCAAAAATTTTGTTTTCTTTACTTCTTTTATTATTAATGAAGTGAATAGGTCAATGTTAATATTTAATTAAATTAACGAATGCTTACCCAGTGATAACCTGCCACTAGTCCTCAAAGGTAAAACTTTTCGAGAGTTGTAGCGTTCGCCTGGTCTTCTCCACAGTATTTTACGTCCATCTCTATCAGACTTAAACGTCTTTTCTTCGGTAAAAATGACTATCTCATTTTCCCAATCAAAATTTATAAACTGGGTTGCAAATTTTATTCTGGCTTGACGATGAACTTCGGTTAATTGAATTTTTTTGGCAGGTTTATAATTAAGGATCCCATTGCATATAAATGTCTCCAGACAGTAGTAAGCGTAATGCAGTATCTTACAGCGCTAGATCGGGTGCTTCTGAAAGGATCCATAGTATGGCTATGAACTATTTCACGATGACGGTTGGACTGATTTGTGTATGCAATCGGACGTGGCCCTTGGCGGTTACGCTTCACTTCACGAGTTTCTTGATATCGTCGCACCCATAAACGAACTGTGTTTCTCTAAGGAAGTAAATTTAAAAGTTAGATTTCGAATGGGAAAAATATGAAAAATTTTACGGATTTTTTAGTGTAGAATGCACTTACGTCGACATTTAATTCTCGAGCAATACTCTTTAAACTTTGATTTTGTTCCCAAAAGACGATTATTTTCACTTTTGAAAGTTACTCAATCGAGGCATGATTTTATCGTAATTATAAGTAGTTATTCGAACAACACCAACAAACGAGTAATTATGCTACGTAGCGAAGTCAAGATTAAAAAATTATAAGCTTACGCTCAATCTTGTTCGTTATGTTTTATACGATACGGCCAACTCAGATGATTCATAAACTTATCGATAATTTTCACATCTTTACTAAGGGACTGATTGGCGTAGCGGTATGACAGCTCGGCTCGTCAGATAAAGGGTCCAGGTTCGATTCTTACGGCAGACTTTAAAGATTTTGTTAAATTTTAAAATTCTGTTGTGAGTTTTTAGAAACTTGTAAAAAATATAATGTTTGAGTAACACATTTGGAAGTTAAAAAATAGCAATAAGTAGGAGGCAATCATTGATATAAAAAAGCCCGATGCGATAGTTAATAAGCTACCGTGCGTCGCTTGCTTTAGTGTTTTTTTTTTTTTAGTTTGAATATCTTAGCAGTTTCGTTGATTTCACAGAGATAGCGCGCTTTTATACATTTCTAGGGGGTGAGAATACCCTGTCGCTGCATGTACTAACAACAAGAAATTGTTACGTTAGGGCCGTAATACACACTTGGCTGGTCACGTATTTTATTATTTACCGTAGCATTAGGAAAGTATAAAGAGAAACCGTTGATTAGGTTAAAAATAAATAAATACATGAAATGACTTTTAGAAAAAAAAAAATAAGATGCTAAAAACGTCATAATGTTGACTAATTGTTTTCTGCATTTTTAGGGTTCCGTTGCCAAATGGCAAAAAAAGGAACCCTTATAGATTCGTCATGTCTGTCTGTCTGTCTGTCCGAGTATGTCACAGCCATTTTTTTCCGAAACTATAAGAGCTATGCTGTTGAAACTTGGTAAGTAGATGTATTCTGTAAACCGCATTAAGATTTTCACACAAAAATAGAAAAAAAAAAACAAAAATATTTGGGTTTCCCCATACATAGAAGTGAAACTCAAAATTATTTTTTTCATCAAACCCATACGTGTGGGGTATCTATGGATAGGTCTTCAAAAATGATATTGAGGTTTCTAATATCATTTTTTTCTAAACCGAATAGTTTGCGCGAGAGACACTTCGAAAGTGGTAAAATGTGTGTCTCCCCCCCCCCCCCCCGTAACTTCTAAAATAAGAGAATGATAAAACTAAAAAAAAATATATGATGTACATTACCATATAAACTACCAACGAAAATTGGTTTGAACGAGATGCGAGATCTAGTAAGTAGTTTTTTTTTTAATACGTCATAAATTGTAAACCACAATTTACCTTTCATTCAGTCAACTCAAATATAAAATTAAAAAAAAAAAAAAACATAAATGATGATGACGAATGATGATGATGATGACCTGCAGGTTTGTACGGAACCCTCGGTGCGCGAGTCCGACTCGCACTTGGCCGGTTTTTTTTATATTGCCCGCTCTTGTGGAACATCGGGTACGACTGGGTGCTGAGGGGCGAGCTCCCGCCAGGCGTGGAACTGACGTGTTATGCGGATGACACGCTGGTCACGGCCCGGGGGAGCTCGTACAGGGATGCAGCGTTGCTGGCGACGGCTGCGGCCTCACTGGTGGTGAGCCGCATACGGCGCCTAGGCCTGGAGGTGGCCCTCAACAAGTCGGAGGCCATGGCCTTTCATGGCCCCCGGCGGGCGCCGCCGGCCGGATCACATATCGTGGTCGGGGGGTGTCGGATCGCTGTCGAGTCCACCATGAAATATCTGGGATTGGTGCTCGACAGCCGGTGGGACTTCGGCCCCCACTTCCGGCGGCTGGCGCCCAAGTTGATGGGCGCAGCTGGGGCGCTGTCAACGCTGCTTCCCAATCTGGGGGGCCCGAGCGCCGCCTGTAGACGGCTCTACGTGGGGATCGTGCGATCCATGGCCCTGTATGGGGCCCCGATCTGGGCGGCTGACCTGACGGCCGGCAGCATCGCTGTTCTGCGAAGACCGCAGCGAGCGATGGCCGTCAGAGTCATCAGGGGATATCGCACGATCTCCTACGAGGCGGCCTGTGTACTGGCTGGATCCCTACCATGGGACCTCGAGGCGAAAGTACTCGCGTCACTGTATCGGTGGCGCGAGGAAGCGCGGGAGCGAGGCGAGCGACTGATGGAGCGACACATGGAGCTTCGTCGGACGCAGCTCCGCGCAGCCCTGGTGGCGAGCTGGCAGGACAGGCTTTCACGCCCTACCGCCGGCCTCGCCACCGTCGAGGCGGTCCGGCCAGTACTCGGGCCCTGGCTCGGGAGGAGGCACGGCTCCCTGTCGTTTCGGGCGACGCAGGTGCTCTCGGGGCATGGTTGCTTCGGGAAGTACCTGTGTCGCATAAACAGGGAGCCGGACGCCCGGTGTCACCACTGCGTCGACTGCCGGGAGGATACGGCGCGGCATACGCTGGCAGAATGTGCCGCTTGGGAGGAGCCGCGTCGTGTCCTCGTCTCAGAAGTAGGCAGTGACCTATCGCTGCCGGCCGTGGTCGAGTCGATGGTCGGCAGCGAGGAGTCCTGGGACGCGGTGGTATCCTTCTGCGAAACTGTCATGTCGCAGAAGGAGGCTGCGGAAAGGGAGCGGGAGATATCTTCCGCTCACCCAGCCCGCAGCAGGCGCACTGGGCGTCGGCGGAGGGTGGACAACGCCCTCTTCCAGCCCACCTAAATGGGTCCAGGGGCGACGGATCTGGGGACATCCGTCGCCCCCTATTGCTACGGACCCGAGATGGCGGCGCGTAGTGTTTGTAAGGAAACTACCAGGATCGATACAGGAATCACTTTATTATTACTTACAATTTCACCAAGATAATTTAAGCACTTATTGTAAACCTTATATAATTATAATCTTATGAAAAAGTCGGTTATATAAGTCAACCTTTCGCTGTCGCTCCGTGAGTCCGTGCCAAAGAATGCCCGCATGCTGCCACCACCCCATCGAGCTTTGCTCGGTGTAGTGTTGCCAGCAGGATAATACAAAATACCCATATTTTTACCGTTGCTGAATATTAAATTTTACAAAACATTAACGTTATTATAGTTAATTAATTTATATTTATAATAATACAATTCACATTTATTCGGTACATTAATTGATAATCCTTACATTCGCCCATCCTGACATGGTGCATGTCCTCATGCACTAACTAAGGAATGTTGGCACCATAACGCAAAATATAGACAAAAGAAGACAAAGAATGAGAGTAAATGGAGAGAACCAGGAAAAAAAAAATTGCCTCGATTCAGAACTATATTCGTGTCAGTATTCCCATTATAGTATAGATTAATATATATTCAACCATAAAATCAACTATTCATTAAAATAATACTTAACTAGTAATTATTATCAACGATAACCATTTCCAATCCGATACTTTTCGGACCCATCAATTCCCGAAAGAGTACAAAATAAAACACCAATAGAATGTGATTTTTGTAAACCAATCCTTTCTTACAAAATCACAAAGAAATATAAAGTACACAATGCTATCATAATAAAGTACACAATGCTTCTGTTCGCAAACCCATCCATTCTTTCGAACAGAACCAGCCATTTGGTCACGAACCCATCCATTCTCGTGACCAAACCTATCCATACTCAACAGTACAGTGAACCCATCCATTCTCACTGTTCTGTCGGACATTAAATCAGCTTAAATATAACGAAATCATACAATATGATAAAACAACGTGTCTCTCTTAAGAATTCCTAATAACATTTACAACTTATCCATACTCAACAGCACAGTGAACCCATCCATTCTCACTGCTCTGTTGGACACTAGATCAGTTGAAAAGTAGCAAAATCATAATATTTTGATATAATAGCGTATCTCTCTTAAGAATGCCTAACAACTTTTACATAATATGGCATCATTAAATAGCAGACAATACATAAGAATTATAGTTATCATCAACTGAAACTAATTTATATAAATATGTAAGCACATAAGTTATTCATCATTATTATCACTATCTCCTGTTCCACCTGCATCATCATCAGATACATCTAATTCATTTACATTCAGCGCGGCAATATTGACCCAAGGCAACATCCTATCAGCGGCAACCGTGGTATGCCGTTTGTTCTTTGTCCCTGTTAGGCCGGGTACTGCAGCTAACCTATATCTGTCATTCCCTAATATTGAAACAACGCGGTAAGGACCTATGTAAGCCGGGTGTAACTTTTTACTTTTACCGTCATTTGCGAAAGCGGTCTTTGTGATTTTGACTAGTTCACCTTCAGCGTAGACTCTCGCGGGTCTCCTGTCTTTATCGTATCTCTGTCTCTGTTTCTCCTGTTCATTGTCTATAGCTTTTTTAGCTTGTTCTCTAACAACGGTTAAGTCACAAGTTTCACGAGTCTCATTGCGAACTTCATTAAGCCTAGGATTAATTTCAGAGTCCATACATGTACCAAACATCATTTCGGACGGTGTTCTACCTGTAGTCTTATGGTTCGTATTGTTCAGTCCCCATTGAACTTTTCCAACCGAAACATCCCATTCCCTTTCATCCTGGTTCAAATTTTGAGCAGTTAGGGAGCTAAGAATGGTTCGGTTGTACCTTTCTACTTGTCCGTTAGAGCGGGGACTGGCAACAGCATTAAGAACGTGTTTCACACCTTTATCAAGGCAAAATCTCTTAAACGCGTGAGATGTGAAACACGTTCCCCTGTCACTGACAATGCGATCTGGTACACGGAATGTATAAAATATGTCTTCCAACACCTTGATAGCACTTTGGGTCTTCGTATTACGTACTGGTTTGGCAAACATGAATTTGGTGAACCCATCTACAATGACCAAAAGATGGGTGCTCCCCCGTTTCGATTTCACAAAAGGTCCAAGGTGGTCAATGTGTAGCGTATGGAACGGGACTTCAATTTTAGCTATCGGATACAGGTGACCTTCCTTCGCCGTGTTATTCTTTTTAGCATACGCGCATTCTATACAAGCATTGACGTACTTTTTAACAAAACTTGACATTTTAGAAAACCAATAGGATTTTTTTAAACGTTCCAAAGTCTTCTGTATTCCAAAATGACCGATTTCGTCATGATTGATACGGCACAACTGCCACCTTGCACCCTTTGGTACGACCCAACGAACATTCTCTTTATCTCCGTTCAAATACCGATATAATTTATTGTTTTTAATAATGTAATTATCCGTTATGTATTTAAGTCCATTTTCATCTAAACCTAACTCTAAAATGTTACGGATCCTACACAACTCCGTGTCACCTAACTGTAAAGTGTGCAACCATTCCTCGTTACTAATGTTCATGACCGACGGGTAATGTTCTGAAACTTGCGCAGTTTCTTCGTCTAGTACGGGGTTGCGTGAGAGCGCGTCGACGTGGGCCATTTTTATACCTGGACGATATTCGACAGTGCATTGGAACTCCTGCATAAGCAGCCACCATCTCGCAACTCTAGGGAGAATATCTCGCTTTGAGAAGGTAGACCGAAGGGCACTACAATCAGTCACGATTTTAAAATCTTGCCCTAACAAATATACCCGAAACTTTTTGAGAGAACATATCACAGCTAACGTTTCAAGTTCATAAGCGTGAAAGTTTCTCTCCTCAGGAGAAGTTTTGCGGCTGTAATACGCTACCGGTCTAAACGCATCTTCGTCAGGTGATTTCTGCAACAGAACGCCACCAACACCCAATTTGCTGGCGTCGGTATGCAGCTCAGTTTGATAATCAGGATTAAAGATTGCCAGTATGGGTCTAGTCACTAGCTTGTCCTTGAGAGTTTCGAAGGATGTCTCCTGCTCATGTGACCAGATACAGACCGCATCTTTGGTAAGCAGTTTTGTCAGTGGATACGCCAGAGAAGCGAAATTGCGAATGAATTTCCTAAAGTACCCTACAAGACCGTGGAACTGTCGAACCGTATGTTGATCAGTCGGGCATGGAAAATTCACGACACTCTGAATTTTCTTATCCCCTGGTCTTATACCGGCAGCACTTATCTCGTACCCCAAATAATCGATCTTGTCCATTAGGAACTCACATTTGGCCAAATTAAGTGTGAGATTCGCGCTTTCTAGTAATTGTAAGACCTTCTCTAGCCTAACCAAGCACTCGTCAACATTTCGACCGTATATCAACACGTCATCTATATATGATGTAGCACCATCATATCTTGCGGGCCCCAGAACCTTGTGCATCATCCTCTGGAAGACGGCCGGCGCGTTGGCCAACCCGAATGGCATACGATTAAATTCGTACTGGCCATCCGGGGTGACAAACGACGTTAAAGGCCGTGAATTCTCGGATAATGGCACTTGGTAGTAACCTGATGTTAAATCTAGCGTGACGAAGTATGCTTGCCCTGACAAACGTGAAATTTCATCTTCTATGTTAGGCATCGGATACCGTTCCTTAACCGTGATAGAGTTTAACATTCTGTAGTCAACACACATTCGTATTTTACCGTCCTTTTTTCGAACTAAAATGATAGGACTAGCATACTCCGACGCACTTTCTCTCACTATCCCTGCTTCTAACATGTCATCTATCATCGTACGAACATTTTCCCGCTCCTTATGTGAAAACCTATATGGCCGATAGACGATTGGCTTTGCGTTATTCAGCTCAATAGTCATTTCTGTGGCGTTAGTACATCCTAATTGCTTTAAGGTTGATGCAAAACAATGTCGATATCTATCTAATAGTGCTAAAAGTTTTTCGCGGTGAGATTCCTCAATCATAGTCTCTATACGTATCTGCGTCTTATCAATTGTGTGTTGTTCCGATAGCTCACTGATAGACGCGACTATACGATTTACTACCCTAACCTCTGTACCGCGACTCATAATCATCCCCTCTCTAATAAAACTGGATGATGACACAGGAGATACCAAGACATAGATCACTCCGTTATTTACTGGGTAAATGCCGCCTAAAACGACGAATTGCTGACAAGGCTTGCCAACAACCTTACTGGTCACTAATATCTCGCCTTTCACCTGGGGTTCTACAAATGACTTTACACTAGCTAGTCCACAAACGTTTATATTCGAAACCGAAAATACCTTAACGGTGGCATCATTATTTATTTCCGTTTGTGCGAAAGGCATTTCACTGCCCAAGTCAAGAAAACTAAGCTTATCGGCGGTCTTATAAACAGCAACATGCGATTGTTCGGTAAACGACTGACCTATTAATATAGGGAGTTCCAAATATTCGTCTTGGACAACATGACAAGCTACATTAGCAGTAACTCCATCAACAACCATATTCACAGTTACGGTACCAAGAGTGCGAACTATTTCGTTACCAAAGCCCTTCAAAGCTGTTTTCTCACCACTACACATTAAGCCTAATTGTGACGCGTGAGACTGCCTAATCAAGGTTACCTCACTGCCAAAATCGACAAAGCATCTTGTGCAAACATTATTCACGGTTACTTCTCTGAAAAACTTTGAGTTAGGGTTTGTATTTGATATACACAGTGTCTTTTGAACGGTGTCAGATTTACTATCTTTTGAATTGCTGAAACAATTTTCAGTCTTGTGACCCATTTTGTTGCAAGTTGCACACTTCAAAATGGGCTTAGGGCATTTTAAAAACGGATGCCCCTTTTCTCTACAGTTGTAACAATAAATATTGCTATTGGGGGGTGGTAATTTAGCTGTTCTAGTGGAGTTGTTATTATTTGCATTACTGTTATCAGTTGCGTACCTAGTTTTGTAAGACGTTCTATCGGATGGGTGAGATTGAGAAGAGTCTTTGTTGCTCATTAGGAACTGTAGCAGTTGCTCCGGGTGAGAACAGCGTAACGTTGTAGCACTAGATTTCATTGTCCTATCCGTTAGCCCCTGGATAACACAGTCAACAGCACGCTTTCCTTCGATGTTGCATTGGTTCAATAAAGCCAGTTTTTCGTAAAAATACACTTCAATCGGTTCATTAATCCTACTTTTCCTTTTCAGCATATCCTCCAGGATTTGGCCATAATTCTGTTCGCAGGGGAACGCATTCGTTAATTTAATTTGCCACTCAGCCCAACTAAACAAAATGGACGGTAGGCTTTCGTACCAGGTTTTGGCCAAACCCTGGAGCTTCTGCATTGCGAAATGGATGGTGGTTTTATCGTCCCAGCCGTAAACGGTAGCACACTCGTTCACCTTGTTCAACCATACATCTATGCGTTGGCTTTTTGCTGACGGATCAAAATCAGGTAAAATATTTTTATGATTGTTAGAAGTAGACGTAACGAGTGTAGTTGACGGCTGGGGCGGTAGAGTTTTAAGGGAACTAAGAATACCGGTAAGGTCTTTTGTGGTAAATGAAGGGCTTACAGATCTACCTAACCGAGGAGAATGGCACTCGTTTCGGGATCTACGGGGCTCAGGGCCTTCGTTATTTTTAGTCGGACTGCGCGGTCGTCTACGAGAACGATATTCATACTGATTTGTGGTATTCTCAGGTTCCGTGAGACGCACATGGGGTTGATTAAAGTCTCGTTGATTACTCACAGTTTTCCGCAGTCGGGTACGCTCCTTGTCCAGGTTATCTTGCAAATCACGAAGTCTTCTGCGTTCCTGATCCATTTCTCGTTCCAGTGCGCGTAGTCTGTCTTCGTCGCGTGAACTCCGGCTCTCGTTCAGACGGCTTCGACGGTACACCGGCGGGCTGTCGCGACCAGTGCGACTACGACTTCGTCTGGCCTCTTCATAGTCACGCCCTCGTGAAGCCGTGTCACCTGGAGGAGTCTCCAAGCGTCGAGAATGTGCTCTCTCCATTGTTCTGGAACTCGAAACAAGACTAACTATGTAATTGTTCAAATTATTTTCGAACCGAGTTTTAAATGTTACAAAACCGGTGCAAAACTATTTTGTAACATATCTCAAAAATTATGGCTCCTAGGCGAAAAATAACCAAAAATTGCACCCCCGTAGACCCCCTGTGCACCACTATACTGCCATATAAAATATTTTGATTGACCTTGGAACTGATCTTCCACGTGGGTATACCAACCGCCTTTTTTTTTTCTTTACCGCTAAAATATAATTACTGCGAGGGAATATGGGTATTAAAAAGCATAATTCATATGAGTTTAAGGCTCCTCTCTCAAAGATGCCTCTGATTTCCAAGGATTTTACTAACCCACGTTTTTATTCCTAAAAATATTATCATGCTAACGACTATTTCTCGTAAGAACAAAACAAAATATTGAAGGTACTTACCACTTCTGAAATGTAAGAAAACTACCAGGATCGATACAGGAATCACTTTATTATTACTTACAATTTCACCAAGATAATTTAAGCACTTATTGTAAACCTTATATAATTATAATCTTATGAAAAAGTCGGTTATACAAGTCAACCTTTCGCTGTCGCTCCGTGAGTCCGTGCCAAAGAATGCCCGCATGCTGCCACCACCCCATCGAGCTTTGCTCGGTGTAGTGTTGCCAGCAGGATAATACAAAATACCCATATTTTTACCGTTGCTGAATATTAAATTTTACAAAACATTAACGTTATTATAGTTAATTAATTTATATTTATAATAATACACTTGCCCACACTAATCCTGGTGAATCAACACTACAGAATTCCACTGATAACTTTTTCACGCCCGTAACTCAACGCGTCTATTTTAGGGGAACACCTCACTCCCCCCTAACGTGAGGAGGCCCGCAAAGGCGGGCCGGCACCAGTCGGGGATCGCGGAAGACATATTGGTTCCCGTGGTCCCCGACGTAGGTGTGGGACGGAACACCGGGGTGGTTTTAGTCAGTAAGAGTCTGACAGATCCCTCCGCCCACCCCAGGGCGGAGGACATCCATGAGGATTTCCACCTCGTGACAAAAAAAAAAAAAAAAAAAAAAAAAAAGGTTAGGTTAGGTTAGGTTAGGTTGCCGCAGAGCCTACAGAAGGGAACGCCATCAGCGTCCCAGAGGTGACACAAGGAGAGATGGGGCGGCCGTGTTGCGGCTCCGGGCCAAGAACGTGGCTCCGGGGCCCGACGGTATACACGGCTGCGCGTTGGCCCTCGCTCTGAAGGAGCTAGAGCCCCAACTGAGAGGACTCTTCACAGCGTGCCTTGAGCAGGGCCGGTTTCCCAGTTTGTGGAAATCAGGTCGTCTGGTCCTGCTCAAGAAGGCGGGGCGCCCAGCGGACTCACCGTCCGCGTACAGGCCCATAGTGTTGTTGGACGAGGTCGGGAAATTATTCGAGCGAATTATCGCTGCCCGCCTCGTCCACCACTTGTGTAGGGAGGGGCCTGACCTGGCCGAGAGCCAGTTTGGCTTTCGGCACGGGCGCTCCACCATCCACGCAATATCGCGTGTGAGAGTCCTGGCAGAGGAAGCAGTGTCCCAGGGTGGGGTGATGTTGGCGGTGTCCTTGGACATTTCCAACGCCTTCAACACCCTGCCTTGGAGCTGCATTCGGGAGGCACTGCTGTACCATCGGGTGCCTCCCTACCTCTGCCACATCGTTGGGGCTTATCTCGAAGATAGGGGTGTCACCTACATGGGACGTGATGGCGGAAACCAGCGCCGCATGTCGTGCGGTGTTCCACAGGGCTCGGTCGTTGGCCCGCTCCTGTGGAACATCGGGTACGACTGGGTGCTGAGGGGCGAGCTCCCGCCGGGCGTGGAACTGACGTGTTATGCGGATGACACGCTGGTCACGGCCCGGGGGAGCTCGTACAGGGATGCAGCGTTGCTGGCGACGGCTGCGGTTTCACAGGTGGTGAGCCGCATACGGCGCCTAGGCCTGGAGGTGGCCCTCAACAAGTCGGAGGCCATGGCCTTTCATGGCCCCCGGCGGGCGCCGCCGGCCGGATCACAAATCGTGGTCGGGGGGTGTCGGATCGCTGTCGAGTCCACCATGAAATATCTGGGATTGGTGCTCGACAGCCGGTGGGACTTCGGCCCCCACTTCCGGCGGCTGGCGCCCAAGTTGATGGGCGCGGCTGGGGCGCTGTCAACGCTGCTTCCCAATCTGGGGGGCCCGAGCGCCGCCTGTAGGCGGCTCTACGTGGGGATCGTGCGATCCATGGCCCTGTATGGGGCCCCGATCTGGGCGGCTGACCTGACGGCCGGCAGCATCGCTGTCCTGCGAAGACCGCAGCGAGCGATGGCCGTCAGAGTCATCAGGGGATATCGCACGATCTCCTACGAGGTGGCCTGTGTACTGGCTGGATCCCCACCGTGGGACCTCGAGGCGAAAGTACTCGCGTCACTGTATCGGTGGCGCGAGGAAGCGCGGGAGCGAGGCGAGCGACTGACGGAGCGACACATGGAGCTTCGTCGGTCGCAGCTCCGCGCAGCCCTGGTGGCGAGCTGGCAGGACAGGCTTTCACGCCCTACCGCCGGCCTCGCCACCGTCGAGGCGGTCCGGCCAGTACTCGGGCCCTGGCTCGGGAGGAGGCACGGCTCCCTGTCGTTTCGGGCGACGCAGGTGCTCTCGGGGCATGGTTGCTTCGGGAAGTACCTGTGTCGCATAAACAGGGAGCCGGACGCCCGGTGTCACCACTGCGTCGACTGCCGGGAGGATACGGCGCGGCATACGCTGGCAGAATGTGCCGCTTGGGAGGAGCCGCGTCGTGTCCTCGTCTCAGAAGTAGGCAGTGACCTATCGCTGCCGGCCGTGGTCGAGTCGATGGTCGGCAGCGAGGAGTCCTGGGACGCGGTGGTATCCTTCTGCGAAACTGTCATGTCGCAGAAGGAGGCTGCGGAAAGGGAGCGGGAGATATCTTCCGCGCACCCTGCCCGCAGCAGGCGCACCGGGCGTCGGCGGAGGGCGGATAACGCCCTCTTCCAGCCCCCCTAAATGGGTCCAGGGGCGACGGATCTGGGGACATCCGTCGCCCCCTATTGTACGGACCCGAGATGGTGGCGCGTAGTGTTCCACGCGCGCCTCTCTGTGATGTATGGGGGGGAGTTTAACACCTCACTCCCCCCCAACGTGAGGAGGCCCGCAAAGGCGGGCCGGCACCAGTCGGGGATCGCGGAAGACATATTGGTTCCCGTGGTCCCCGACGTAGGTGTGGGACGGAACACCGGGGTGGTTTTAGTCAGTAAGAGTCTGACAGACCCCTCCGCCCACCCCAGGGCGGAGGACATCCATGAGGATTTCCACCTCGTGATCAAAAAAAAAAAAAAAAGGTTAGGTTTTTTTTTTTTTTTTTTTATGGTGAGTTTTTTACCGCGGACATGTTGGTCCGCGCCCTTGTTTACAATATAAATTGTTTATTGGTTTTTTGATATAGTTACAATTATTTGACTCCTACTCCGGACACTTAAATCTAGGTTATTTCTGAACTTAAATCTACGTGAGTCCATCTCATACATATTTTTTTTTTTTTTTTTTTTTTTTTTTACTATGTATAATTTTTTATAAACATGCACATGCTGTTATTTTTATATATATGTATATATATATATTTTTTTTTATTTTTTTTTATACTATAATATTACATTTTTACACAGGCATTATTTTGATGTAAGATTTATTCTGTTGACATACTTTTATTGACAATTTGTGGTTTTGATGTTATACTATTTCATTTTAAGTTACTACACTTTTCGGGAAAGACTGCGTGGCAGTGTGAACCGACCAGCCCCACCGACGGCTTCCGTTCACGGAAATGACGTACGCATCCGCGCCGCTTAGCTCAACCATTTTTGAGGGAACTTAACGACCGGATACGCAGCGCCACCATCGGCTAGACAGTTATGTGAGTATGACAGATTCACTCTGCCACGCAGTTTTACAATTTGGTTTTATGGTGGGTGTTAGTGTGAGTGATTCTAGGTGGGTTTGTTTGGGTTTGGAATTTGGGTGGGACTTGTTAGTTATATGTTTATGTGTTAATTCGGTGTCTGCTGACCAGGGACTTCGCTAACCGGAGCAAGGCTTCCATGACGACTACGTCTCGATGCTGCATGGCCGTCTTCAAGTTGTAGTCGATGACGGCTTTAGTCGGCGCATCCATAGCTTTCTTTGCGAAACGGCCTATGGCGTCGTCGGCGTCGTCGGAGTAATAGACGCAACTGACAGTGTGTCTCGACACCGCCACTACCGCATGGGAGATGCTGTCATGGATTTGGAGCCTCCTGGACTTGGTGTTGATGATGATTACGCTGTCGTAGGTCAACCCCTGAGCCTCGTGTATGGTCAAGGTACGCGACCCTTCGCCGGACCCATATCCCTGGTTCATAAGAGAGGCTTTCTCCTCCTGCGTATGAACCAAGAACAGGGTGTTTTGGGCAGTTTTGGGTATCTGCGCTCTTGTATAACCTTCCACCCTCAGGGAGTGGACCCGCGACAGCGTCGACTTGGAGGAGTATATACCGGAGTATATCTCGCTCAGTGCAAGAGCCACATCCATCGGGTTGCGGTGTGTGCAAAGCAGCTCCCGGGTGATGCCAGCCACCAGGTTTGGACGGGTATACCTAAGAGCGAATAGGTTCTCTCTATCCAAATATGGAAGCTGGTTCACGTCTCCGATGAGGACAACCTCGCTTGCTCCTGACAACTTCACTGCCATTACTATGGCCCCAAAATGGTTCATTAGTGCCTCGTCTACCGTGAGACGGTGACATCGGTCTTGTGTTCTGAACCCGTTGGCTAAGATTGAGGCCATAGTGCGCACCTTTGCCTTGACTCGATCTCCTAAGCGATGCGCAAGCTTCTCTCTGAGATCTTTGGCAGCTTCGGTCGTCGTGGTGGCTACGACATCTTTCTCCT
Organism: Aporophyla nigra; assembly: GCA_947507805.1. Taxonomy (NCBI): domain Eukaryota; kingdom Metazoa; phylum Arthropoda; class Insecta; order Lepidoptera; family Noctuidae; genus Aporophyla; species Aporophyla nigra. Next base: position 14,061,989 of record OX382320.1, read on the forward strand.
CATCGAAGTGTTTCACCACCCAGGTTGTCTTGCCACAACCCGGGACTCCGTTAACCCACTCGATATTGGGTACCGCCCAACTTTCCTTCGATGCTGGTGTGTCCGAAGTCCCTAAAATGGACTGTGCCATTTCAAGGATCTTATCGTCCAGCATGATTTTGGTACATTTGGCGGTAACCACTATCGGGTCGTCGTTAGGCACGTTGAATTTGGGTTTGCCTGAGCGCTCCGTTTCCTCCTCGTCCAGGGCCACAAAACCACTCTTCGCGCTGTAGGCTGCCATGTACGAGCCCGTCATTTCTCCTTTGATGACCTGAGAATTGACGTTGTCGTACACTGCTGCCTCTGCTTCCTTGAGTAATACTCTTAACAGTCCTTCTGTGTCTCTCTGGAAGGTCTGTAAGATCTTGCCGCATGTCCTGAGATTGACCTCTCTAGTCGCTCTCACGATTGCAACATACTCAAGGAAGGCGCTCTTTACGTGGTCCGTGGTGCCCGAGTTTACTGCGAGGGTCGGCGGGCTGACTTGCCCTTTGTCGGCTCTGGTAGGCACTGGCTTTTGCGGTGTTGGTTTTTTGGGGTTCTTCTGGAAGAACCTCTCCACTGCTGCTTCCAGTTTGTGCGATGGTGATGCATTACTGGTGCTTGGGAGCAGTGCACTGAGGAAAGTGCCGATGGCTTTCAGGCGACTCCTCGACTTAGCCTGATCTTCAGGGCTAATAGTCTTGCTCTGCTCCTTTGCAGCTTTTTCGGCGGCTGCCTTCTGCTGGGCCCTCTCGGAACCGCTTTGAGTAGTCGGGCTTGTTTTGGGGCTCGTCGTCATGGCTGTTGGTTGTCTGGGGGCTTTGAGGAAACTCAGGGATTCCCCTCTGTCCTCGTAGACAACGACCTCGTGTTGTTCTGAGGCCTTTAGACAGCCGAAACGGTCTACGACGTTACCTCTCTCTCCTCCGACTATCATTGCGTCGACACTTATTGTGCGGGTTGTGACTGCCGTATGCTCCCCTGCCTCCCTGATCCTCTGAAGCAACGCGTTTGCCTGAGCGAATGGAGTCTCCTCTCCCCACTCGAATAATGCGATCGTCTTTCCTTTAGATCGCAATAAACGGCATCGGTGAGTGGCTACTTCCACTTGAGGCAGTGCAGCATACTTGCTGCCCATCATGGTGGTTTTCGCGGTGCTTCCGTTGATCAAGGCGGCAAGGCCTGGTGATATTGGTATACGGGCCCTAGCTCGGCTTGAGCCTATGCAGAAGCTTATGCCTAACCTTTCGCCTTCCCTGTTCATAAATAGGGGGACGCCTCGCAGCCTGACGCCGGGGACTCCGTCTCCTCCACATGCCAGGAATTGCGTGATGGGCATGATGTTAGGGGCTGGATGTAGGCTGGCCTCTGGCACTGCTGCTGCCGCTGGTGTTGTTTGTTGGTTGGTGTTAGTGCGTGTAGTTTGTGTTGTGGTGAGTGATATTCCTGTTGTGTTTTGTGTGTTTGTCGTTGTTGCTTGTGTAGTGATTGTTGTGGTTGCTGTAGTGGTTGTGGTTGTCGTGGTTGTTGTTGGTGTGGTAGTGACAGGTGGTGGTCGGTTTCGACTATGCAAGGTTGTGTCCGTTTTGTTGGCCCCTGCTGCTACAGTGGCGACTTTACTCGCGAATGCCAAGAATGGTTTCCTGGTGGCCGGTCTCCCCATGATGGTTTGGAGTGTGGACTGGCTTAGCTGGATTTCGATCTTCACTTCCAGCTCCATTCTTTCGTGACTAAACCTTGGGCATTCGAAGAGCAGGTGCCAGACTGTTTCTTCACAGCTAGGGTCACAGACGCACGAGGGACTATCTTTGAGATGGAAGCGGTGGAGGTACGCTGAGAATCCTCCGTGTCCTGTTAGGACTTGTACATGGACCGGTGAGAGAGCTGTTTCTCTGAGTGTTCTTTTCGCTGCTAGGACGTCTGGGAAGAACACTTTTGTGACCGCTCCTGTACTCGAGGACTCGTATCGCGCCTGCCACTTTCTGATAGTCCCCTCCCGTATTTTCCTCCTCACGAACGATACGGGGACCTTGTTATAGTCTGCTGTCTCTTTGGTTAGGGCTGCCTCCTTGGCTAGCTCGTCCGCTCTTTCATTCCCGGCGGTTCCCACGTGGGCCCTGAGCCAAAAGAGCTTCACTTCTCTGCCCTCCTCTCGGATCTTGCGGACGCATCTCTTGATTTGGAGTGCCAGGTGGTGAGTGACAGACGGACTCCGCAGCAAATCAAGTGACGACCTAGAGTCACTTAAGATGTTTACGGATGTCTCTCCAGACTCTCTTGCCATCCTGACAGCCCTGAAGAGAGCGTACATTTCCGATTGGAAGACTGTGTTGTGAGGCTCCAGGCCGAAGGTGCTGAACTTGGACTCCTTTCCGTTTTCCCACCAGGTCAGGGCAGCTCCGACCTTCCCCTCTAACTTGCTGCCGTCGGTGTATATTTGGGGACCGATTACTTGGTGGGTTTCCAGGGTTTCGGGAGTCAAGTCTTCTAGGCGTGCATACTCTGTTGTTGTGAGTAGCGCTGGGTGGGGATTTTGGGAGTGGTGCACGTTGCACTCCAGCTCACGACCCGGCGGTATGAACTCTAGGGAATGGCCCTTTTTGATCTTGAAAAGGGTTGCGGCCTCGATTACCCGGAGATCTAGGGGGAGTTGGCCTGACAGGATAAGTGCCGATGTCAGAGACACCGTGCGGTATGCTTTGCAGATCTTCTGCGCAAAACCTCTCTGCAGTGAGTCAAACTGATTTCTTGTCATCAGTTTCTCAGCTGCAGGGGCCCACGCACTCGCTGCATACATCACGATAGGCTCTATCACCGACACGTATATAGTCCTAATTATCTCTCTGTTGAGACCCCAAGTCACCTTCGCCGCGCATGCCAGCTGCTTGTAGATGTCTGCAGCCTTTTTACAGGTTGCGGACACGTGCGCGTTGAAGGTGAGTTTAGAGTCTATTGTGAGACCTAGCAGCTTGACCTCTTCGACCAGGTTCAGCCGCGTACCCGACATGTGGAGTACCGGAATGTCGTACTTAAGCTTTTTCGTTAACACCATCGCATTGGTCTTGTGCGCGGCGAAACGTAGCTTATTTTGGACGCCCCATTCCGATACTATGTCTAGCGTGTCGTTGGCTGACTGCTGCAGGGGACCGGCTGTAAAGTCCGAGAAAACTAGGACAACGTCGTCTGCGAAGGCTTGGCAGTACACCCCCATTCTGGCCATCTTGTGTAAAAGCGAATCTAGGATAAGGTTCCAGAACGTCGGTCCGGCAATTGAGCCCTGGACGCATCCTTTCGTGGTACCCTTCTCACTAGTCGCTCTGGCGTAGTTGACCCTGATGTTCCGGTCTTCCAGGTATGAGGTCACGAGAGCGTAGATGTTTTTCGGACAGTGTTTGACCACCATCTGCCTTTTGAGTGCTGGCCACCACGCATTATCGAAGGCTCCCTCTATGTCCAATGATATCAAAAGCACGATCTTTTTGGCTTTGATTTCGGCACGGATATGTCCCATTAGGGCATAGAGGGCGTCCTCGGTTCCGCGTTGCGGCATGAAACCGTACTGGTTTGTGTTCAGTGTCGGGAGGAAGTGCCACTGGAGTCTGCCTACTAGGAGTTTCTTGACGATTTTTCCTAGGACCGAGAGCAGACCTATTGGCCTGTACGACTTTGGGCTGGTGTAGTCGTCCTTGCCTGGCTTGCGGAGAATGCACACGTGGGCGACCTTCCACTGCTTCGGGAAGTGGGACAGCGACAAACACCTGTTGGCTATCGCTAAGAACACTTCCCTATTGCAGTTTATTGCCGCTGTGCAGATGTCTGCCGTTAATCCATCGGGACCGGGAGCTTTTTTCGGATTTTGGTTCTGAAGAACCATTTCCAGCTCCGCGGCCGTGAAGGGTGGATCGTCAGCAGACAGACCTCGGGGGTTTTCCTTCTCCGCTAGCCTCCTCAGAGCGGTGTGGTATGGCTGTTCGGCATCCGTTGAGTCATCGGGGTAGAAGGTTTTTGCCAGAAGATCCGCGGATTGCTCTGGGCTGAGCGTCTCTCCTGCGGTGTTTCTCAGGAGGGTGTCGTCCTGTCTTCTGGCTGTCTTCCTAAGTACCCTGTAGATGCCGTCCCACATGCTCTCTCGGTCCTGCTTCGAGCAGAACTCCTTCCAGTTGGCTGTGGCTGCTTCTATTGCTGCTGTGGTGTACGCTTGTTTGGCCAGTACGTATTCTTGGATGGTGAAGTGTCTCCGGCTTGCGGCTGCATTTCGGATCCTTCTCTTTTTCGTCATCGCGTCTTTTTTGAGACGATCTAGAGAAGGGCTCCACCATGGGGGCTTGGCGTTCAGTTTAGGCGATCCCAGTTTTGGGATCGCGTCCTCGCATGAGCGGTGGATGTTAAGTGTGTACTCTGTGATGAGTGACTCCAATTCCTCTGGGTTCGAGACGCTCGAGACTCTGACTGGTGTGATGTCATTTTCTGCTAAGCTGGTCTTGAAGTGCGTGCTGAAGTCGGACCACTTTGCCTTCTTGGTGTTGTAGATGCGCGTCGAGATCGGCCTAATTGGTTCTAAGGCCTTTTCTAAACGCATGGAGAAGGTTATCGCGTTGTGGTCTGAAGTTGTTAGGCTCCTTTCTACACGCCAGTCCTCAACCTTGCCTAGCAGTGACAGGCTGCATACCGTCACATCGACGATGCTTGTGCACCACCTGTCTCCTCTATAGGTCTCGAACGTCGGAGTTTGTCCTGTATTGAGGATGTGGAGATCCCGCTCATTGAGGAACGAGTTGTACGCCGCTCCACGATGGTTTTCGGAAACACTTCCCCACCACTGGCTCCAGGCGTTTACGTCTCCTCCCACCAGGATGTTGTTTGTGTGTAATTTTTGTATTGTGTTGTGTGTTTCTGAGAGGTATGGTTCGATGTCCTGGTCACCTTCAAAATAGACCGATAGTACCCCAAAGCTGACCTGGCCCGCCTTCAGCAAAACGGCCGCGACATTCTCGGTCACAAGCTGGGGGTCGTGGATGACCTCCAGGTTGTGCCCGAAAATAACGATAGCGGCTTTTACTGGTTTCTGGCGGTTCAGGCTACACTGGATGACTCGCGTGCCGGGGCTTTGTTTCATCACACCTGTTCTTCCTACATAGGGCTCTTGAACAAGTGCTACTGAAACTCCCTTTGCCTGCGCCGCCAGGTGCAGTTCTTCTGTGGCCAGCTTGGAGCGCTGAAGATTTACCTGGATGAACGGCAATCTTGCTATCGGTCTTGTTGTGTTTTGAGAGGTGACTGGTTGGTTGGTGTGTGTGGTGTCTTGGTCGCCCTTAGCAATAGGAAACGCGCGACCTTGCTATGCCATCCCATTTTTGGCGTTCCTGGCAGTCTTCGCTGAACGCTGTGTGTGCCAGGTCGCTGCCCGTCCCGTGTGCCACTTTGCAGTTGATGCAGGTGGGCTGTTTGCCTTCAGCTCGAGTAAGGCAGTCCCTCACATTGTGTGCACCGCTGCAGTAACTGCACGCTTCTTTTCCAGCCTTGCATATGGACTTGTTGTGTCCGTATGCAAGGCACTTTGTGCATTGGACTAGTGGGGACTGGTCCTCAATCGAGCATCGCTTGATGCCCACGTGAACTTTTTGGGCCTGCGTGTAGCTTTTCCAGAGCTCCGGGGAGAGCTCCAGAACGGGGTGGCATTCATGCGGGTTCCTCGCGCGCTTCCTATAGCGCACCTTTAGGGTCTGTCCATCGACAGCGACGTCCTGCAGAAGATGCTTATTCTGCGCCCTAAGGAGATCGACGATCTCCCCGTCGCTGTAGCTGGACAGCACTCCCTTGATGCAGACGAGAGGGTTTTGGGGTTTCGGCTCCTGGACTTTGAGCCCTGCGTTGGTCTTGAATTGGTCCTTAACTTTTATAAGGTCCGACTTACTCGCGCACCTGAGGACCACTTTCTGGTTGCGCGCCTTTCGGACTGTGTCGACTCGGGCTCCACTTGTTTTTAGGTCCAGGGCGGTCCTGATCCTCTCAATCACGTTATCTCCAGTGTGCTAGGGATTCGTGGACGAGACAATCAGGGTGTGGTTGGGTTGTGTGGGTGGTTTAGGGGGTTTTGGAGTGCTAGTGACCTGGGCAAAGGTTTTGGGGCCCTGCTGTTGCTGAAGCGGCCTCTCCGCTTTACCCAGGTCCGCCACCCCCTTCTCAATATTTTGGAGGCTCTTCTTCACCTCCCCGACTGCCAGTTCCGCCTCCAGATTCAGCGCCGAAGGCGCCTGGATTGGCGGTTCTTTGTCGCGCAGTACGCGGAGGTCCGCTGAGACGAGCTCCAGCCTTTCAGTTATGGGTTGCAGGTGTTTGGTGATATTGATTGGTGGGTGTGGTGGTGGTGGTGGGGAGGTTACAGGCCTGTTGGCGATGGCTTGTAGCTGTTTCTGTAGTGAGGCCACGGCCTCATCAAATCTGATGGTAGTGAGGAGGCCTGTCTCCCGGCTACTAGGGACCGACTCGGTGTTTTTTGGGTGGGCGAGGTCCTCCTTGAGTCTCTCGAGCACCTTCCGGAGCACGTCCAGCTGGTTGGAGATACTGGCCATGTTTGTGTCGAGGCGTGAAAGCCCGGCCCCCATTGGATCGCACTTGGGATCCCCCGGGGCTCTTGTGCTCTCTGACCTCGTCTTTTCGTGCTCGCTGATGTTCTTGAGGGCTGCTGCGGCGACCTCGTCTTTTATTTCTTTGATGCCTTTGAAGGCATCAAGAGTCTCGTGTCCGAGCCATTCTCGGATCCCTTTCGCCTCTTTATGAGTTTCGGAGACGTCCGTACGCATGAGGGAGAGCTCCACCTTCAAGTTCATTAGATCTCGGGTATGAGCTCTCTCGACCCGCAAAAGCTCCTTTGCGTGTCGAGAGCGCTCCTTCTCAAGATTGAACTTGTGCCGAGCCCTCGAGTCCGCCAGCGACAGAGCTGTCTCATAGAGGCCTTGTAAACACTCATGGGCCGTGGCCTTGCACTCCCGCTTCATGTTACCGGCAGCTTCCAGGGCATCCTTTCCCCTCTGGAGAAGGTCGTTGGCCTCTCTGGTGGCCAGGTCCATTTCTACGCCTGTGCCCCTTCTCGGTGTTCTGTAGAGGAGGCTCGGCCGTCCGCTCTCGGAACGGTCGGCTTGGCTGATGGATGACGCCACCGAGCTCTCCTCGTCCGAGATGATCCGGCGGGGTGGGGAGATGCCGCATTGCTCCCAGTTTATAACGATTTCTGAAACTCTGCTGTGGCGTTCTGCAGACAGAGTCTCAGATAGTGGTGGTGTGCACCTCGGTACGTCCGGCTCCGACGATGCCTTTGGTGCCTGTGTCGGCTGTGGCTTCTGCGATGGACGCGCCGACTTCTTTGACACCACCGACTTGGCCGTATTTGTTAAGACCTTTTCGCGTAGGGATTTTGGGGGTTTCGCGGCCTCCGTGGTCATTTTGCGGGAGGTGGATTGTTGTTTTGATTGATGACATTTTGTGTTACGATTTTATGATACTTGTGTATGCCTGTGTACGATAACTTAATCTAAATACTAAAACTAAAGATGGACTCACGGATGCTCCGCTGGTGGTCTGCGTCTGCTGTCCGATGAGGAGCCCGATAACTGCGGGACTCGATATTCTGAGTCCGTATGGCGCACTGGTGGTGGTCTTCAGTGGGATTCTGCGGTGGTTGGGTCACTACGTGTGTGGGGATGCCGAAATTCGGGATTCTGTTGGGGCCAAGTTATAGAACTTTTCCTGCCCTTTCAAATGAGCCCAAACTCGGCTTTCTAGCTCCTACGGGAGCAAAGTTAGGTCGCGGGGGGGTGAGGTAGCCCTGAGGGGGGAGGGGAGGGGAGGTTTCACGGGGAGACGTTTGAGGGGGGGGAGGGGGGTGAGGGGGGGGTCGGGGGGGGGGAAGGTTTCGTGGGGAGACGATTTGGGGGAGGGGGTGAGGGAGGGGGGAAGGGTAGGTAAATGATGGGTTTGGGGGGGGGGTTGCGGATTTTCGGGGATGAGGGGCCCCTCGGTGCCTCAGTCAGAAATCCCAAGTCGATTGAGCCCAAACTCGGGGGGGGTGGGACTAAGGGTTCAGGAGTTCCCTCGGGGCTTACCTGGTGGTGAGCCGTGGAGTCGTCACACTGGTTGCTGGTCTGCAGGCGGAATCCTCGGCCGGCTTCGGAGTCTCCAGTAAGGGCTAGGATCGTTCGGTTTGCGTCACGCCTCGTGGTTTAGAAACACATGTGGCCGAAGTGAGGTTATTTTGTCACCGAAAACCACGTGTTTTGGCGATTTTCGCACCTTAATAACTCCTAGGCCCGTGCTCCGATCTTGCTGGACGATATGTCGCTGGATAGGTCTCCGCCGCGTTTCTCAGGGTTATTGTAGGTAGAACGACTCCACTAACCTTGGCTGATTTATTCACCGCTAAAGTTCCTGGGGTCCTGCTCTGCAACCCGCTGAGGTAGACACTTGCCCACACTAATCCTGGTGAATCAACACTACAGAATTCCACTGATAACTTTTTCACGCCCGTAACTCAACGCGTCTATTTTAGGGGTATTTTTTACGCGGAGCTGATGTTTATCGTGCGATGTATTATCGGTTAGGTTCGGTTAGGTTTTTTTTTTTTTTTTATGGTGAGTTTTTTACCGCGGACATGGTGGTCCGCGCCCTTGTTTACAATATAAATTGTTTATTGGTTTTTTGATATAGTTACAATTATTTGACTCCTACTCCGGACACTTAAATCTAGGTTATTTCTGAACTTAAATCTACGTGAGTCCATCTCATACATATTTTTTTTTTTTTTTTTTTTTTACTATGTTTAATTTTTTATAAACATGCACATGCTGTTATTTTATATATATATAAGTTTTTTTTTTTTTTTTTTTTTTTTTTTTTTTTTTTTTTTTTTTTTTTTTTTAATACTATAAATTATAATATTACATTGTTACACAGGCATTATTGGATGTTTAGATTTATTCTGTTGACAATTTGTTGTTTTGATGTTATACTATTTAATTTTATTTTAAAACACTTATGGGGGGAAGACTGCATGGCAGTGTGAACCGACCAGCCCCACCGACGGCTTCCGTTCACGGAAATGACGTACGCATCCGCGCCGCTTAGCTCAACCATTTTTGAGGGAACTTAACGACCGGATACGCAGCGCCACCATCGGCTAGACAGTTATGTGAGTATGACAGATTTACTCTGCCACGCAGTTTTACAATTTGGTTTTATGGTGGGTGTTAGTGTGAGTGATTCTAGGTGGGTTTGTTTGGGTTTGGAATTTGGGTGGGACTTGTTAGTTATATGTTTATGTGTTAATTCGGTGTCTGCTGACCAGGGACTTCGCTAACCTGAGCAAGGCTTCCATGACGACTACGTCTCGATGCTGCATGGCCGTCTTCAAGTTGTAGTCGATGACGGCTTTAGTCGGCGCATCCATAGCTTTCTTTGCGAAACGGCCTATGGCGTCGTCGGCGTCGTCGGAGTAATAGACGCAACTGACAGTGTGTCTCGACACCGCCACTACCGCATGGGAGATGCTGTCATGGATTTGGAGCCTCCTGGACTTGGTGTTGATGATGATTACGCTGTCGTAGGTCAACCCCTGAGCCTCGTGTATGGTCAAGGTACGCGACCCTTCGCCGGACCCATATCCCTGGTTCATAAGAGAGGCTTTCTCCTCCTGCGTATGAACCAAGAACAGGATGTTTTGGGCAGTTTTGGGTATCTGCGCTCCTGTATAACCTTCCACCCTCAGGGAGTGGACCCGCGACAGCGTCGACTTGGAGGAGTATATACCGGAGTATATCTCGCTCAGTGCAAGAGCCACATCCATCGGGTTGCGGTGTGTGCAAAGCAGCTCCCGGGTGATGCCAGCCACCAGGTTTGGACGGGTATACCTAAGAGCGAATAGGTTCTCGCTATCCAAATATGGAAGCTGGTTCACGTCTCCGATGAGGACAACCTCGCTTGCTCCTGACAACTTCACTGCCATTACTATGGCCCCAAAATGGTTCATTAGTGCCTCGTCTACCGTGAGACGGTAACATCGGTCTTGTGTTCTGAACCCGTTGGCTAAGATTGAGGCCATAGTGCGCACCTTTGCCTTGACTCGATCTCCTAAGCGATGCGCAAGCTTCTCTCTGAGATCTTTGGCAGCTTCGGTCGTCGTGGTGGCTACGACATCTTTCTCCTCATCGAAGTGTTTCACCACCCAGGTTGTCTTGCCACAACCCGGGACTCCGTTAACCCACTCGATATTGGGTACCGCCCAACTTTCCTTCGAAGCTGGTGTGTCCGAAGTCCCTAAAATGGACTGTGCCATTTCAAGGATCTTATCGTCCAGCATGATTTTGGTACATTTGGCGGTAACCACTATCGGGTCGTCGTTAGGCACGTTGAATTTGGGTTTGCCTGAGCGCTCCGTTTCCTCCTCGTCCAGGGCCACAAAACCACTCTTCGCGCTGTAGGCTGCCATGTACGAGCCCGTCATTTCTCCTTTGATGACCTGAGAATTGACGTTGTCGTACACTGCTGCCTCTGCTTCCTTGAGTAATACTCTTAACAGACCTTCTGTGTCTCTCTGGAAGGTCTGTAAGATCTTGCCGCATGTCCTGAGATTGACCTCTCTAGTCGCTCTCACGATTGCAACATACTCAAGGAAGGCGCTCTTTACGTGGTCCGTGGTGCCCGAGTCTACTGCGAGGGTCGGCGGGCTGACTTGCCCTTTGTCGGCTCTGGTAGGCACTGGCTTTTGCGGTGATGGTTTTTTGGGGTTCTTCTGGAAGAACCTCTCCACTGCTGCTTCCAGTTTGTGCGATGGTGATGCATTACTGGTGCTTGGGAGCAGTGCACTGAGGAAAGTGCCGATGGCTTTCAGGCGACTCCTCGACTTAGCCTGGTCTTGAGGGCTAATAGTCTTGCTCTGCTCCTTTGCAGCTTTTTCGGCGGCTGCCTTCTGCTGGGCCCTCTCGGAACCGCTTTGAGTAGTCGGGCTTGTTGTGGGGCTCGTCGTCTTGGCTGTTGGTTGTCTGGGGGCTTTGAGGAAACTCAGGGATTCCCCTCTGTCCTCGTAGACAACGACCTCGTGTTGTTCTGAGGCCTTTAGACAGCCGAAACGGTCTACGACGTTACCTCTCTCTCCTCCGACTATCATTGCGTCGACACTTATTGTGCGGGTTGAGACTGCCGTATGCTCCCCTGCCTCCCTGATCCTCTGAAGCAACGCGTTTGCCTGAGCGAATGGAGTCTCCTCTCCCCACTCGAATAATGCGATCGTCTTTCCTTTAGATCGCAATAAACGGCATCGGTGAGTGGCTACTTCCACTTGAGGCAGTGCAGCATACTTGCTGCCCATCATGGTAGTTTTCGCGGTGCTTCCGTTGATCAAGGTGGCAAGGCCTGGTGATATTGGTATACGGGCCCTAGCTCGGCTTGAGCCTATGCAGAAGCTTATGCCTAACCTTTCGCCTTCCCTGTTCATAAATAGGGGGACGCCTCGCAGCCTGACGCCGGGGACTCCGTCTCCTCCACATGCCAGGAATTGCGTGATGGGCATGATGTTAGGGGCTGGATGTAGGCTGGCCTCTGGCACTGCTGCTGCCGCTGGTGTTGTTTGTTGGTTGGTGTTAGTGCGTGTAGTTTGTGTTGTGGTGAGTGATATTCCTGTTGTGTTTTGTGTGTTTGTCGTTGTTGCTTGTGTAGTGATTGTTGTGGTTGCTGTAGTGGTTGTGGTTGTCGTGGTTGTTGTTGGTGTGGTAGTGACAGGTGGTGGTCGGTTTCGACTATGCAAGGTTGTGTCCGTTTTGTTGGCCCCTGCTGCTACAGTGGCGACTTTACTCGCGAATGCCAAGAATGGTTTCCTGGTGGCCGGTCTCCCCATGATGGTTTGGAGTGTGGACTGGCTTAGCTGGATTTCGATCTTCACTTCCAGCTCCATTCTTTCGTGACTAAACCTTGGGCATTCGAAGAGCAGGTGCCAGACTGTTTCTTCACAGCTAGGGTCACAGACGCACGAGGGACTATCTTTGAGATGGAAGCGGTGGAGGTACGCTGAGAATCCTCCGTGTCCTGTTAGGACTTGTACATGGACCGGTGAGAGAGCTGTTTCTCTGAGTGTTCTTTTCGCCGCTAGGACGTCTGGGAAGAACACTTTTGTGACCGCTCCTGTACTCGAGGACTCGTATCGCGCCTGCCACTTTCTGATAGTCCCCTCCCGTATTTTCCTCCTCACGAACGATACGGGGACCTTGTTATAGTCTGCTGTCTCTTTGGTTAGGGCTGCCTCCTTGGCTAGCTCGTCCGCTCTTTCATTCCCGGCGGTTCCCACGTGGGCCCTGAGCCAAAAGAGCTTCACTTCTCTGCCCTCCTCTCGGATCTTGCGGACGCATCTCTTGATTTGGAGTGCCAGGTGGTGAGTGACAGACGGACTCCGCAGCAAATCAAGTAACGACCTAGAGTCACTTAAGATGTTTACGGATGTCTCTCCAGACTCTCTTGCCATCCTGACAGCCCTGAAGAGAGCGTACATTTCCGATTGGAAGACTGTGTTGTGAGGCTCCAGGCCGAAGGTGCTGAACTTGGACTCCTTTCCGTTTTCCCACCAGGTCAGGGCAGCTCCGACCTTCCCCTCTAACTTGCTGCCGTCGGTGTATATTTGGGGACCGATTACTTGGTGGGTTTCCAGGGTTTCGGGAGTCAAGTCTTCTAGGCGTGCATACTCTGTTGTTGTGAGTAGCGCTGGGTGGGGATTTTGGGAGTGGTGCACGTTGCACTCCAGCTCACGACCCGGCGGTATGAACTCTAGGGAATGGCCCTTTTTGATCTTGAAAAGGGTTGCGGCCTCGATTACCCGGAGATCTAGGGGGAGTTGGCCTGACAGGATAAGTGCCGATGTCAGAGACACCGTGCGGTATGCTTTGCAGATCTTCTGCGCAAAACCTCTCTGCAGTGAGTCAAACTGATTCCTTGTCATCAGTTTCTCAGCTGCAGGGGCCCACGCACTCGCTGCATACATCACGATAGGCTCTATCACCGACACGTATATCGTCCTAATTATCTCTCTGTTGAGACCCCAAGTCACCTTCGCCGCGCATGCCAGCTGCTTGTAGATGTCTGCAGCCTTTTTACAGGTTGCGGACACGTGCGCGTTGAAGGTGAGTTTAGAGTCTATTGTGAGACCTAGCAGCTTGACCTCTTCGACCAGGTTCAGCCGTGTGCCCGACATGTGGAGTACCGGAATGTCGTACTTAAGCTTCTTCGTTAACACCATCGCATTGGTCTTGTGCGCGGCGAAACGTAGCTTATTTTGGACGCCCCATTCCGATACTATGTCTAGCGCGTCGTTGGCTGACTGCTGCAGGGGACCGGCTGTAAAGTCCGAGAAAACTAGGACAACGTCGTCTGCGAAGGCTTGGCAGTACACCCCCATTCTGGCCATCTTGTGTAAAAGCGAATCTAGGATAAGGTTCCAGAACGTCGGTCCGGCAATTGAGCCCTGGACGCATCCTTTCGTGGTACCCTTCTCACTAGTCGCTCTGGCGTAGTTGACCCTGATGTTCCGGTCTTCCAGGTATGAGGTCACGAGAGCGTAGATGTTTTTCGGACAGTGTTTGACCACCATCTGCCTTTTGAGTGCTGGCCACCACGCATTATCGAAGGCTCCCTCTATGTCCAATGATATCAAAAGCACGATCTTTTTGGCTTTGATTTCGGCACGGATATGTCCCATTAGGGCATAGAGGGCGTCCTCGGTTCCGCGTTGCGGCATGAAACCGTACTGGTTTGTGTTCAGTGTCGGGAGGAAGTGCCACTGGAGTCTGCCTACTAGGAGTTTCTCGACGATTTTTCCTAGGACCGAGAGCAGACCTATTGGCCTGTACGACTTTGGGCTGGTGTAGTCGTCCTTGCCTGGCTTGCGGAGAATGCACACGTGGGCGACCTTCCACTGCTTCGGGAAGTGGGACAGCGACAAACACCTGTTGGCTATCGCTAAGAACACTTCCCTATTGCAGTTTATTGCCGCTGTGCAGATGTCTGCCGTTAATCCATCGGGACCGGGAGCTTTTTTCGGATTTTGGTTCTGAAGAACCATTTCCAGCTCCGCGGCCGTGAAGGGTGGATCGTCAGCAGACAGACCTCGGGGGTTTTCCTTCTCCGCTAGCCTCCTCAGAGCGGTGTGGTATGGCTGTTCGGCATCCGTTGAGTCATCGGGGTAGAAGGTTTTTGCCAGAAGATCCGCGGATTGCTCTGGGCTGAGCGTCTCTCCTGCGGTGTTTCTCAGGAGGGTGTCGTCCTGTCTTCTGGCTGTCTTCCTAAGTACCCTGTAGATGCCGTCCCACATGCTCTCTCGGTCCTGCTTCGAGCAGAACTCCTTCCAGTTGGCTGTGGCTGCTTCCATTGCTGCTGTGGTGTACGCTTGTTTGGCCAGTACGTATTCTTGGATGGTGAAGTGTCTCCGGCTTGCGGCTGCATTTCGGATCCTTCTCTTTTTCGTCATCGCGTCTTTTTTGAGACGATCTAGAGAAGGGCTCCACCATGGGGGCTTGGCGTTCAGTTTAGGCGATCCCAGTTTTGGGATCGCGTCCTCGCATGAGCGGTGGATGTTAAGTGTGTACTCTGTGATGAGTGACTCCAATTCCTCTGGGTTCGAGACGCTCGAGACTCTGACTGGTGTGATGTCATTTTCTGCTAAGCTGGTCTTGAAGTGCGTGCTGAAGTCGGACCACTTTGCCTTCTTGGTGTTGTAGATGCGCGTCGAGATCGGCCTAATTGGTTCTAAGGCCTTTTCTAAACGCATGGAGAAGGTTATCGCGTTGTGGTCTGAAGTTGTTAGGCTCCTTTCTACACGCCAGTCCTCAACCTTGCCTAGCAGTGACAGGCTGCATACCGTCACATCGACGATGCTTGTGCACCACCTGTCTCCTCTATAGATCTCGAACGTCGGAGTTTGTCCTGTATTGAGGATGTGGAGATCCCGCTCATTGAGGAACGAGTTGTACGCCGCTCCACGATGGTTTTCGGAAACACTTCCCCACCACTGGCTCCAGGCGTTTACGTCTCCTCCCACCAGGATGTTGTTTGTGTGTAATTTTTGTATTGTGTTGTGTGTTTCTGAGAGGTATGGTTCGATGTCCTGGTCACCTTCAAAATAGACCGATAGTACCCCAAAGCTGACCTGGCCCGCCTTCAGCAAAACGGCCGCGACATTCTCGGTCACAAGCTGGGGGTCGTGGATGACCTCCAGGTTGTGCCCGAAAATAACGATAGCGGCTTTTACTGGTTTCTGGCGGTTCAGGCTACACTGGATGACTCGCGTGCCGGGGCTTTGTTTCATCACACCTGTTCTTCCTACATAGGGCTCTTGAACAAGTGCTACTGAAACTCCCTTTGCCTGCGCCGCCAGGTGCAGTTCTTCTGTGGCCAGCTTGGAGCGCTGAAGATTTACCTGGATGAACGGCAATCTTGCTATCGGTCTTGTTGTGTTTTGAGAGGTGACTGGTTGGTTGGTGTGTGTGGTGTCTTGGTCGCCCTTAGCAATAGGAAACGCGCGACCTTGCTATGCCATCCCATTTTTGGCGTTCCTGGCAGTCTTCGCTGAACGCTGTGTGTGCCAGGTCGCTGCCCGTCCCGTGTGCCACTTTGCAGTTGATGCAGGTGGGCTGTTTGCCTTCAGCTCGAGTAAGGCAGTCCCTCACATTGTGTGCACCGCTGCAGTAACTGCACGCTTCTTTTCCAGCCTTGCATATGGACTTGTTGTGTCCGTATGCAAGGCACTTTGTGCATTGGACTAGTGGGGACTGGTCCTCAATCGAGCATCGCTTGATGCCCACGTGAACTTTTTGGGCCTGCGTGTAGCTTTTCCAGAGCTCCGGGGAGAGCTCCAGAACGGGGTGGCATTCATGCGGGTTCCTCGCGCGCTTCCTATAGCGCACCTTTAGGGTCTGTCCATCGACAGCGACGTCCTGCAGAAGATGCTTATTCTGCGCCCTAAGGAGATCGACGATCTCCCCGTCGCTGTAGCTGGACAGCACTCCCTTGATGCAGACGAGAGGGTTTTGGGGTTTCGGCTCCTGGACTTTGAGCCCTGCGTTGGTCTTGAATTGGTCCTTAACTTTTATAAGGTCCGACTTACTCGCGCACCTGAGGACCACTTTCTGGTTGCGCGCCTTTCGGACTGTGTCGACTCGGGCTCCACTTGTTTTTAGGTCCAGGGCGGTCCTGATCCTCTCAATCACGTTATCTCCAGTGTGCTAGGGATTCGTGGACGAGACAATCAGGGTGTGGTTGGGTTGTGTGGGTGGTTTAGGGGGTTTTGGAGTGCTAGTGACCTGGGCAAAGGTTTTGGGGCCCTGCTGTTGCTGAAGCGGCCTCTCCGCTTTACCCAGGTCCGCCACCCCCTTCTCAATATTTTGGAGGCTCTTCTTCACCTCCCCGACTGCCAGTTCCGCCTCCAGATTCAGCGCCGAAGGCGCCTGGATTGGCGGTTCTTTGTCGCGCAGTACGCGGAGGTCCGCTGAGACGAGCTCCAGCCTTTCAGTTATGGGTTGCAGGTGTTTGGTGATATTGATTGGTGGGTGTGGTGGTGGTGGTGGGGAGGTTACAGGCCTGTTGGCGATGGCTTGTAGCTGTTTCTGTAGTGAGGCCACGGCCTCATCAAATCTGATGGTAGTGAGGAGGCCTGTCTCCCGGCTACTAGGGACCGACTCGGTGTTTTTTGGGTGGGCGAGGTCCTCCTTGAGTCTCTCGAGCACCTTCCGGAGCACGTCCAGCTGGTTGGAGATACTGGCCATGTTTGTGTCGAGGCGTGAAAGCCCGGCCCCCATTGGATCGCACTTGGGATCCCCCGGGGCTCTTGTGCTCTCTGACCTCGTCTTTTCGTGCTCGCTGATGTTCTTGAGGGCTGCTGCGGCGACCTCGTCTTTTATTTCTTTGATGCCTTTGAAGGCATCAAGAGTCTCGTGTCCGAGCCATTCTCGGATCCCTTTCGCCTCTTTATGAGTTTCGGAGACGTCCGTACGCATGAGGGAGAGCTCCACCTTCAAGTTCATTAGATCTCGGGTATGAGCTCTCTCGACCCGCAAAAGCTCCTTTGCGTGTCGAGAGCGCTCCTTCTCAAGATTGAACTTGTGCCGAGCCCTCGAGTCCGCCAGCGACAGAGCTGTCTCATAGAGGCCTTGTAAACACTCATGGGCCGTGGCCTTGCACTCCCGCTTCATGTTACCGGCAGCTTCCAGGGCATCCTTTCCCCTCTGGAGAAGGTCGTTGGCCTCTCTGGTGGCCAGGTCCATTTCTACGCCTGTGCCCCTTCTCGGTGTTCTGTAGAGGAGGCTCGGCCGTCCGCTCTCGGAACGGTCGGCTTGGCTGATGGATGACGCCACCGAGCTCTCCTCGTCCGAGATGATCCGGCGGGGTGGGGAGATGCCGCATTGCTCCCAGTTTATAACGATTTCTGAAACTCTGCTGTGGCGTTCTGCAGACAGAGTCTCAGATAGTGGTGGTGTGCACCTCGGTACGTCCGGCTCCGACGATGCCTTTGGTGCCTGTGTCGGCTGTGGCTTCTGCGATGGACGCGCCGACTTCTTTGACACCACCGACTTGGCCGTATTTGTTAAGACCTTTTCGCGTAGGGATTTTGGGGGTTTCGCGGCCTCCGTGGTCATTTTGCGGGAGGTGGATTGTTGTTTTGATGTAGATATGGGAGCCGCGCCGGCGTGACGCCACCGTGTGCCCCCCGCACGCCGCCGCCGCCGCCGACATTCACCGCGCGGCGTGAGTGGCGTTAAGACGTGTGTTTGTTTTCATTTTTAGTTGTAGTTTGTTTTTATTTGTAAGCACTGGAAATTTAACTCGCCATCTGCAAGATGATCATCAAATTCGAGATACCAGTGCCGACAAGGCAAAAACTAATATTAAAGACTTTTTTGCTGTTTCACGACCCGCGGGATCCGAAAATTACAAAAATATTCCAACCATCAAAACCGCAACCCCAACTCGTAGGCACAGCATTTTAGAAATGCTAGAAACACATATGCAACCGAGAACCTATAAATAATATCTTGAGGAAGATTGGCCAAGAAGAACTCAAAATAACTCAGAGTGAGTGGATCCTTTTAGAGTATCTGGTAAAAATTTTGAGAAGCTTTCGCGAAATCGTCGAAATCTTGTCGTCTCAAAAAGTATGCACGATGAATGTTGCTCTTGTGTTTCTATCGGAGATTAAGGATGTATTAAGGATCAATCAAGATGATGAAGCGCTAATAATGTTAGCAACATGATGGCAAAAATAAATAAAAGATTCCCAATAACAAAGCACATTGTCGCAGCAGCACTTTTGGATAACCGCTTCATGAGTCTGTCAGAAATAGATTCATATCTTGAAAACCGGAATATGACCAGAACGTCATTTCTTTCCTCATATATCAGGGAAATCAAAAATATTAATAACGAGCCAGAAGCTTTAGCTGAAAACGCAGGCAGTACAAGCACCAGCAATGTAATTGACACATCATATTGCACAAACTGTCAAGGAAACCTAGTAAGAGTTCATGCCAAGGCATTCAAGGTGATCCAATAGAGCAAGAATGTTGGCGTTACATTGCTGATGCTGATCCTACAGAGCCAAAAGATGGTGATTTATTATTTATTTTATTTATTTATTAAAACTTTATGCACAAGTAAAAAAATACTGTACAAAGGCGGACTTAATGCCTGAGGCATTTTCTACCAGTCAACCTTAGGGTGGTGCAGAGATAAAACATGGCAGGTGCAACAAATGGGATAGATACATCGGAAACAACTATAAAATACAAGTATAAATACTAATACATATATACATACATATATTTAAACAAAAAATAAACTGTGTCAGGAAAACTAACGATCTGTTAGAAACCGGTCTAGGTCACTCTTTTTAAAAAAGGAAACACTTTTAGCTATAAGAGACTAACACAGTTTATTTAACTTTTATACAATAATAATCGTGAGTGCAGCACATGAGTGCACGGGATGAAGGATGGAAGACGACTGACTGGATGAATAGGATGGGTGTATGAGGAGTCGAGGAGTGATGTGTCAGCACTCTGACAGGAATGCAGCATAAGGTGCCAGGTAAGCCGGAAAGGGTACATTGGATGGGTATAACAGCCCCCCGATTAAGAGGAAACTTACGGGTGGAAAGGTAAGTTGACGATGGAAAGAAGGAAGCTCCAGGTCTAGGAAGGTTTTCCAGGTTTTCAGGTCATTCGGAGTCGAGAACGAGGTATGTCTGTGGAGTGTATGTCTTCGGGATCAGGAGATGACATTTCTATGGAATTATCTGGTTTGGGTTTACATCTAGAAGTTTTAAGTGTTTTAAAGTAACAATACAATTTATACGATATAGCTATAACTATAACTAAACTTATTATAATAGTAACATAAGAATAGAAATTACCGTAAAGGACAATATGAGGCTTTTCAATAACTTCTTCGAGATTTGTTTTAATTCGGTCAGTTATTTTATTATAATTAGACAAAAGTGAATCAAGATCATTAACATTTTTTAAGTTAACATAGGGAACTTTAATATTGTCTTTTAGGTAAGTAGTAGGACTACAACAAGTATCATTGATTATTTCAAAGTGTAATATTATTGGTTTTGTTTTAATTACAATACTATGTTGAGGTATTAACTTATTGTCTCTACAATAAGCAATGCAATGTTCTGGTATAGTTAGTATTCCAGTACCATGAATGGAAAGCTCAGATAAGTCTTGATTATTACATTCTATTGTGAGTTTAGAATTTTGACTTATTACGTATATCCATTGGTTTCTATGTAATTTATGAAAAGTTTCAAAATTACCGTTTATGAATTTAGTATTACAAATATGTGGAACAGAAGTCAGGGCTTTAGAGATAATCTCACTTTCACATATGGGAACGGCAGATGTGGAATACACACTAGGTGTTTCACAAATATAATATTGCGTATTTATAATTTTACAGGAGCTAAGTGAATCTAATTTACAATAAGAGGACTTATCTTTAGTTATGCCTATATATTTCGTGGATGGTATTATTGTTGAATATAGTGTACTATTTACATCATTAAGTTCAATAGGGTAAGGTATAGTGTTATATAAATCAAATTCCTTTGTGTTTACTAACGGGATTTGTAACACAAATATTATTTTATTATTTGCAAAATAGCTAGATACATCGGATATGTTTTCTAAAACGTGGATATTATCTAAGATTAGAGGTACAGGTAATTGTTTAGAACTAGGTAGGAATCTATAATTATCAACAAGGTCTGCAAAAAGTTGCTTAGGAGTAATAATAGATGGATATAATATATTAGACTTACTAAACATAATAGCATTAATAATATCTTCTAACTTAAATGATAATGTTAACATAGTACTTTCTAAGATATCTGACAATCCTGATATCTTAGATCTCATGAGTAGCTTATCTGCCACTAACGTAATGTTGATTACATCTTGGTTCAGGGTATCGATAGCATGGTTTAAACTAGCTTCATTTGCACTAATTTGGTCAATTATTTCTTTTAGGGACGATAACGTGGATTTTGTAACTAACATGCTATCTTTCATCAAGGTGGCTAACTTAGTTTGATCATTTTCTAAGGTTTGGATGGCATCGCTGTATTTTATAGCGTCATCTTCATCCATATTACCAAACAGTTGTTTGATAACGGAACCGATTCCAGCAAACCAAGCTGCTCTTTTATTAGATTTAGACATAAGATGAGATATAGAGTCGAAGTCTCTTGCTATATCATTGTAACGTGATGACAATGGTTCAAACAGATAATGACATTCGTTTTCATAATAGGCATTACTTTGTTTACATAAATATTTCGAAGTTCCTAGAATGTCTCTTATGTTATCTAGATGCGGTTGGATAAAGGATATGTCTAAAGGAATAATAATATCTAATGTATCATCAGTAGTTTTTAGAGAACCAATAGGGTCGAAGTATATGCCTGCGTTGTCAGATGCTGGCTGGATATATTTTTGACTGTTTGATGCCAGGGACGGATAAATGTAACCAATTCTGGAATGGAAAGTGATTGTAAATTACTAGACTATATATGGTATATTAAATGCTGTTGCTAGTATGTAGTTTCATCTCGTCAAAATGATGTTTGACGTGACGTCTATTTATTAGGAGTGATGCGGTGTTATTTCCGTGTACTTTTACTATTTTGTATGGGCCTTTCCATATTGGTGAAAGAGCCTTCCGAAGCCGTAGATGATTTTTCAGATAGACCAGGTCGCCGACCTTATATTTAATTGGCCTTGTACGAGTGTCGTAATAGCTTTTTGAACTTTCCTTGGATTTTTGTATGTGTTCTATGGCTTTATTTCGGCAGTATTTAAGTCTGTTTTGGAGTACGCGAACATAATCGGGATAGGTTACGCCTGCAGTCTCTTCGTAGATAGAATCTGGTATGTATGGTTTATTTCCAAATACGAGTTCGTAAGGAGAGAAATGAGTGGTTGAATGGATTGCGGAATTATAGGCAAGCATAGCTGTATATACAAAACGAGGCCAATTATTTTGCTCTTCATTTACGTAGGATTTTAAATATTCCTTTAAGGTGGAATGACTCCTTTCAAGAGCGCCTTGAGTCTGAGGATGATAAGGGGTACTCCACAACTGTTTGATTTTTAATAGCTTGCAAGTTTGTTTAAACAGCTCAGCTGTGAAATTAGTCCCTTGATCTGTTAAAATTGTTTTAGGTATTCCAAATAACGTGATAAAATGAACTAAACATTCGCATGACTCCTCAGCTGTAGTATTGGCGATTGGATAGGCGGTTGAAAATTTGGTAAGGTCATCTTGAAGGGTCAAGATATACCTAAACCTATCGTTACCGGCTTCCGGTAGTGGACCTACAATGTCTAAGGCTACACGTTCAAATGGGCGAGTGGAAAGAGATGTAATCTGCATGGGAGCACGATTAACTTTTCTTAGGGCTTTATTAGTTTGACATTGCGGACATTTTCTCACATAATTTTCTATGTCTGATCGCATATTTTTCCAGTAATATTTTTCTTGGATACGTTTTAGCATTCTAACGGAACCTAAATGACCGGCAATAGGTAGGTCATGATTTTCTTTCATGATTTTAGGGATTTCGCTTAATGACGGATAAATAATAGCATTTTTGTAAATATGTACGTTTATTTCCGAATTGTGGAACAAATATAATATAATATTGTAAACCTTTAGGTATTGGTGACTATCAAAAGGGTTACTAAAGTCTGAGATGGCTATCTCGGGATTGTTTTGATCTGCAAGGGTAACTACTAGCTCATTTCTTACAGATTTGAGACTTTTATAGATATCTTCATACGTGCAGGTATCAAAATGATTGACTTTAGTAAAGAGGAAATAATACGTTTTATTTTCAGTTTCGTATTTGAGGAAAGTGTATAAGGTTCTTTCTAGTAAGGAAAATTCATTCAAATTAGGAATATTAGATATAACTTCTTGAACATACGGGACGGATTCATCCATATCTATAGATGTAGGAATGATAATATATTTTTTATCTGTTTTGGATAAACTTTCATTATGTTCTATTATAGTTACATTAGAATTGAAATCTTTAGAGGTAGTTTTAAGGAAATCTGAGTAATTACCATCTAGGGTACCAGGACTACTCGGACTTGAGTTATCGATTGGTGTTGTTGGATTTAAGCGATCAGCAGACGATGGTGTGTTTTGGTTAGTTACGTTATCTAGGTCGTCAAGATTACCTAGCTCTGGTAAGCTAGTGGGTGGAACAAGTGGATCTATGAGGTCTTCGAGTTGGACTAAATCGTCTGAATCTATCGTCTTGTAGGAATCAGGTGAGTTTACATTTTGCCTTGAAGTGCTAGGCAGAGGATCTATGGCATTAACTGGTTTAGTTGGAGGATAACGTGATAATGCATCAGCAGCATTATTCAATTTTCCTTTCTGGTAAACTATTTCATATTCATATTCCTCTAGTTTTAATCTCCACCTTTGGAGTTTACTACTGGGGTCAGAGTGGTTAAAGAGCCAACGCAAGGGGCGATGGTCGGTAACAATCAGAAATTTCCTACCGTATAGATATGGGCGGAATGTTTTACAACCGAAAAGAATCGCAAGTAGTTCCTTTTCCGTTGTGCTATAGTTACACTCACTTTTATTGAGTGTACGGGATGCATAGGCGATTGGTTTATCTTTGCCTATTTCGCCTTGAGAAAGGATGGAGCTGATTGCATAATTCGATGCATCACAAGTTAGAATGAATGGTTTGGAAAAGTCAGGATATATCAATAGTGGTGCTGTCATAAGTTTGTGTTTTAGGATTTCAAAGGCTAATTGATGTTCATTTGACCATACAAATTCTACATTCTTTTTTAGTAGGTTTGTTAAGGGTTTTGCGATACTAGATAAGTCAGGAATGAACCTGCGGTAATAGGAAACAAATCCAAGGAATGACTTAACATCCTTGGGAGTTTTTGGTACAGGGAAATCTGATATTGCACTTACTTTTCCAGCATTTGGTTTTACACCTTTGTCAGTAATGACATGGCCTAGGTATGAAACTTCCTTTCGGAGGAATTCACACTTGTCGGGTTGCAATTTAAGTTTGAATTGACGGAGTCTACCAAACACATTTGTTAGGTTATTAATATGAGAGGCAAGGTCATAGGAATATATAACGATATCGTCGAGATAAACAAAGCATTGTATGCCTTGGAGCCCAGATAAGGCTGAGTTCATTAACCTCTGAAAGGTTGACGGAGCGTTTTTCAATCCAAATGGCATACGTGTGAACTCGTAATGACCTGTTGGGACAGAAAATGCTGTTTTTGGGGAGTCTTCAGCAGACATGTTAATCTGATGGAATCCGGATGCTAGATCTAACGTGCTGAAATATTTACTCTTGCCTAGCTGGTCTAGTATTTCTGCTATGTTTGGAATAGGATAGGAATCACCAATGGTTACATCGTTAAGTTTGCGGTAGTCGATTACCACACGCCATTTCTTTTGACCGGACGCGTCGAGTTTTTTAGGGACCACCCAAATTGGTGAAGACCATGGAGACATAGAAGGTTTTATGATACCTTGCCGTAACATTTTATCGATTTGGGAATCAACCTCTTTCTTATGACATTCAGGGAATCGGTATGTCTTTACATGGATTGGCTCATCCGAGGTTGTTTTAATTTTATGTTCTATCGCATCGGTAGAGGTCAACTGATCGTCAGGTAAGTGGAAGACGTCAGAGAATTGGGAACAGACTGAGTACAGTGCTTCAGTTTCTTCTGAATTAAGATGGGACACGCGAAGTTCTTTTAGAACTTCTTCTGTGCGTTCAAAGGTATGCGATTCGGCTGTGGTACCTATAAATATTGAAGCTTGTAGTTGGAAAGGTTCTAAGCGTAATTGAAGGTCAGAATTAACCTTTACGGGTGCTTCTAAGGTATTTAAAATGGAAATATTAACACGGTTATTTGTTTTTACTTTAACCATACAGTTGGCTATCAGTAGGTTCCTGGATATGTGTTGATCGATTACTAATCCTTCTCCGATCTCTGGATTTGCGACTGTGCATTCAATGATGGCTTCGCTACGTGCTGCTATTGTGTAGACGGGTTGATTAAAATACATTTGAAAGTTAATGTCCTTTAAATATAAGATACCTTCTTCATAATTAATTTGGCCATTCATGGAATTAAATAAATCGTTGCCGACAATGCCATCATAGGGTATGGTTAAGCCATCTATTAAGTTGAATACATGAGTTAAGTGTTTACAGTCACTGTGGATTTCATCGTGGGTACTTAGAGTTATAGGAATTTGTCCTAACGTGCTTAGGGGACTATCGGTGGTTGAGTCGATACCTTTGATCTTGAACTTGACCGATTTATTAATTACAGGCATAACGTCGATGACTGATGTTTTTATAATGCTTATGGATGCACCAGTATCAACGAGGAGTAAAAGGTTTTTAGAAGACACAGGAGATTTTACTTGTATGTAAGGTAAATATTTATTTGATATATTTTGTGTGAATTCGTAAATGGTTTTATTAATGTTTTCTTTATTTTCAGGATATAGGATGCAGTCTACAGTTTGGGGCTGGCTACCCTGTTGCTTGACAACATGCGATTTTAAGGATTTATTAGAATCTACAGTTTGGGGCTGGTTACCCTGTTGCTTGATTCCAATTAATTTTAAGGATTTATTAGAACCTACGGTTTGGGGCTGGTTACCCTGTTGCTTGATCCTAATTGAATGACCTCGAGTTTTGGGCTTATAATTACCATGTCCATGGGTCATTGAGTCGATATTGGTGTCGTCTTTTATGGTTACCGTTTGTCCCGTGCGACACCTATTCGGGACATTATTCAGTTTAAATTATGATCATCGACAGTATCATAACCTTCGGTTTCAGTTAAGGTGTTAATTTGTGGTTTGAAGGACGTGCTTGGTTGGACATTAGAATTAGAGGGTTTATTTACATTTTGGAATTTTTTATTATTATATTCGCGGAGTTTGCAATTTTCCAAAAGATGTCCAGCCTTTTTGCAATATCGGCAGAACGGGTCTTTTGAAGCTGGTTGATTGGTAGAGAGCTTTTGACTTTGGTTATTATTAAGGTTGCCGGTTCTATTTGGTCTAGTGTTTACGTCATTACCACGCAACGTTTTCGCGACCAAATTCTGTTTATAGGAGTACTGTTGCAGCTTCTCTTCTGATAGAGCACAATTAATAGCATCATTAAGGTTTTTAGGGTCCCTACATCTGACTATATTAGCGATACGAGGGGTGAGGCCCATAGTAAAAGTATGGAGAGCTAGGTCCTCCATAGCGGCTACCCTACCAGAAATTTCGCTCTTCTTATGATTAGTAACGGCGATTTCTGTGAGAAGTTGGGATAGGCAGGTTTCAACCCTAAGTGAAAATTGGCTAACATTTTCTTGGGCACCTTGTCTACAATCTTGTAGTTCTATTAGAAGATGAGCGTAGTGTTTTCGCTCTCCGAATTGGTTTTGTAAGAAATCCCTGAGTGAGGGCCATGTATCAAATTCTTTAATGGAACACGCTATTTCGGCTTTACCGTCTAGCTGGCTAATGATATATTTAAATACGATGTCTTGTTGATTTGAGGAAGCTAAGGAAATTGCATTATCGCAATTGTTTATGAAAGCGTTAAGTTTTTCGCGGCTACCATCGAAAGGTTTTATAAATTTTAGGATTACGTTTAAAGTTAAGCCTTCTCTTGGCTCGTCTTTGACGTTCTTGGAACTTTGAGACATCTTAAAATATATAAAAATATACAATTGTAACAAGCAAACCCTGGAAATAAAATTAGTATAGCTTATAAGTCTACACGGCAAATCTCGTCGAACTGTTCTTATCGCTGTCCACCGGAACTGCGTCGGATCACTGTCTAGACAGTACAATTTGTAGTCTTGTTACAATGTTGCGGCTATGAGATAAGCCGTCGGAGATAAGTTTGATGGAAGTTTTTTGGTTAAACACTTGTAGATTATAGGAAAATATCACAAAACTCACAGTAGCACCAAACATGTGTTCTTCATGTTTATGCTGGAACTGGAACTGGAGCTGGAGTTCTTGATACTGGAACCGGGGTTGACCTTGAGCCAGGTCGGTGCTGGGTTTGGAGACGGGAGACGCTACCTGCGTCACTGCTCTTTGCCACTTACTGCACAGTGGATCGGCTATGAGGTTCACCGGTGTGGTGTACGGGATACACCTGGATGTTGCGAGTCGCTTCTTGGAACTTGTGCACTCACTGCACTTTTTTCACAGATTTAAGGAGGAGTCCAAGGACTTTTCAATCCCTTTTACGCTGCCACCAATGTTAGAAACCGGTCTAGGTCACTCTTTTTAAAAAAGGAAACACTTTTAGCTATAAGAGACTAACACAGTTTATTTAACTTTTATACAATAATAATCGTGAGTGCAGCACATGAGTGCACGGGATGAAGGATGGAAGACGACTGACTGGATGAATAGGATGGGTGTATGAGGAGTCGAGGAGTGATGTGTCAGCACTCTGACAGGAATGCAGCATAAGGTGCCAGGTAAGCCGGAAAGGGTACATTGGATGGGTATAACAGATCGGTAGAGGAGAAAACGAAACCAGCAAATCAGCGCTGGTATATTTCTATCAACTTCTGACGGATATGTTCACGAGCTTTCACTTTAAAAGATAAGCGATTGGTTGCCATCCTGATGTTCAGAGGGAGCGCATTCCAAAGATAAACCGCTTGGACAAAGAATGAAGAATTAATTAAGCCAGAACGGTGAGAAGGACACCGTAGAAGACGATTATTGGTGGAACGAAGACTTTTAGTATGGGCAGAGCATAAATATTGAATTTGGGAGGTCAAGTAAGAAGGAGAAGTGGGTTTATCGAGAATAGAGAACAGCGTTGTCAGAGCCCTCAACTCTCTGCGCTGACGAATGGGTAACCACTTTAAAAGCAGACGGTGCGCGGATACGTGGTCATACTTACGAAGATTGAAAACGAATCGAATGCAATTATTGAGAAGGCGGTCAAGTTTATTGAGCAGATCTGCATTCAGGTCGTAGTAACACACATCGCCATAATCAATTATAGGAAATATCAGGGACTGTACAAGCAATGCTTTTATGTATGATGGGAGTAGGTTTTTCAACCGATAGAGCGACCGCAACGTTCCGGTGACTTTTTGACTGACAGTCGTGACCTGCTTTCGCCAGTCAAGACAAGTGTCGACATGCAGACCAAGATTCTTGACATCGGAGCTAAACGGGATGATGGAAGTGTCGAAAATTACAGGTGGCACAGTTACGCCAGTCAGCTTCCTCATATTGTAAGGGCTCCCTACTATGATAGCCTGACACTTGGTAGGGTTAACCGCCACCCCAAATCGATCTGACCAGTTTTTTATGCGATCTAAATCCCGATTTAACTCCTCAATCGCATTGGAGATGTCATCAACACTTGTCCGGCAGTAAAGCTGCAAGTCATCAGCATAAAGATGATACGCAGCTCGAAGCTCGGTGGTAATGAGGTTAATAAAAATAGAGAATAAAAGAGGAGATAATATACCGCCTTGAGGGACGCCAGCTGCAAGTTCACACCAATTTGACGAAGAGTCTCCAGCAGAAACAGATTGCTGACGTCCCTGAAGATAAGAGGAAAACCATTCCAGTACCTCTGGAGAGACCATAAGATAGGAAAGGATGGATAAAAGGACTTCGTGACTGACGGTATTAAAAGCATTGGAGAAGTCAATCAACACTAAGACTGTTACTTTAGTATCTTCCATTCCCCGCCTTATATCGTCAGTCACTTTAAGGAGAGCTGAAACGGTACTGTGCCCAGGCCTGAAACCGGATTGAAAAGGACTGATGAGGGAGTTGTGATGAATAAAGGGGGAAAATTGTTTGTGAACGCTGGCCTCGAGCACTTTTGAAAGAAAGGGAAGGATGGAAATTGGGCGGAAGTGACTAGGAAGACAGGGACATTATCCTATTGGAATAATAAAAAAAAAGCATTTCCTCATCTTGCTGCTCTTGCTAGAGCTTTACTCTGTATACCTGCCACTAGCACTCCGAGTGAGAGGGTATTCTCGGTAGCTGGGCTAACAGTTACGGTCAAAAGATCTCGTTTGAGCTCGATTCGAGTAAATAAAATCATATTTATCCATGATAATTATAAAATATGTAAAATGTAAGATTGATGAAGACAAAGTTTAATTAGTAAATAACAATTAAAGTTTGTCATCATCAATCTTACATCTTATCAATCATCATATTGTTGAAAATTTTTTGACGAGGCTATTAAAGTGTCCCTTTCGAAAACTGTTTTTTTTTTTGTACCTGATGACCTGATTTGGACAAGGTATTTACTGTACTGTTTAGGACTGACAATTTCCTGTCGTCCACCTGAAACGATAATAACGAGCCGAACGGCTTAAAGAAGATAGAAGTACATTGCGAGTTGTAGGCAGTAGAAAACTACGCCGCCGGCGCCACGCCGCCGCCGATTGAAAATGGTCAGCGCGCCGCCGCCGAGAATTTTTAAGGCGGCGCCCACGTCTATTTTGATGACATTTTGTGTTACGATTTTATGATACTTGTGTATGCCTGTGTACGATAACTTAATCTAAATACTAAAACTAAAGATGGACTCACGGATGCTCCGCTGGTGGTCTGCGTCTGCTGTCCGATGAGGAGCCCGATAACTGCGGGACTCGATATTCTGAGTCCGTATGGCGCACTGGTGGTGGTCTTCAGTGGGATTCTGCGGTGGTTGGGTCACTACGTGTGTGGGGATGCCGAAATTCGGGATTCTGTTGGGGCCAAGTTATAGAACTTTTCCTGCCCTTTCAAATGAGCCCAAACTCGGCTTTCTAGCTCCTACGGGAGCAAAGTTAGGTCGCGGGGGGGTGAGGTAGCCCTGAGGGGGGAGGGGAGGGGAGGTTTCACGGGGAGACGTTTGAGGGGGGGAGGGGGTGAGGGGGGGGTCGGGGGGGGGGGAAGGTTTCGTGGGGAGACGATTTGGGGGAGGGGGTGAGGGAGGGGGGAAGGGTAGGTAAATGATGGGTTTGGGGGGGGGGTTGCGGATTTTCGGGGATGAGGGGCCCCTTGGTGCCTCAGTCAGAAATCCCAAGTCGATTGAGCCCAAACTCGGGGGGGGTGGGACTAAGGGTTCAGGAGTTCCCTCGGGGCTTACCTGGTGGTGAGCCGTGGAGTCGTCACACTGGTTGCTGGTCTGCAGGCGGAATCCTCGGCCGGCTTCGGAGTCTCCAGTAAGGGCTAGGATCGTTCGGTTTGCGTCACGCCTCGTGGTTTAGAAACACATGTGGCCGAAGTGAGGTTATTTTGTCACCGAAAACCACGTGTTTTGGCGATTTTCGCACCTTAATAACTCCTAGGCCCGTGCTCCGATCTTGCTGGACGATATGTCGCTGGATAGGTCTCCGCCGCGTTTCTCAGGGTTATTGTAGGTAGAACGACTCCACTAACCTTGGCTGATTTATTCACCGCTAAAGTTCCTGGGGTCCTGCTCTGCAACCCGCTGAGGTAGACACTTGCCCACACTAATCCTGGTGAATCAACACTACAGAATTCCACTGATAACTTTTTCACGCCCGTAACTCAACGCGTCTATTTTAGGGGTATTTTTTACGCGGAGCTGATGTTTATCGTGCGATGTATTATCGGTTAGGTTCGGTTAGGTTTTTTTTTTTTTTTTATGGTGAGTTTTTTACCGCGGACATGGTGGTCCGCGCCCTTGTTTACAATATAAATTGTTTATTGGTTTTTTGATATAGTTACAATTATTTGACTCCTACTCCGGACACTTAAATCTAGGTTATTTCTGAACTTAAATCTACGTGAGTCCATCTCATACATATTTTTTTTTTTTTTTTTTTTTTTACTATGTTTAATTTTTTATAAACATGCACATGCTGTTATTTTATATATATGTCGGCAGCAATATTATTTAACAACTGCGAGAGACGGCGACTAGATGGCGCTAGTGGAACGTGCACCGGAAGCATCATAGACAAACCTTCACTCTTTCGATCATTTGACGTAATGTACAGTTCAGTAAAATATCGTAACTACCCTCGGCCACTAGCGACCGCCTTTATAAGGAGCTGCGCTGTTGAGACGGCACGCATTTCAAACGGATGCGTCTTGGTGCACGGACCACTGTCTCTCGACAGTCAGTACTGCCCGGTTATTGGATGTGGAACACTGTGTACACAGTTAGTACTATCCTTATTGCGGTGGGTGCATGGACCACTGTCCCTGACAGTCAGTACTGCCCTATGTGACCGCCCTCACTGCCTTTATTCGTTATTTAATTCAGTTTTATTTCATTTCTACATTTCCTAGATTTAAGATAACTGATTGTTCAATTAAATTAAAATTAGTGTATTGTATTGCCATAACTGAGTTTTACTTCTGATGTCTGGACCAAACCCGACATCAGAAGTGGGATCGGATTTTCCGCCCACCTCTGGCACTTCATCATCACAAAATATGCAGGAAGATATTCCGCTACCCACAAATAGTTTAGAAGCATTTCTTTCAAAATTAACTGATGCTCTACTACCCCGGTCCAATTCAGCACCACAACCTTTCATAGCGTTAGTACCTTTTGATCCTGACGACCCCAATTCAGACATAGGGGGCTGGTGTCGGCTGTCAGACACTATAATTAAAAGCAAAAATTTGAAAGGTGTCGATTTAATCATGACATTGACCCATTGTCTTCGAGGCCGCGCAGCTACATTACTGACCAAGATACCTCCCAGTCAATATCAATGGGACGATATACAGGAGACTTTAAAAGCTCAGTTCTCTCGCCCTATGCTTATTCAGGATCACTTTGACAGTATCCTCAAATTTCAACTTAATTCTAATGAGACCCCTGCTCAGGCATGTTTACGTCTTTGGCAATTGATTGAAAATATCCCGGACGCAAGATTATCTGAAAAGGTTGTGACAGGCTTTGCCATTTCTATATTATCTCAGTGTGATGTTCAAATACGTCGTGAACTAAACTCAACTGTGGTAAATGACAAATCCCAGCTATTTCGAGTACTGCGAGGCATATCTTTGAAGAGAAAATCAGAACTGCCTGAGTCGACCGATTCTGATGTCAAACGCTCTCGTTCTACGTTTGGCTTTCGTGGCAACTGCAACATATGTGGCAGGACTGGGCATCGTGCGGCTGATTGCCGTGAAAGAAACAAATCGCTTAATCGCTCTGTAGTTGCGGATAAACGTGTCAACCAGAAGCCACAAGTGACATGTTACGCGTGCGGGGAGCCAGGCCACGTTGTGTCCACCTGCCCAACGAGGGTTGATAATACGAAGAAGGAACAAGTCGCTACTGGAAGCAAAGAAGTCAACGTGTGCTCGAGAATTGTTCGAGGTATTATGAACTGTAATAGTATGACATTTCCCTTTATTTTTGATTCCGGTTCAGAGTGTAGTTTAATTAGGAAAAGTTTTTCACACCTTGTTGTTGGACAAAGATCGCATGACTTTATCAACATGACTGGTATTGGAAAGAGTATCATTAGTAGCACAGAGCAAATCATTTGTAACATAAAAATTCAAAGCGTTGAAATTAGCGTCACTCTTCATGTAGTTCCAGATGATTGCTTGCGTGATGCTATTTTATTAGGTAGAGATATACTTGAGCGCGATATTCTTGTTGAAATTTCAGAGAGCGGTTTAACATTCAAACGGTGTGTCGAGACTAATATGTGTACCAAAACCAAACCTATTTTTGACATTGATTCAATTAATACTGACTTGACAGGATCTGACCGAATAAAACTTTTTAACATATTAACGCAATATGCAGATAATTTTATTGAAAATTTTCCAACAACTAGAATTAAAACAGGACAGTTGAAAATCGATTTAATTGATCCTCATAAAGTGGTACATAGGAGACCGTATAGGTTATCCCCTCAGGAATCTAAGATAGTTGACGAAAAAATCGAGCAATTGTTGGCGGCAAATATTATTAGGGAAAGTTCATCCCCGTTTGCAAGCCCCATCATTCTTGTAGAGAAAAAGGACGGTAGTACACGCATGTGTGTTGACTATAGGGAATTAAATAGTAATACTCAACCTAATCATTATCCTTTACCTCTGATCAGTGAACAAATTGATAAACTTAATGGTGCTCATTATTTTAGTAGTATTGATATGGCCTCTGGGTTTCACCAGCTGCCTGTACATGAAAGTTCCATAGAAAAAACTGCATTTGTTACCCCAAAAGGGCAGTTCGAATATTTGGCTATGCCCTTCGGTTTGCGCAATGCACCTTCCATTTTTCAAAAGGCTATTAATACTGCTCTACAGCCTATGAATGATGAAAGAATTCTAGTTTTCATGGATGATGTCCTTTCAATTTCCACAGATATTAATGAGGGGCTTGACCGTTTAGACAAATTACTTAAAACTCTGTCCAATGCTGGTTTCTCGTTTAATTTAAAGAAATGTTCGTTTCTGAAAGTTCAAACTGAGTACCTTGGGTATATAGTTTCAGCTGGGGAGATTAGACCAAATCCAAAAAAAATACAAGCCTTAATTAATGTTCCAACGCCAAAAACTGTCACTCATGTTAGGCAGCTCATAGGGCTGGCAACGTATTTTAGACAGTTTATTCCTAACTTTTCCCAAATAATTCGCCCTTTATATCCCTTGACAAAAGGAAAAGGCAATGTTAAGTGGACCCCTGAGCATGACCAAATACACAAAAAACTTATCCACATTTTGACGTCTGAACCAGTTTTAAAAGTTTTTGACCCTTCCTTGCCCATTGAACTCTATACCGATGCAAGTAGTGCGGGATATGGTGCAATTCTTATCCAAAAACATAATGATACCCCTCATGTAGTAGCATATTATAGTAGGAAGACCATAGATGCAGAAACGCGATATCACTCTTACGAGTTAGAGACTCTTGCGGTAGTAAAAGCAATCGAACATTTTCGTCATTATTTGCATGGACGAAAATTCACCGTATTTACCGATTGTAACTCCCTTAAAGCTTCTCACTCTAAACGTGATTTGACTCCAAGGGTTCACCGTTGGTGGGCTATATTGCAAGCTTATGATTTTGATATCGTGTACAAAGAAGGTCGAAAGATGGCTCATGCAGATTTCTTGTCTCGCAATTTGTCAAACACAAATTATTCTGAGCCCCGCAAAGTAAATTTCCTTGAATTAGATAAAGGTTGGTTAATTGTAGAACAAGAACGCGATTCAGAACTTTCTGAAATAATAGCAAAAATCCGTAATAATCAATTACCTGAAGAGATATCGCATACGTATGATTTAAGACAAGGAATATTGTATAGGAAGATAGAACGTAGAGGAGTTTCTAGTTGGCTACCTATTGTACCACGTTCTTTGGTTTGGTCCCTTATTAACCACGTTCATAATGAAATAAAACATTTAGGTTTTGACAAGACTTTAGACAAACTTTACGAATTTTATTGGTTTTCTGATATGGCTAAATTAGTCAAAAAGTTTATTAATTGCTGCGTAGTATGTAAAACTGCTAAAGGCCCTTCAGGTGCACAGCAAATGCAGTTGCATTCAATTCCTAAACATCCAGTCCCTTGGCACACAATTCACTTGGATTTAACCGGAAAACTTTCGGGCAAAAGTGATAAAAAAGAATATTGCTCAGTTTTAATAGACGCCTTTACAAAGTTTGTACTGCTGGAATATACACCGGCCTTAAGCTCTTCATACGCTGTGAGAGCAATTAAGAATGCTGTAAACTTATTTGGTGCTCCGAAGCGCATTATCGCAGATAGAGGACGTTGTTATGACTGCAATGAGTTTAAAAACTTTTGTAATAATAATGGAATAGAGCTCCATTTAATAGCAACTGGTTCTAGTAGAGCTAACGGGCAGGTTGAGAGAGTCATGCGAACTTTGAAGAGTATTCTTACTGTTATAGAATGTAATTCTAATAATGCTTGGAAGGATGAACTAGGAGAGATCCAACTTGCTCTTAATAGTACTCGTTCCAGGACCACAGGTTTTACGCCTATGGAACTGATGTTTGGCATTCAAGGTTCCTCACTTAGTCTAGCTAAAATAACTCCTAGTTCTTCTGAACCACCTATAATTAATGTTGAAACGGCTCGTTCATCCGCATCAGAAAATATTCAAAGAGTAGCTAACGCTGACACTATACGGTTTAATAAGGGAAAAGCTCGGATTAAACCTTTTGCAGTAGGTGAATTTGTTTTCGCAAAATGCGAAGCAAGACATCAAACAAAGTTAGATAATAAATTTAAGGGGCCTTATAAAATAGTCACCGTATTAGATAATGACCGTTATGAACTTAAACATATTAACGGTTCTAACAGAATTTATAAATATGCACATGAAAATTTAAGGGAAGTACCTAAAGGGCAAGAAAGTTATTTAGAAATTTGCGAAAATTATAGTGATGAAAATGATGAACGGACCGTGACGGCAGAAGATGAGCTCAGTACGTCTTTTGTGCCAGTAAATAATGATATGATCTCAGACTCGGAGGAAACTCTTACTGTAAGCTCTCGTACATTGACTGCACATGATTCAGAGGAAACACTTTCTGTAAGCTCTGGCACATTGACTGCAGATGATGCAGAGGAAACACTTTCTGTAAGTTCTCGCACCTTAAGTGTAGATAATTCCGATGCTATAATGGAATCTTTGGAATGATCAATTACTATGTGGTCTCTTCTACTTTTGTGGAAGATGGTTGTTTTAGCAAATAGAATATAAAGATCTTTCCTGTTGTTGTGGGAGATGATCTGTGATGCTCTGCAGGAATCTCACCTGCTTTAGTGGGTGACGATTCAGACCAGAATGTTTGAACTGTATTGGTGTTCTAATAAGATCTCTTGCTGTTATGAGCAATGATGTGTGAGATGCTGCAGGAATCTCGCCTGCTTTAGTGGGTGACGATTTAGACCAGCTTGTTTGAACTGTAGGGGTTTTCTGTTGTAAAGAAATACCTAGACCAGTGATATTTGCTATTAAGCTATGTAACGATGATGATGATGTGAATTAATTAGTATTATTATTATTTTTAGATGAATAAATGCACTCGAGGACGAGTGATTTGTCAGAATGGCCGTGTCGGCAGCAATATTATTTAACAACTGCGAGAGACGGCGACTAGATGGCGCTAGTGGAACGTGCACCGGAAGCATCATAGACAAACCTTCACTCTTTCGATCATTTGACGTAATGTACAGTTCAGTAAAATATCGTAACTACCCTCGGCCACTAGCGACCGCCTTTATAAGGAGCTGCGCTGTTGAGACGGCACGCATTTCAAACGGATGCGTCTTGGTGCACGGACCACTGTCTCTCGACAGTCAGTACTGCCCGGTTATTGGATGTGGAACACTGTGTACACAGTTAGTACTATCCTTATTGCGGTGGGTGCATGGACCACTGTCCCTGACAGTCAGTACTGCCCTATGTGACCGCCCTCACTGCCTTTATTCGTTATTTAATTCAGTTTTATTTCATTTCTACATTTCCTAGATTTAAGATAACTGATTGTTCAATTAAATTAAAATTAGTGTATTGTATTGCCATAACTGAGTTTTACTTCTGATGTCTGGACCAAACCCGACATATATATAAGTTTTTTTTTTTTTTTTTTTTTTTTTTTTTTTTTTTTTTTTAATACTATAAATTATAATATTACATTGTTACACAGGCATTATTGGATGTTTAGATTTATTCTGTTGACAATTTGTTGTTTTGATGTTATACTATTTAATTTTATTTTAAAACACTTATGGGGGGAAGACTGCATGGCAGTGTGAACCGACCAGCCCCACCGACGGCTTCCGTTCACGGAAATGACGTACGCATCCGCGCCGCTTAGCTCAACCATTTTTGAGGGAACTTAACGACCGGATACGCAGCGCCACCATCGGCTAGACAGTTATGTGAGTATGACAGATTTACTCTGCCACGCAGTTTTACAATTTGGTTTTATGGTGGGTGTTAGTGTGAGTGATTCTAGGTGGGTTTGTTTGGGTTTGGAATTTGGGTGGGACTTGTTAGTTATATGTTTATGTGTTAATTCGGTGTCTGCTGACCAGGGACTTCGCTAACCTGAGCAAGGCTTCCATGACGACTACGTCTCGATGCTGCATGGCCGTCTTCAAGTTGTAGTCGATGACGGCTTTAGTCGGCGCATCCATAGCTTTCTTTGCGAAACGGCCTATGGCGTCGTCGGCGTCGTCGGAGTAATAGACGCAACTGACAGTGTGTCTCGACACCGCCACTACCGCATGGGAGATGCTGTCATGGATTTGGAGCCTCCTGGACTTGGTGTTGATGATGATTACGCTGTCGTAGGTCAACCCCTGAGCCTCGTGTATGGTCAAGGTACGCGACCCTTCGCCGGACCCATATCCCTGGTTCATAAGAGAGGCTTTCTCCTCCTGCGTATGAACCAAGAACAGGATGTTTTGGGCAGTTTTGGGTATCTGCGCTCCTGTATAACCTTCCACCCTCAGGGAGTGGACCCGCGACAGCGTCGACTTGGAGGAGTATATACCGGAGTATATCTCGCTCAGTGCAAGAGCCACATCCATCGGGTTGCGGTGTGTGCAAAGCAGCTCCCGGGTGATGCCAGCCACCAGGTTTGGACGGGTATACCTAAGAGCGAATAGGTTCTCGCTATCCAAATATGGAAGCTGGTTCACGTCTCCGATGAGGACAACCTCGCTTGCTCCTGACAACTTCACTGCCATTACTATGGCCCCAAAATGGTTCATTAGTGCCTCGTCTACCGTGAGACGGTAACATCGGTCTTGTGTTCTGAACCCGTTGGCTAAGATTGAGGCCATAGTGCGCACCTTTGCCTTGACTCGATCTCCTAAGCGATGCGCAAGCTTCTCTCTGAGATCTTTGGCAGCTTCGGTCGTCGTGGTGGCTACGACATCTTTCTCCTCATCGAAGTGTTTCACCACCCAGGTTGTCTTGCCACAACCCGGGACTCCGTTAACCCACTCGATATTGGGTACCGCCCAACTTTCCTTCGAAGCTGGTGTGTCCGAAGTCCCTAAAATGGACTGTGCCATTTCAAGGATCTTATCGTCCAGCATGATTTTGGTACATTTGGCGGTAACCACTATCGGGTCGTCGTTAGGCACGTTGAATTTGGGTTTGCCTGAGCGCTCCGTTTCCTCCTCGTCCAGGGCCACAAAACCACTCTTCGCGCTGTAGGCTGCCATGTACGAGCCCGTCATTTCTCCTTTGATGACCTGAGAATTGACGTTGTCGTACACTGCTGCCTCTGCTTCCTTGAGTAATACTCTTAACAGACCTTCTGTGTCTCTCTGGAAGGTCTGTAAGATCTTGCCGCATGTCCTGAGATTGACCTCTCTAGTCGCTCTCACGATTGCAACATACTCAAGGAAGGCGCTCTTTACGTGGTCCGTGGTGCCCGAGTCTACTGCGAGGGTCGGCGGGCTGACTTGCCCTTTGTCGGCTCTGGTAGGCACTGGCTTTTGCGGTGATGGTTTTTTGGGGTTCTTCTGGAAGAACCTCTCCACTGCTGCTTCCAGTTTGTGCGATGGTGATGCATTACTGGTGCTTGGGAGCAGTGCACTGAGGAAAGTGCCGATGGCTTTCAGGCGACTCCTCGACTTAGCCTGGTCTTGAGGGCTAATAGTCTTGCTCTGCTCCTTTGCAGCTTTTTCGGCGGCTGCCTTCTGCTGGGCCCTCTCGGAACCGCTTTGAGTAGTCGGGCTTGTTGTGGGGCTCGTCGTCTTGGCTGTTGGTTGTCTGGGGGCTTTGAGGAAACTCAGGGATTCCCCTCTGTCCTCGTAGACAACGACCTCGTGTTGTTCTGAGGCCTTTAGACAGCCGAAACGGTCTACGACGTTACCTCTCTCTCCTCCGACTATCATTGCGTCGACACTTATTGTGCGGGTTGAGACTGCCGTATGCTCCCCTGCCTCCCTGATCCTCTGAAGCAACGCGTTTGCCTGAGCGAATGGAGTCTCCTCTCCCCACTCGAATAATGCGATCGTCTTTCCTTTAGATCGCAATAAACGGCATCGGTGAGTGGCTACTTCCACTTGAGGCAGTGCAGCATACTTGCTGCCCATCATGGTAGTTTTCGCGGTGCTTCCGTTGATCAAGGTGGCAAGGCCTGGTGATATTGGTATACGGGCCCTAGCTCGGCTTGAGCCTATGCAGAAGCTTATGCCTAACCTTTCGCCTTCCCTGTTCATAAATAGGGGGACGCCTCGCAGCCTGACGCCGGGGACTCCGTCTCCTCCACATGCCAGGAATTGCGTGATGGGCATGATGTTAGGGGCTGGATGTAGGCTGGCCTCTGGCACTGCTGCTGCCGCTGGTGTTGTTTGTTGGTTGGTGTTAGTGCGTGTAGTTTGTGTTGTGGTGAGTGATATTCCTGTTGTGTTTTGTGTTTGTCGTTGTTGCTTGTGTAGTGATTGTTGTGGTTGCTGTAGTGGTTGTGGTTGTCGTGGTTGTTGTTGGTGTGGTAGTGACAGGTGGTGGTCGGTTTCGACTATGCAAGGTTGTGTCCGTTTTGTTGGCCCCTGCTGCTACAGTGGCGACTTTACTCGCGAATGCCAAGAATGGTTTCCTGGTGGCCGGTCTCCCCATGATGGTTTGGAGTGTGGACTGGCTTAGCTGGATTTCGATCTTCACTTCCAGCTCCATTCTTTCGTGACTAAACCTTGGGCATTCGAAGAGCAGGTGCCAGACTGTTTCTTCACAGCTAGGGTCACAGACGCACGAGGGACTATCTTTGAGATGGAAGCGGTGGAGGTACGCTGAGAATCCTCCGTGTCCTGTTAGGACTTGTACATGGACCGGTGAGAGAGCTGTTTCTCTGAGTGTTCTTTTCGCCGCTAGGACGTCTGGGAAGAACACTTTTGTGACCGCTCCTGTACTCGAGGACTCGTATCGCGCCTGCCACTTTCTGATAGTCCCCTCCCGTATTTTCCTCCTCACGAACGATACGGGGACCTTGTTATAGTCTGCTGTCTCTTTGGTTAGGGCTGCCTCCTTGGCTAGCTCGTCCGCTCTTTCATTCCCGGCGGTTCCCACGTGGGCCCTGAGCCAAAAGAGCTTCACTTCTCTGCCCTCCTCTCGGATCTTGCGGACGCATCTCTTGATTTGGAGTGCCAGGTGGTGAGTGACAGACGGACTCCGCAGCAAATCAAGTAACGACCTAGAGTCACTTAAGATGTTTACGGATGTCTCTCCAGACTCTCTTGCCATCCTGACAGCCCTGAAGAGAGCGTACATTTCCGATTGGAAGACTGTGTTGTGAGGCTCCAGGCCGAAGGTGCTGAACTTGGACTCCTTTCCGTTTTCCCACCAGGTCAGGGCAGCTCCGACCTTCCCCTCTATCTTGCTGCCGTCGGTGTATATTTGGGGACCGATTACTTGGTGGGTTTCCAGGGTTTCGGGAGTCAAGTCTTCTAGGCGTGCATACTCTGTTGTTGTGAGTAGCGCTGGGTGGGGATTTTGGGAGTGGTGCACGTTGCACTCCAGCTCACGACCCGGCGGTATGAACTCTAGGGAATGGCCCTTTTTGATCTTGAAAAGGGTTGCGGCCTCGATTACCCGGAGATCTAGGGGGAGTTGGCCTGACAGGATAAGTGCCGATGTCAGAGACACCGTGCGGTATGCTTTGCAGATCTTCTGCGCAAAACCTCTCTGCAGTGAGTCAAACTGATTCCTTGTCATCAGTTTCTCAGCTGCAGGGGCCCACGCACTCGCTGCATACATCACGATAGGCTCTATCACCGACACGTATATCGTCCTAATTATCTCTCTGTTGAGACCCCAAGTCACCTTCGCCGCGCATGCCAGCTGCTTGTAGATGTCTGCAGCCTTTTTACAGGTTGCGGACACGTGCGCGTTGAAGGTGAGTTTAGAGTCTATTGTGAGACCTAGCAGCTTGACCTCTTCGACCAGGTTCAGCCGCGTGCCCGACATGTGGAGTACCGGAATGTCGTACTTAAGCTTCTTCGTTAACACCATCGCATTGGTCTTGTGCGCGGCAAAACGTAGCTTATTTTGGACGCCCCATTCCGATACTATGTCTAGCGTGTCGTTGGCTGACTGCTGCAGGGGACCGGCTGTAAAGTCCGAGAAAACTAGGACAACGTCGTCTGCGAAGGCTTGGCAGTACACCCCCATTCTGGCCATCTTGTGTAAAAGCGAATCTAGGATAAGGTTCCAGAACGTCGGTCCGGCAATTGAGCCCTGGACGCATCCTTTCGTGGTACCCTTCTCACTAGTCGCTCTGGCGTAGTTGACCCTGATGTTCCGGTCTTCCAGGTATGAGGTGACGAGAGCGTAGATGTTTTTCGGACAGTGTTTGACCACCATCTGCCTTTTGAGTGCTGGCCACCACGCATTATCGAAGGCTCCCTCCATGTCCAATGATATCAAAAGCACGATCTTTTTGGCTTTGATTTCGGCACGGATATGTCCCATTAGGGCATAGAGGGCGTCCTCGGTTCCGCGTTGCGGCATGAAACCGTACTGGTTTGTGTTCAGTGTCGGGAGGAAGTGCCACTGGAGTCTGCCTACTAGGAGTTTCTCGACGATTTTTCCTAGGACCGAGAGCAGACCTATTGGCCTGTACGACTTTGGGCTGGTGTAGTCGTCCTTGCCTGGCTTGCGGAGAATGCACACGTGGGCGACCTTCCACTGCTTCGGGAAGTGGGACAGCGACAAACACCTGTTGGCTATCGCTAAGAACACTTCCCTATTGCAGTTTATTGCCGCTGTGCAGATGTCTGCCGTTAATCCATCGGGACCGGGAGCTTTTTTCGGATTTTGGTTCTGAAGAACCATTTCCAGCTCCGCGGCCGTGAAGGGTGGATCGTCAGCAGACAGACCTCGGGGGTTTTCCTTCTCCGCTAGCCTCCTCAGAGCGGTGTGGTATGGCTGTTCGGCATCCGTTGAGTCATCGGGGTAGAAGGTTTTTGCCAGAAGATCCGCGGATTGCTCTGGGCTGAGCGTCTCTCCTGCGGTGTTTCTCAGGAGGGTGTCGTCCTGTCTTCTGGCTGTCTTCCTAAGTACCCTGTAGATGCCGTCCCACATGCTCTCTCGGTCCTGCTTCGAGCAGAACTCCTTCCAGTTGGCTGTGGCTGCTTCCATTGCTGCTGTGGTGTACGCTTGTTTGGCCAGTACGTATTCTTGGATGGTGAAGTGTCTCCGGCTTGCGGCTGCATTTCGGGTCCTTCTCTTTTTCGTCATCGCGTCTTTTTTGAGACGATCTAGAGAAGGGCTCCACCA
Source organism: Aporophyla nigra (assembly GCA_947507805.1). NCBI lineage: Eukaryota > Metazoa > Arthropoda > Insecta > Lepidoptera > Noctuidae > Aporophyla > Aporophyla nigra. The sequence goes on from OX382320.1 coordinate 14,103,890, forward strand.
TGGGGGCTTGGCGTTCAGTTTAGGCGATCCCAGTTTTGGGATCGCGTCCTCGCATGAGCGGTGGATGTTTAGTGTGTACTCTGTGATGAGTGACTCCAATTCCTCTGGGTTCGAGACGCTCGAGACTCTGACTGGTGTGATGTCATTTTCTGCTAAGCTGGTCTTGAAGTGCGTGCTGAAGTCGGACCACTTTGCCTTCTTGGTGTTGTAGATGCGCGTCGAGATCGGCCTAATTGGTTCTAAGGCCTTTTCTAAACGCATGGAGAAGGTTATCGCGTTGTGGTCTGAAGTTGTTAGGCTCCTTTCTACACGCCAGTCCTCAACCTTGCCTAGCAGTGACAGGCTGCATACCGTCACATCGACGATGCTTGTGCACCACCTGTCTCCTCTATAGGTCTCGAACGTCGGAGTTTGTCCTGTATTGAGGATGTGGAGATCCCGCTCATTGAGGAACGAGTTGTACGCCGCTCCACGATGGTTTTCGGAAACACTTCCCCACCACTGGCTCCAGGCGTTTACGTCTCCTCCCACCAGGATGTTGTTTGTGTGTAATTTTTGTATTGTGTTGTGTGTTTCTGAGAGGTATGGTTCGATGTCCTGGTCACCTTCAAAATAGACCGATAGTACCCCAAAGCTGACCTGGCCCGCCTTCAGCAAAACGGCCGCGACATTCTCGGTCACAAGCTGGGGGTCGTGGATGACCTCCAGGTTGTGCCCGAAAATAACGATAGCGGCTTTTACTGGTTTCTGGCGGTTCAGGCTACACTGGATGACTCGCGTGCCGGGGCTTTGTTTCATCACACCTGTTCTTCCTACATAGGGCTCTTGAACAAGTGCTACTGAAACTCCCTTTGCCTGCGCCGCCAGGTGCAGTTCTTCTGTGGCCAGCTTGGAGCGCTGAAGATTTACCTGGATGAACGACAATCTTGCTATCGGTCTTGTTGTGTTTTGAGAGGTGACTGGTTGGTTGGTGTGTGTGGTGTCTTGGTCGCCCTTAGCAATAGGAAACGCGCGACCTTGCTATGCCATCCCATTTTTGGCGTTCCTGGCAGTCTTCGCTGAACGCTGTGTGTGCCAGGTCGCTGCCCGTCCCGTGTGCCACTTTGCAGTTGATGCAGGTGGGCTGTTTGCCTTCAGCTCGAGTAAGGCAGTCCCTCACATTGTGTGCACCGCTGCAGTAACTGCACGCTTCTTTTCCAGCCTTGCATATGGACTTGTTGTGTCCGTATGCAAGGCATTTTGTGCATTGGACTAGTGGGGACTGGTCCTCAATCGAGCATCGCTTGATGCCCACGTGAACTTTTTGGGCCTGCGTGTAGCTTTTCCAGAGCTCCGGGGAGAGCTCCAGAACGGGGTGGCATTCATGCGGGTTCCTCGCGCGCTTCCTATAGCGCACCTTTAGGGTCCGTCCATCGACAGCGACGTCCTGCAGAAGATGCTTATTCTGCGCCCTAAGGAGATCGACGATCTCCCCGTCGCTGTAGCTGGACAGCACCCCCTTGATGCAGACGAGAGGGTTTTGGGGTTTCGGCTCCTGGACTTTGAGCCCTGCGTTGGTCTTGAATTGGTCCTTAACTTTTATAAGGTCCGACTTACTCGCGCACCTGAGGACCACTTTCTGGTTGCGCGCCTTTCGGACTGTGTCGACTCGGGCTCCACTTGTTTTTAGGTCCAGGGCGGTCCTGATCCTCTCGATCACGTTATCTCCAGTGTGCTGGGGATTCGTGGACGAGACAATCAGGGTGTGGTTGGGTTGTGTGGGTGGTTTAGGGGGTTTTGGAGTGCTAGTGACCTGGGCAAAGGTTTTGGGGCCCTGCTGTTGCTGAAGCGGCCTCTCCGCTTTACCCAGGTCCGCCACCCCCTTCTCAATATTTTGGAGGCTCTTCTTCACCTCCCCGACTGCCAGTTCCGCCTCCAGATTCAGCGCCGAAGGCGCCTGGATTGGCGGTTCTTTGTCGCGCAGTACGCGGAGGTCCGCTGAGACGAGCTCCAGCCTTTCAGTTATGGGTTGCAGGTGTTTGGTGATATTGATTGGTGGGTGTGGTGGTGGTGGTGGGGAGGTTACAGGCCTGTTGGCGATGGCTTGTAGCTGTTTCTGTAGTGAGGCCACGGCCTCATCAAATCTGATGGTAGTGAGGAGGCCTGTCTCCCGGCTACTAGGGACCGACTCGGTGTTTTTTGGGTGGGCGAGGTCCTCCTTGAGTCTCTCGAGCACCTTCCTGAGCACGTCCAGCTGGTTGGAGATACTGGCCATGTTTGTGTCGAGGCGTGAAAGCCCGGCCCCCATTGGATCGCACTTGGGATCCCCCGGGGCTCTTGTGCTCTCTGACCTCGTCTTTTCGTGCTCGCTGATGTTCTTGAGGGCTGCTGCGGCGACCTCGTCTTTTATTTCTTTGATGCCTTTGAAGGCATCAAGAGTCTCGTGTCCGAGCCATTCTCGGATCCCTTTCGCCTCTTTATGAGTTTCGGAGACGTCCGTACGCATGAGGGAGAGCTCCACCTTCAAGTTCATTAGATCTCGGGTATGAGCTCTCTCGACCCGCAAAAGCTCCTTTGCGTGTCGAGAGCGCTCCTTCTCAAGATTGAACTTGTGCCGAGCCCTCGAGTCCGCCAGCGACAGAGCTGTCTCATAGAGGCCTTGTAAACACTCATGGGCCGTGACCTTGCACTCCCGCTTCATGTTACCGGCGGCTTCCAGGGCATCCTTTCCCCTCTGGAGAAGGTCGTTGGCCTCTCTGGTGGCCAGGTCCATTTCTACGCCTGTGCCCCTTCTCGGTGTTCTGTAGAGGAGGCTCGGCCGTCCGCTCTCGGAACGGTCGGCTTGGCTGATGGATGACGCCACCGAGCTCTCCTCGTCCGAGATGATCCGGCGGGGTGGGGAGATGCCGCATTGCTCCCAGTTTATAACGATTTCTGAAACTCTGCTGCGGCGTTCTGCAGACAGAGTCTCAGATAGTGGTGGTGTGCACCTCGGTACGTCCGGCTCCGACGATGCCTTTGGTGCCTGTGTCGGCTGTGGCTTCTGCGATGGACGCGCCGACTTCTCTGACACCACCGACTTGGCCGTATTTGTTAAGACCTTTTCGCGTAGGGATTTTGGGGGTTTCGCGGCCTCCGTGGTCATTTTGCGGGAGGTGGATTGTTGTTTTGATGACATTTTGTGTTACGATTTTATGATACTTGTGTATGCCTGTGTACGATAACTTAATCTAAATACTAAAACTAAAGATGGACTCACGGATGCTCCGCTGGTGGTCTGCGTCTGCTGTCCGATGAGGAGCCCGATAACTGCGGGACTCGATATTCTGAGTCCGTATGGCGCACTGGTGGTGGTCTTCAGTGGGATTCTGCGGTGGTTGGGTCACTACGTGTGTGGGGATGCCGAAATTCGGGATTCTGTTGGGGCCAAGTTATAGGACTTTTCCTGCCCTTTCAAATGAGCCCAAACTCGGCTTTCTAGCTCCTACGGGAGCAAAGTTAGGTCGCGGGGGGGTGAGGTAGCCCTGAGGGGGAAGGGGAGGGGAGGTTTCACGGGGAGACGTTTGAGGGGGGGAGGGGGTGAGGGGGGGGGGTTGGGGGGGGAGGTTTCGTGGGGAGACGATTTGGGGGAGGGGGTGAGGGAGGGGGGAAGGGTAGGTAAATGAAGGGTTTGGGGGGGGTTGCGGATTTTCGGGGATGAGGGGCCCCTTGGTGCCTCAGGCAAAGTCCTGAAATCCCAAGTCGATTGAGCCCAAACTCGGGGGGGGTGGGACTAAGGGTTCAGGAGTTCCCTCGGGGCTTACCTGGTGGTGAGCCGTGGAGTCGTCACACTGGTTGCTGGTCTGCAGGCGGAATCCTCGGCCGGCTTCGGAGTCTCCAGTAAGGGCTAGGATCGTTCGGTTTGCGTCACGCCTCGTGGTTTACAAACACGTGTGGCCGAAGTGAGGTTATTTTGTCACCGAAAACCACGTGTTTTGGCGATTTTCGCACCTTTATAACTCCTAGGCCCGTGCTCCGATCTTGCTGGACGATATGTCGCTGGATAGGTCTCCGCCGCGTTTCTCAGGGTTATTGTAGGTAGAACGACTCCACTAACCTTGGCTGATTTATTCACCGCTAAAGTTCCTGGGGTCCTGCTCTGCAACCCGCTGAGGTAGACACTTGCCCACACTAATCCTGGTGAATCAACACTACAGAATTCCACTGATAACTTTTTCACGCCCGTAACTCAACGCGTCTATTTTAGGGGAATTTTTTACGCGGAGCTGATGTTTATCGTGCGATGTATTATCGGTTACTGGGTTAGGTTAGGTTAGGTTAGGTTTCCCCGGGGTGGTCACGGCGTGTTATGTGTTCATGCGCGCCGTGAATGGGGGTATCCCTCAGAGGTGGGTCCGGCGACGGACAGCCGCGGCGGGTTTGCGGAAGAATTTTTTCGTTCCCGTGTTCCCGCCATAAGCGGTGTAGGAGGACACCGTGGAGTTTTAGTGGGTTGGAGTCCCACATAACTGCGCTATTTCCCCTTAGTAGCGCAGTATGCATGAGCATTTCTCCACGATAAAAAAAAAAAAAAAAAAAGGTTAGGTTAGGTTAGGTTAGGTTTTTTTTTTTTTTTTTTTTTTTTGGTTTGGCAGGAGTGGGAAATCCTCATGGACACCCAGACTGTCTCACGTGTGACACAGTCTGGGTAGTGCCGGACTCTTACCGGCTAAAACCACACTCCTGCCTTTCAAACTGTCCCCCTGACATAGTCAGAGACCTTATATATGTTGAATTTTAAAAATAATTTGCATTTACCTTTTTAATTGTCTGATTTTACATAAATTTTACTATTATTATTTTAATTCTGCGTCACTTTTTAAATCTACATTTTATTTTCTTTTCTTTCTTAAGTTCCTATTAGTTAGTTTATGCTTTGTCTTTATATAAATGTATATATTAAAAGCATAATATTAGTTTTCTTTGTTCCTTTTTATTACTCTATTTGCTATATCTACACAGTATTCCAAAAATATGTTTCTTAGTTTTTCCTTTTCTATTATTGTCTCTATATTATTTTTGTCTATTTTTGTTGCGAGCAACATTTCCGTATTTAGTCTTTCCGCTCCGAACACTGGACATTCTGTCAAAATGTGTGGGATTGATTCCAGTGCTTCCGGCTCACAGATGCACGATGGGCTCTCCTTACACTTAAAGCGATGGAGGTATTCGGAAAACCCACCGTGCCCCGTCAAGATCTGTGTTACCACTCCTGCTGGTTTTATCTTTTTGATAACCCTGAAGGCATCAATCGCATTCGGGAAAAACATTTTGGTGACCGAGGCTGTCTCGCCATTTATGTATCTTCGGTTCCATTCGTCAAGCGACCCCATACGGATCTGCCGCTTGACGAATGATACCGGACAGCAGTCGTAGTCCGGCTTCTTTTTTAAATTGAGTGCAGCTTCTTTTGCCAAGTGGTCTGCGCGTTCATTGCCCTCTAGTCCGGCGTGAGCCTTTACCCAAAACAAAGAAACATCTTTGCTCTGGGATAAAGCCGCGCCCACATTTGCTCTCGCTTCCACTGCCAGCGCGTGGAGGGAACCCTGGTTTGTGACTGTCTGTAGTGCCGCTTTTGAGTCACTATAGATACCGAAGGTTCCCTCTTTGCGCTTGAGGATTTGCCTCGTGGCTACGCATATGGCCAGGAGTTCCGCCTGGTAGACCGTACAGCACGACGGCAAGCTAAGCTTTACGGACTTGATCTCGGCATCACCGTCCCATAGTGACAGCGCTGCTCCAACCTTGCCCGCAATCCTGCTGCCATCGGTGAAAAATCGGACTGCCTGGTTGTTGTGGGTGTCCACTTGGGACTGGTCCTCCAGACTCATGAACCCCATGGCCATATGTTTCGCCGGATGTGGTGTCTCTGCAAATGCCACCACACGTTCCACCTCCCTGCCCGCAAGGGCCAGCTGGGGCACCCCCCTCTTTGCCTCATACAGTGCGGCTGCCTCCTGTATCCGGAGGTCGAGTGGGAGTAACCCCGCCAGCACTAGGGACGCATTCAGCGAAACGGTGCGGTAGGACTTGCAGAGTTTTTGGGCAAACCCTCGTTGGACCGTGTTGAGCATCTTCTGCACTCCAACCTTTTTGGTCGCCGGCGCCCAGGCACCTGCTGCATACATAATTACCGGCTCCACCGCCGCCGTGTAGATGCACCGTATGACTTCCGGGTGTAGACCCCAGCTCACTTTGGCCGCCCTAGACAGTTGTTTGTAAATGTTTGCAGCCTTCCTGCAAACGTTAGCGGCGTGGGTGTTAAAAGTGAGCTGGTGGTCAATGGTGAGCCCCAGTATTTTTATTTCCTTAGACATGCCAATGTCTACCCCGCCCATGCTCAGAAGTGGGACATCGTACTTTAGCTTTCTGGTTACGACCATCGCGCAAGTTTTGTGTGGTGCAAACTTCAGCTTATTTCGGATGCCCCACCTCCGAACATACTCGAGGGCGGCATGGTTAGGTTAGGTTAGGTTAGGTTAGGTTAGGTTCAGCCGGTGGGACTTCGGCCCCCACTTCCGGCGGCTGGCGCCCAAGTTGATGGGCGCGGCTGGGGCGCTGTCAACGCTGCTTCCCAATCTGGGGGGCCCGAGCGCCGCCTGTAGGCGGCTCTACGTGGGGATCGTGCGATCCATGGCCCTGTATGGGGCCCCGATCTGGGCGGCTGACCTGACGGCCGGCAGCATCGCTGTCCTGCGAAGACCGCAGCGAGCGATGGCCGTCAGAGTCATCAGGGGATATCGCACGATCTCCTACGAGGCGGCCTGTGTGCTGGCTGGATCCCCACCGTGGGACCTCGAGGCGAAAGTACTCGCGTCACTGTATCGGTGGCGCGAGGAAGCGCGGGAGCGAGGCGAGCGACTAACGGAGCGACACATGGAGCTTCGTCGGTCGCAGCTCCGCGCAGCCCTGGTGGCGAGCTGGCAGGACAGGCTTTCACGCCCTACCGCCGGCCTCGCCACCGTCGAGGCGGTCCGGCCAGTACTCGGGCCCTGGCTCGGGAGGAGGCACGGCTCCCTGTCGTTTCGGGCGACGCAGGTGCTCTCGGGGCATGGTTGCTTCGGGAAGTACCTGTGTCGCATAAACAGGGAGCCGGACGCCCGGTGTCACCACTGCGTCGACTGCCGGGAGGATACGGCGCGGCATACGCTGGCAGAATGTGCCGCTTGGGAGGAGCCGCGTCGTGTCCTCGTCTCAGAAGTAGGCAGTGACCTATCGCTGCCGGCCGTGGTCGAGTCGATGGTCGGCAGCGAGGAGTCCTGGGACGCGGTGGTATCCTTCTGCGAAACTGTCATGTCGCAGAAGGAGGCTGCGGAAAGGGAGCGGGAGATATCTTCCGCTGACCCAGCCCGCAGCAGGCGCACCGGGCGTCGGCGGAGGGCGGATAACGCCCTCTTCCAGCCCCCCTAAATGGGTCCAGGGGCAACGGATCTGGGGACATCCGTCGCCCCCTATTGTACGGACCCGAGATGGTGGCGCGTAGTGTTCCACGCGCGCCTCTCTGTGATGTATGGGGGGGAGTTTAACACCTTACTCCCCCCCAACGTGAGGAGGCCCGCGAAGGCGGGCCGGCACCAGTCGGGGATCGCGGAAGACATATTGGTTCCCGTGGTCCCCGACGTAGGTGTGGGACGGAACACCGGGGTGGTTTTAGTCAGTAAGAGTCTGACAGACCCCTCCGCCCACCCCAGGGCGGAGGACATCCATGAGGATTTCCACCTCGTGATCAAAAAAAAAAAAAGGTTAGGTTAGGTTAGGTTAGGTTAGGTTAGGTTAGGTTAGGTTAGGTTAGGTTAGGTTAGGTTAGGTTAGGTTAGGTTAGGTTAGGTTAGGTTAGGTTAGGTTAGGTTAGGTTAGGTTAGGTTAGGTTAGGTTAGGTTAGGTTAGGTTAGGTTAGGTTAGGTTTTTTTTTTTTTTTTTTTTTTTTTTTTTTTTTTTTTTTTTTTTTTAGAGGCAGGAGGGGAAATCCTCATGGACACCCAGACTGCCTCACTTGTGACACAGTCTGGGTAGTGCCGGACTCCTACCGGCTAAAACCCACTCCTGCCTCTGCTCAGTGTCCCTCTGACATTATCAGAGTCTGTGCTTGGCAATCGTTATCATTTTCTCATTTTTATTGCTCTCTTTACTAACATCATGACGTTCGGAGAGGACGCCCTTCTCCTTTCTTAGTTTTGGGAAACAAAAATAATCTTTCGTTAATAGGTACCTTAATTTAACTTATTCGTAACATATATTTCTGACATTTTTTTTTTTTTATTTTTTTTTACAGCATTTTTTTTTTATGGCTTTTTTTTTTTTTTTTTTTTTTTTTATTTTTTTTTTTTATTTTTTATTTTTTTTTTTTTTTATCCTTCTTTTGTATACATGATTGGTTGTATTCAGGGGAAAACACATCACATTCTCTGTGTATCCTTAACGGGTATCCGGGTATCTTAGTACTATTACACTGTGGATTTTTAAATTAACAGCCCACTTATTTTTGTAACTATAGTCACATGTTTTCCTTCTTACACTACATATCAAATGTCTTTATTCTATATTGTTTAATAAAGTTTCCGGCAACTCCAGTATTTGTTTGTTTATTTATCTATTTTTGTTTTTACTGTTTCCTGCTTCGCGTTAATATTTTTCACTCTCACTGTTTGATGCTTAGCATTAATATTGTAACATAATATTATGTAAGCATTTTTTCTTATGCACTTCTATTTCTTTTTATCACTCTCTTACATATTTTTTCGCAAAATTCCAATAAGATCTCTCTATTTTTGCCCGCTATTATCTGCCATAAAATTCCAGCGTCAAGTTTGGTGTTGAGTAAATGTTCGGCTTCTAATCTTTCTTTATCAAAGACGGGACAGCTCAGTAATATATGTGGCACCGTTTCATCAATTTCCGGGTCGCAGATGCACGATGGGCTCTCCTTACACTTGAAACGGTTCAAGTATTCTGAGAACCCACCGTGTCCCGTCATAATTTGTGTGAGTACATTGTTGATTTTGCACTTTCTGATTATTCTGTAAGCCGCCACCGCGTCCGGGAAAAATAATTTGGTCACTGAAGCAGTTTCTCCGGAACCGTATCTACGGTTCCACTCGTCCAGCGTTGCTGCGCGAATGCATTGCTTAACGTACGAAACCGGGCACAAGTCATAGTCAGGCTTTCGTTTGGAACTTTCTGCGGCTCTTTTGGCTAATTCGTCGGCCCTCTCATTTCCTTCCAATCCCGCATGAGCTTTGATCCAAAACAAGGTGACATACTTGTTTTGGATGGACAGGGATCTAAGGTTAGCCCTTGTCTCCACTGCCAGTGGGTGGTGTCGGTCGTGATTTTGGATGGTTTGAAGGGCTGCCATAGAGTCACTGAAGATACCAAACGATTGCGCGCTGTGTTTTAGCATCTCCCTGGTTGCAACGCATATCGCCAGAAGCTCAGCCTGGTAAACGGTGGAGTAGTGTGGGAGAGCAAGCTTGCGAGCTTTGGTTTCGGCATCACCGCTCCACATGGAGAGTGCCGCCCCGACCTTGCCCCCAATCTTGCTCCCATCCGTAAAGATACGAACCTCAAGTTCGTTCTGGGCATCAAGTTGCTCTTGGTTTACCAGGTGTACGAGTTCCAACTCAACGCGCTGCGCGGGGTGTGGGGCTTCCATCGCCGAAGCAGTCTGCTCGACCTTTCTGTCGCCAAGTGCTAGCTGAGGGACCCCCCTCCTGGCCTCGTATAGCGATGCCGCCTCACGGACTCGGAGGTCGAGAGGTAATATCCCAGCCAGCACTAGCGCAGAATTTAGGGAGACGGTCCGGTATGCCTTGCACATTTTTTGTGCAATACCGCGCTGAACTGCTGCCAACTGCTTCATGACGCCCAGCTTTCCAACGGCGGGGGCCCATACGCTGGCGGCGTACAGGATGACTGGTTCCACGGTGGCCACATATATCACTTTTATGACTTCAGGGTGAAGTCCCCAGCTGGTCCTTGCCGCTCTGGCTAGTTGTTTATAGATGCCTATTGCCTTTCTGCATACGTTTGCGACGTGTGCGTTGAAAGTCAGCTTTTCGTCAATGGTGACACCTAAAATTTTGATCTCTCTTGACATGACAATGTCGATCCCGCCCATGCTCAGGCGTGGGGTGTCGTATTTAAGTTTGCGAGTTATAACCATTGCGTTGGTTTTTTGCGGGGCAAATTTAAGTTTGTTTTGTACACCCCACGCCCGAACGTGTTCGAGAGCGGCATTGGCATGTCCCTCGATCTCCAGTGATGTGTCGCCATCGAAGATCAACACAACGTCGTCTGCGAAGGCCTGGCAATAGTCACCCCTAGCTTCCAGACTCTTTAGAAGCGGGTCCAGCAAGAGGTTCCAGAATATCGGTCCGCCTATGGAACCTTGAACACAGCCCTTACACGTAGCCCTGCTGATCTCCTCACCCGCGTACCTGACCCTGACTCTTCTTTTTTCGAGGTAGCTGTCGATAACCCTCCTCAAGCCCACTGGACACTTTTCCTCAGCCAGCCGGACCCTTATGGCTGGCCACCAGGCACTGTCGAAGGCTCCCTCTATGTCCAACGATACTAATACTATTATTTTCTTCAGCACCAGCTTGCTGCGTATATGCTGCATTAATGCATAGAGGGAGTCCTCCGTACTCCTCTGGGGCATGAATCCGTACTGGCGAGTACTCATCCTTGGGATCAAGTGAAACTTGAGGCGGGCCACCAACATCTTCTCGTAAATTTTGCCTAATATTGGTAAAAGACCGATTGGTCTGTACGCTTTTGGGGTGCTGTAGTTGTCTTTTCCAGGCTTCTTTAATACTATAACAACTGCCTCCTTCCAGACTTCAGGGTAGTGGTGGTGTTTCAGGCAGCCGTTGAGGAGAGCAAGAGCTATTTCAGGGGCACTTCCAATAGCTTGGCAACAAATGTCGGCGGTGAAACCGTCTGCTCCTGGGGCTTTTTTAGCGTTGAAGGACCTGCACGACGCCATTAGCTCAGCCATCGTGAATGGTGGCTCGCATGAGTCATCATGGTTTCCAGCGTTCACAATATCGGCTTTTTCTCTGATGAGGCGGTGGCATGGGCTGTCACTGCCCGTGTGGTCCTCTGGGTAGAACACATTCGCCAGGAGTTCGACCGAACCTTTCGTATCCAGCACTTCCCCGTCCTTCACCAGCGGTTGATCTTCTCCCCTTCCCTTGGTCCTTCCTATCACCCTGTAGATTCCTTCCCAAACCCCCTCTTTGTCCTGTTTTGCGCAAAAATTCTTCCAACTCTCGATTATGTCTTTAGCTGCTTCTGTTTCATACTCAACTTTCTGTTTCAGGTACTCTTCCACGACTTTTGATCTTCGGGTCGGTGCTGCACACCTAATTCTGCGTTTCCTGGTTGCAACTTCCTGCTTCATCCTCTCGAGTTTCTTGGACCACCACGGCAATGTAAGCACTTCATTACTCTTCCTCATAGGCATTGATGAGGTGCATGCGTCTTTAATTAACTGTGTGTATTTATTTATAATTGTATTAATTTGGTCAACTGTGTTTAATTTGTCTATTACTAATTTATTGATCGTATTCTCTTGCATTAATTGGCTGAGTTTCTCACGAAACTCAGGCCAATTTGCTTTTTTTGTGTTGTAAATTCTAGTGGTTCTATTGATTTTTATGCCTTTGCACCTTTTTAATTTGATTTTGAAAACAATGCCGTTGTGATCAGAGCTCGTTAGGCCCTCATCTACTCTCCAGTCATCTACCAGGTCCAGAATATCTGTTGAGCAAGCTGTTATGTCGACGTGGCTGCAGTAACGTTTTCCCCCTCTGATCGTATCGAAGGTCGGAATTTCCCCTGTGTTGAGTATGTTAAGATTGAGCTCATCGAGAACTCCAGACACTTCTTCGCCCCTGCTGTCGATGGACAAGCTTCCCCACCAAGTGCTTTTTGCGTTTGCGTCTCCTCCAACAATCCACATTCTAGAACCTACTTCTTCCTCCACATGTTTGAGGTGCTCTAGGTATGGTCCCACTGGCTGGTCTGGCTCGAAGTAAAAGGAGACCAAAGTGATCCTCCAGGCACTGGTCTGGATCCCCACCACGGTGATGTTATTCGTGGTGAGTTTAGGGTACTGTACGACCGAAAGGTCTTGATCGAAGACGGCTATTGCGGCCTTAACAGTCCCATCTCCGGTGTCCAGGCTCTGGAAGATCCGAACGCCCCTGTGGTTCCTCATAACCTTAGCCCCACCCACGTATGGTTCTTGGAGGAGAGCAATGGCTACTCCACGCTTGTTGGCTTCCAATAGGAGCTCGTCTGTTGCGAGTTTTTTCCGCTGGAGGTTGGCTTGTATTATTTTGTAGGGGTTTGGGTTGCCCTGGGTGCCCTTAGCAATAAGCCACTGTTGATCTGGCGATTTCGTCCCACTTACGGCGTGTTGGGCAATCAGAGCTAAAGGCGTTGTGGTCAGCGTTATCAATCTTGGCTTTTGTACAGTTCTGGCATTTGGGCGGAACACCCGCGAGCCAATCGGCACACTCCGACTTCACGTGTGGACCGCCACAATGACTGCACAAGTCTGCTGGTTCCTTACAGAATCGTCTGCCGTGTCCATAGCCCAAACAGCGCGTGCACTGAACCAGCGGTGTTTGATCTTCTACCCTAACGCGCTGGAGGTCCACGTGCAAGCATCCGATTTCCGTAGCCCTTCTCCAGATGGTCGGTGAGACGCTGACCACAACGTGATTAGTGTGCGGATTCCTTGTTCTTCTTCTGAACTTTACTTCCACTCTGTCCTCCTCTTTTTCAAGGTCGTAAAAGACATCCTTGTTTTGATTCCTCAATGCTTTGAGGATATCCTCGTCCGAGTTAGCAGAAAGGACGCTCTTGAGAATCAGTAACGGGTCCTTATTTTTCATCACCTCGACACTGAGGTCTTGTCTTTCTTCTTCCAGTTTGTTTTTAATTTTGCTTCTTTCTTCCCTGGTCTGGAATCCCATTATTATTTTTCTGTCCTTTGCTTTTCTCACCCTTTCCACTTTAACCCAGCCTTCTTTCGCGTCCACCGTCTTCCGTATTTTGTCTAATACTTCGTCCCCCGTTTCTGTGTCATCTTTTGAGGTAACAACGATAGAGTGCAGCGTACTTCGCGTTGGATTCGATTTCCCACTATGTGTCGCAGTCACGCTTGCATACGTGGTTGTTAGTTTTTGTTCCATTGCGGTTTTCAACTCCTCAATTCTTTTGTTGCTTTCTTGTAGCAGCTTCGAGTGTTCCTCGATTCGTGTTGCTAACAAGTTCTGTTCGGCGTTAATCGAGAAGGTGGCATCGGTAGCGGCAACTTCAGGCTCTTTGTTTATCTTCACCCCTCCTGAGTTTCTTGTTTTGACCTCTTTTTCGGCTTCCTTCACTAGCTGGTAGAGACGTTCCAGTGCTTCGGTGATGCCGTTTTTAATTTCAGTCTTTGTGTTTCTTGTGGTTCTCAGGTGTTCTTTGGCTTTTAACAAGCAGGCCCTGGCTTCTGATAACCGATCCGCGTATTTTTCCTTTGGCGGCGAATAAACCTCTATCAGTTTCGTGCGCTTTGGGAGGGTTTTATTCTCCTGTAACTCTGGAGGTTTTTGCACAGCTTTAACAGGGCCAGCCTGTACCGTCTTGGTGGTTATGGGGAGTGTTGGATCTACATTTGTAGACTTTGCAGTTTCCCACTCTCCGACACTGCGTCGAACATTTGGAGGTGAGGTTCTTAATTTTGATGGTGATTTCTCGCCATCCAACTTGTTTGGTGGGGTTCTCAATCCGAGCATATTAGAGGTATGCGTCAAAAAAGTAAAGGTAAATAAATGTAAAAGTGTGTAACGAAAACAAAAAAAAAAACAGTAAAAACAAATATAAAAGTGTGCTACAGGTCAAACGAATATCCGGAAATTATGTAACGCTAAAAGCGCGTAATGTCTTATACTATAACTAATATTCTACACAGGCTTTAGGGTTCTGGGTATCTACAATTGGCTCTAAATGGTCAAAAAGTGGATTCCAGCTGTAAAAAACCGAATTTTGTGGTTGTGTGCAATAGTGGCTCTATGTAGAGTCTATCTGATGATGGCAATCGATGGGGCCCGCCGAGACCGATTCAACAATACCAAACACGGGGTAAGTAGCACTAAGGGTTCCGGAGCAAACACAGTTCAAAAATTTTGGTTACGATCCAAGATGGCGGCCAAAATGTGGTTATAATGCAATTGCTCCACAACCACTCGACCGAATAGTACCGTGCTTGGGCTTATCTGGCTGAGCCTGACGAGATCCACAAGTTGACACTATTTTCAGGCTGAAATATATTTTGTACACTGAAAACACCTGAAAGCCTGCCCAGTTATAAGACAACCAATAACTTATCCCCCCAAAACAAGTCTCGTTGCTCTACGACCCTCCGTTGCTGAGATATGGATGTTTCAATTTATTTCAAGATGGCGGCACAGCTGTCAAAGTCAAACTTTGACAGGTGATATCTTCAGTTTGGTTGGTCGCAGAACACTCGAGATTGGGCTTCTCAGGCTTGCCCCGACCTGCTCCTTCACGTGAGGTGAATTTCAGGAACCTGAAAATTTTCGGCCCCAGAACGCCTGAAAACTATCGGGCACGAAGGACGTTGTCCCCACAAACCAAAATGTGAAAACCGCAACCCTCCACGACCACCGAGTCCGGAGCCACGTTGGGTTAAAGTTTTCCAAGATGGCCGCCCTAATGTCAGATGTCAACTTTAGGTGGCTGTAACTCCGTCCCCGTCTGTCGGAGAGGGACGCGGTTTTGGATGCAGTGTTTTCGCTGGCCTCCCCTATCCGGCGAGGTTGGTTTCAGGACCGAAACTTTTCAGGCCTGAAAAACGCCTGAAATCTACAAAAAATGTTCCCGTAAATATGCCTCTGAGAACCGAGGCAATCGGAAAGTTCTGCGCCCAATAACTTATGAGATATTCTATGTTGAAGTTTTCAACCACAAAAACCGATATGGCTGAAAATGTCTATTTTACACGTTCTTGGAGCTAAAGGGGGCGACTTTGGGCTTAAACTAATCCTAATATGTGCTATAAATATAAATTTAAGGTCAAAATATTTTTAAACCTAATTAATTCCAATTAAATTGAGAAAATGATTAAAAAAATTGTAGCTTTGCAGCCCTTTGACATAAAAATCTAAAAAAAATATTATAATACGTATAAAATACTACTCTTTAGGATAGTCACATAAAGAAAAATAATTTTGAAAATTCTTTGAAGTAAATTTAAGAAAAACTGAAAAAAGTACAATTTCGGTATTATTGAATAAAACAAAAATACAAAAAATAAAAACTTAAGCTAAATCTGTTCTCCCGATGAGCGCGCAGCGGGATTCATCCGAAAAAGTAGATGTCCTGCCTGAAAATTTCTCAGGACAGGGGTCCAAAGTCCGTGTATTCTAAAATAAATTTCTCAGTACCTGATTATTGCAAAAATCCAAACGATATGTCGTTTGTCTCGTCTTTGTACCTCCTATGCTCAGCCCAAAAATCAGCAACAAGCAACACGCCGTTTGGAAACCACGTGTTGAAAATTTGAGGTTATGATCTTAGTTTTCCGCTGTTTTCTTGGGTATGCGCAGCCAGATTTTTCTAAACTTGATCTCAGTGTGTGCTTCTTTTTGTACCTCACAATGCGGCGTGATAAAAAATTGGGGTCATCGATCGTTCTTCGGAGTTACAGGTATCCGAAGATTTCAGAAAACCACACTTTTACACTTTTTCACTTATAACTTTTCCCTCGGAGTTTTCCGGCTCACGGGGTTTTCACGAGCACTTGCGCGACACTAAGACGGTTCTTTTGATATATAGCACGACTGTCTAGCGTAAAAAAAGACCACTTAAAAGAATTTTTATGCGCGGAGCTGCTTTAAAAACGATCCGACCGCCACGAGAGCTGGGGGGGTACTGGGTTAGGTTAGGTTAGGTTAGGTTAGGTTAGGTTAGGTTAGGTTAGGTTAGGTTAGGTTAGGTTAGGTTAGGTTAGGTTAGGTTAGGTTAGGTTAGGTTAGGTTAGGTTAGGTTAGGTTAGGTTAGGTTGGGGTGCATGCAGAAAACCTCCTCGTGTGCCTTGACTGTTGCTCGTTCCTTGCGGATACGTCCGGGGGAAAGGGCAGCCGTTGGGCCGGTGCATTCTGGGTACAGCCAATATTCTCTCCATGTCGGAGACAATATTGACTGTGGCGAATTTCTGCGTGGGGGGGCGGAGCTTCATGCTCCGACCAACCGTCATCCACTCCTCCCTCTGCTTACAGAGGACAGGTTGTTGGTGACGACGGCGGCGCTCGTTGTGCACTTACCTGCCAACGGGCTAGCAGCGGGGGATCTGATCCTCCTGACTGCACCCGTCGAAATCGTAATCCGTGACGAGATCATGGTCATGTTTTATGACTTGGAACGGGACGAGGATCTTGGCTTAACCGCCCGGATCGCGAGGAAGATAACCTCTATAAAAAATTCCTCTAATACCAAGTTTTGGTGTGCGGCGAGGGTATGAATGGCTGAGGAGTAGTGTCATCTGTAACTTTAGTTACAGGTGGCGCATCAGTCACGAGCGCACCCCCAGCCAGGGTACCTGTGGACCCCCTGGTTGGGATACAAATCTACACTTACCTAGGGACAGGGGGTGAACCTAGGCGGACTTTTTATATCCCCCACACTCGTGGGAATCTTATGGATTTTACAACAAATAAAAATAATGTGACGAAGGTGCCGATCGTAGTGGTCGAGCGTATGGGGTCGGGTGCGGCGTCGGATACCGACGCTGCGTCCGACAGGATGAGCGTGGCGAGCGTGAGCTCGCAGCGCTCCCGGAAGGAAGAGGGGGTGGCGAGGCGCCGTGGTAAGCGCTCGCCACGGTCTTCTAGCGAAGAGAGCCTGCCGGCGCCTAAGGTGCCGACGGGCAGTAGTAGGAGAGGACGAGCGGTTGCGACTGGAGCTCCTGCTCGTTCCGCGGAGCGTGACGAGCGAGGACGCTTTGCGTCG
Source organism: Aporophyla nigra (assembly GCA_947507805.1). Classification (NCBI taxonomy): domain Eukaryota; kingdom Metazoa; phylum Arthropoda; class Insecta; order Lepidoptera; family Noctuidae; genus Aporophyla; species Aporophyla nigra. Next base: position 14,120,936 of record OX382320.1, read on the forward strand.
GTGTCTCGACCCGATACTCCGGCTCCAGTGGGAGTCGTAGAGATCGTTGAGAGTGACCCGACAAGCGAGGGCTCCCTGCTCGGGCTCAATAAGGCGGAAGCCAATGCCGCAAAGCGGGCACAGCGCAGGGCTGTGGCAGAGGACGAAGTCAGCGAGCTGACTCGTCAGTTGCGGGAGCGGCGCTCAGCCCGGCTGGCTGCAGATGTGATCCTGAAGGTTGCCACAAAATCCGGCAACCTGAAGGGCACATTCACGCGCGCCCTTAAAGAGGTGGCTGAGTTTATGACAGAGTCAACAGAGGTCCTTAATGATACAGGCTCGGAGAAGACGGCGGAGTTTTGGCAGGAGGAGAACCGCCGTCTAAGATCCGAATTGGAGGACCTCAAGCGGGAGGTTGCCGTCCTACGGGCAGCCCAGGGCACCGAATCATCCCCGGTCCCATTGCTGGCTCCACAGTCGGCCCCATCGTTGGCCTCTGCACTTGCGGATGCAGAGGTCGAGAAGATCGCTCGCATCTGCATGGTGCAGTGCGGGCAGATGGTGGGGGCTCGGCTAGAGGCCATAGAGCCGAGGCTCCTCCCAGCCGAAACCCTCCGCCCACCGCTCGCTGCGGACAAGCGGAGGAGAGAGGCAGCGGCCACGGTGGCTGAGCGGACTCAGCCAGGGAAGGGGGCCGCAAAGCCCGCAGTGGCTGCCGCAAAGCCCGCAGTGAGGGCCGCAAAGCCCGCGGATGCGGCTAGAAAGCCCGCAAAGGCCGCGCCAAATTCCCAGGCGGCGGCTTCTCCAAGTGCTCCCTCAGCGACTGCGCCCGGACCTTCTACAGAGGCCTGGACGACGGTCGTCAGAAGGAAGAAAAAGAAGAAGGCGGCACCGCCAGCTCCCGCAAGAGCGCCGGCGCCAGCCAGAAAAAAGACACAGGGGCCGCCTAGGGCGACAGCCCCACGCTCCGCGGCTGTAGTAATCACTCTGCAGCCCGGAGCCATCGAGAGGGGCCTTTCGTATAAGGCGGTCCTGACGGAGGCGAAAGCCAAGGTCGCCTTCCCCGACCTCGGCACACCGTCCGGCTTCATACTGAGGCCGGCGATTACGGGGGCACGGCTGCTGCAGGTGTCTGGTGCCGGTAGCACTGAAAAGGCGGACATTTTGGCCGCCAAACTGAAGGAGGTCCTCAACCCGGAGGACGTTAGGGTGTCCAGGCCCATGAAGACGAGCGAGTTGCGCGTCGATGGCCTGGACGACTCGACGACCCCGGCTGAGGTCGCGGCGGCCATCGCCAGAGTCGGTGGGTGTCTGGCTGACGATGTCCGCACAGGAGAGATCCGCGCCGACTCTTCCGGGCTCGGCGCGATCTGGGTGAAGTGCCCGGTGGCGGCGGCCAATAAGGTCGCCGACGCTGGGCGTCTGTTGGTGGGGTGGGTTGCAGCGAGGGTCAAGCTGCTGCAACCCAGGGCTTTGCGGTGTTTCCGTTGCCTGGACATGGGGCATGTCCGGGCACGGTGCACCGCAGAAATAGACCGCAGCGAGCAGTGTTATCGCTGCGGTCAGCCCGGCCACAAGGCCACCCAGTGCTCCGCCGCGCCAAACTGCAGCCTTTGTGCTGCTGCAGGGAGGCCCGCTGGGCACAGAGCGGGTGGCAAAGCCTGTGGTGCGCCCACCAAAACGGGCAAAAAGAGGAGGCGAAGAAGGGGTGCCAAGGCTGCCGGGGGCTCTTTACCCCCCCCTCAGCCTGGGTGCTCAACGGCCGACTCCCGGCCTGGGAATGGTGCTGTGGAGGGAATGGACTGCGCATAATGGCGCCTTACCATTTCCTCCAGGGCAATATCAACCACGCTGCCAGAGCTCAGGACCTCTTGCTCCAGAGCATGGCAGAGTGGTCGATCGACGTGGCTGTGGTCGCCGAGCCGTACTTTGTCCCCCCCAGAGATAACTGGGTGGGAGATTTGGACGGTTCGGTGGCCATAATTGGCGGGGCTCTTGTCAACCCGTCCCGAGGTCACGGCTGGGTAGCCGCCCTCGCGGACGGCATTGGCACGGTCGGGGCGTATTTCTCGCCCAACAAGAGCCTCGCCGACTTCGAGAACTTCCTTGTCGAGTTGGGCGCCGTCGTAGGCCGACTCCACCCTCGCCCTGTGCTGTTGCTAGGGGATCTCAACGCCAAGTCATGGGCGTGGGGATCTCCGGTGACCGACGCTAGGGGCGAGGCGCTGGAAGAGTGGGCGGTCACAACCGGCCTGGTTGTCCTAAACCGGGGCTCGGACCACACGTGCGTGCGGCAGCGGGGCGGTTCTATAGTGGACGTCTCGTTTGCAAGCCCTGCTGTCGCAAGCCGTGTCCACGACTGGCGTGTCGCCGTGGAGGTGGAGACGTTGTCGGATCACAGATATATCCGGTTCGACGTCTCCACCCAGACCACCGGCGACCGTCGTCCATCGGCCCCGCGAATGGACGGCCCGCGCTGGGCGCGTAAGCGCATCGACAGGGAACTTCTCGAGGAGGCTGCTATTGTCCAGGCCTGGAGCCGGGAGTCGGCAACGGACGGACCCGTCGACGTCGAAGAGGGGGCGCTGTGGTTCCGCGGGGCGATGACGCACATCTGCGACGCGTCCATGCCCCGCGTCCACACGCATTCAGCGAGGCGCCAGGTGTACTGGTGGTCTGCCGAGATCGCGCGGCTACGTGTCGCCTGCGTGTCGGTCAGGCGCCAGTACACCCACTACCGCAGGAGACGTCGTCGGGTCCCTGACGAAGAAGCCGCGCTGTATGAGGTGTACCGCGCGGCGAAGGAGGCTCTGTGGCTGGCCATCGGCGAAGCGAAGACGCGAGCCAGGGAGGAGATGTTGGAGACTCTCGACGGAGATCCGTGGGGGCGCCCCTATCGGGCGGTTCGAGGGAAACTTCGAGCCGCGGCGCCTCCACTCACGGAGAGTCTCCAACCAGAGCTGCTGGAGGAGGTCGTCGCAGCCCTCTTCCCGGCGAGAGCGGAGCACACTCCGCCGCCGATGGCTTTGCCCACAGCCGCAGAGCCTACAGAAGGGAACGCCATCAGCGTCCCAGAGGTGACACAAGGAGAGATGGGGGCGGCCGTGTTGCGGCTCCGGGCCAAGAACGTGGCTCCGGGGCCCGACGGTATACACGGCTGCGCGTTGGCCCTCGCTCTGAAGGAGCTAGAGCCCCAACTGAGAGGACTCTTCACAGCGTGCCTTGAGCAGGGCCGGTTTCCCAGTTTGTGGAAATTAGGTCGTCTGGTCCTGCTCAAGAAGGCGGGGCGCCCAGCGGACTCACCGTCCGCGTACAGGCCCATAGTGTTGCTGGACGAGGTCGGGAAGCTCTTCGAGCGGATTATCGCTGCCCGCCTCGTCCACCACTTGTGCAGGGAGGGGCCTGACCTGGCCGAGAGCCAGTTTGGCTTTCGGCACGGGCGCTCCACCATCCACGCAATATCGCGTGTGAGAGTCCTGGCAGAGGAAGCAGTGTCCCAGGGTGGGGTGATGTTGGCGGTGTCCTTGGACATATCCAACGCCTTCAACACCTTGCCTTGGAGCTGCATTCGGGAGGCACTGCTGTACCATCGGGTGCCTCCCTATCTCTGCCACATCGTTGGGGCTTATCTCGAGGATAGGGGTGTCACCTACATGGGACGTGATGGCGGAAACCAGCGCCTCATGTCGTGCGGTGTTCCACAGGGCTCGGTCGTTGGCCCGCTCCTGTGGAACATCGGGTACGACTGGGTGCTGAGGGGCGAGCTCCCGCCGGGCGTGGAACTGACGTGTTATGCGGATGACACGCTGGTCACGGCCCGGGGGAGCTCGTACAGGGAGGCAGCGTTGCTGGCGACGGCTGCGGTTTCACAGGTGGTGAGCCGCATACGGCGCCTAGGCCTGGAGGTGGCCCTCAACAAGTCGGAGGCCATGGCCTTTCATGGCCCCCGGCGGGCGCCGCCGGCCGGATCACACATCGTGGTCGGGGGGTGTCGGATCGCTGTCGAGTCCACCATGAAATATCTGGGATTGGTGCTCGACAGCCGGTGGGACTTCGGCCCCCACTTCCGGCGGCTGGCGCCCAAGTTGATGGGCGCGGCTGGGGCGCTGTCAACGCTGCTTCCCAATCTGGGGGGCCCGAGCGCCGCCTGTAGGCGGCTTTACGTGGGGATCGTGCGATCCATGGCCCTGTATGGGGCCCCGATCTGGGCGGCTGACCTGACGGCCGGCAGCATCGCTGTTCTGCGAAGACCGCAGCGAGCGATGGCCGTCAGAGTCATCAGGGGATATCGCACGATCTCCTACGAGGCGGCCTGTGTACTGGCTGGATCCCCACCGTGGGACCTCGAGGCGAAAGTACTCGCGTCACTGTATCGGTGGCGCGAGGAAGCGCGGGAGCGAGGCGAGCGACTGACGGAGCGACACATGGAGCTTCGTCGGTCGCAGCTCCGCGCAGCCCTAGTGGCGAGCTGGCAGGACAGGCTTTCACGCCCTACCGCCGGCCTCGCCACCGTCGAGGCGGTCCGGCCAGTACTCGGGCCCTGGCTCGGGAGGAGGCACGGCTCCCTGTCGTTTCGGGCGACGCAGGTGCTCTCGGGGCATGGTTGCTTCGGGAAGTACCTGTGTCGCATAAACAGGGAGCCGGACGCCCGGTGTCACCACTGCGTCGACTGCCGGGAGGACACGGCGCGGCATACGCTGGCAGAATGTGCCGCTTGGGAGGAGCCGCGTCGTGTCCTCGTCTCAGAAGTAGGCAGTGACCTATCGCTGCCGGCCGTGGTCGAGTCGATGGTCGGTAGCGAGGGGTCCTGGGACGCGGTGGTATCCTTTTGCGAAACAGTCATGTCGCAAAAGGAAGCTGCGGAAAGGGAGCGGGAGATATCTTCCGCGCACCCTGCCCGCAGCAGGCGCACCGGGCGTCGGCGGAGGGCGGATAACGCCCTCTTCCAGCCCCCCTAAATGGGTCCAGGGGCGACGGATCTGGGGACATCCGTCGCCCCCTATTGTACGGACCCGAGATGGTGGCGCGTAGTGTTCCACGCGCGCCTCTCTGTGATGTATGGGGGGGAGTTTAACACCTCACTCCCCCCCAACGTGAGGCGGCCCGCGAAGGCGGGCCGGCACCAGTCGGGGATCGCGGAAGACATATTGGTTCCCGTGGTCCCCGACGTAGGTGTGGGACGGAACACCGGGGTGGTTTTAGTCAGTAAGAGTCTGACAGACCCCTCCGCCCACCCCAGGGCGGAGGACATCCATGAGGATTTCCACCTCGTGATCAAAAAAAAAAAAAAAAAAAGGTTAGGTTAGGTTAGGTTAGGTTAGGTTAGGTTAGGTTAGGTTAGGTTAGGTTAGGTTAGGTTAGGTTAGGTTAGGTTAGGTTAGGTTAGGTTAGGTTAGGTTAGGTTAGGTTAGGTTAGGTTAGGTTAGGTTAGGTTAGGTTAGGTTAGGTTAGGTTAGGTTAGGTTAGGTTAGGTTAGGTTAGGTTAGGTTAGGTTAGGTTAGGTTAGGTTAGGTTAGGTTAGGTTAGGTTAGGTTAGGTTAGGTTAGGTTAGGTTAGGTTAGGTTAGGTTAGGTTAGGTTAGGTTAGGTTAGGTTAGGTTAGGTTAGGTTAGGTTAGGTTAGGTTAGGTTAGGTTAGGTTAGGTTAGGTTAGGTTAGGTTAGGTTAGGTTAGGTTAGGTTAGGTTAGGTTAGGTTAGGTTAGGTTAGGTTAGGTTAGGTTAGGTTAGGTTAGGTTAGGTTAGGTTAGGTTAGGTTAGGTTAGGTTAGGTTAGGTTAGGTTAGGTTAGGTTAGGTTAGGTTAGGTTAGGTTAGGTTAGGTTAGGTTAGGTTAGGTTAGGTTAGGTTAGGTTAGGTTAGGTTAGGTTAGGTTAGGTTAGGTTAGGTTAGGTTAGGTTAGGTTAGGTTAGGTTTTTTTTTTTTTTTTTTTTTTTTTTTTTTTTTTAGAGGCAGGAGGGGAAATCCTCATGGACACCCAGACTGCCTCACTACTGACACAGTCTGGGTAGTGCCGGACTCTTACCGGCTAAAACCCACTCCTGCCTCTGCTCAGTGTCCCTCTGACATTATCAGAGCCTGTGCTTGGCAGTCGTAATCAGTCTCTCTTACATTTTTATCTCTCTCTTCCTAACTTTAGGACGTTCGGGGAGGACGCCCTTCTCCTTTCTTTTTCATGGGAAACAAAAATAATCTATCCTTAACAGGTACCTTAATTTAACTTATTCATAACATATTTTTTTATAACATTTTTTTTTTTATTTTTTTTTTTTTTTTTTATACTAAACATCCATATCATTTATACTTATACTAAATATCCATATTTTCTTATTTTACTTTGCTTATAGAACTTGGGGTTCTGTTCTTACATTTATTTTCACCTTATTCTCTATACATTTTTATATTACACATTCTTATTTATCTTATATTACTATGCTTACAGAAATAGGGATACGGTTCTTGCAATTATAGTAGCCTTATGCTAAACATATCTTAATCTTACTTCTATGTAACCTATATTATTGTATATATTTCCTATTTTTTCCTTAACAATATTAGACAATTATTTCATGCTATGCTAGCCTTTAATATAATTTACTATATTATGACAGCATATTTGCTTATGCGGTTTTGTTTCTATAAATTACTCTTGTTACAATATTTTGACAGTATTCTAGAAATATATCTGCATTTTTACTCATTATTATATTTTTAGCATTATTCGGTATTATTTTCATGTCCAATGCATTCTCGATGTTGAATCGTTGCTTCGCAAATTGTGGGCAGTCAAAAAGTATGTGCGGAACCGTTTCGCTTTCGTCCGGGTCGCAGATGCACGACGGACTCTCCTTGCACTTGAAGCGGTTCAAGTACTCAGAAAATCCGCCGTGCCCCGTCATTATTTGAGTGTTTAGGCTGCTTGTTCCTATCCTACGAACAACACCATAGGCTTTCCGCACGTCCGGGAAGAATAGCTTGGTCACGGATGCGGTGTCACTGGTTGTGTACCTACAGTTCCACTCATCAAGCGTCGCCATACGTAGACTTCGCTTGATGAATGAGACCGGACACCGATCGTAATCAGGTTTTCTTTTGGAATTTTCAGCGGCCTCTTTTGCAAGTTGGTCGGCTCTTTCGTTCCCCACTAGTCCTACGTGAGCTTTTATCCAGAACAAGTTAACCACCTTGTTCTCGTGGGATGCGGATCTAATATTATCCCTGGCTTCTACCGCAAGGGGATGGTGTGAACCGGGATTTACAATTGTTTGAAGAGCCGCCATTGAGTCGCTGAAAATTCCAAAAGAAGATTCCTGGATCCGCGCTATCTCCCTAGTTGCCCGTGCTATCGCTAGGAGTTCAGCCTGGTAAACCGTGCAGTACTTTGATAGGGCAAGTTTGCGGGCTCTAGTTTCAGCTTCACCTTTCCAAATGGATAGTGAAGCACCGACCCGTCCTCCTATTTTGCTCCCATCCGTAAATATGCGGACGTCAAGGTTGCTGTGGTTGTCCAGTTGCTCCTGGTTTACCAGGCTCTTGAACTGAAACATGTCGCGTGTCGCGGGATGTGGATCCTCGATTGCTGCAGTCATTCGCTCGATCTCCCTGTCCCCCAGTGACGCCTGAGGTACCCCCTTCTTGGCTTCGTATAATGACGCTGCCTCATGAACTCGGAGATCCAGAGGGAGTATTCCAGACAGCACCAGTGCTGAGTTCAGGGAGACCGTGCGATATGCTTTGCACATTTTTTGAGCGATTCCGCGCTGGACGGTCCCAAGCTGCTTAATGATTCCCAACTTTTTTGCTGCCGGTGCCCACACGCTGGCAGCGTAAAGTATAATGGGCTCTATACACGCCATATACATTAATCGTATAACCTCTGGATGCAATCCCCAACTAACTTTTGCAGCTCTACAGAGCTGCTTGTAAATAGCGATTGCTTTTCTGCATGCGAGTGAGACATGGCTGTTAAAGGTCAGTTTATGGTCGATGGTTACACCCAGAAGCTTTATTTCTTTTGATATGCCAATGTCGATCCCCCCCATGCTCAGTCGTGGTGTGTCGTATTTTAATTTCTTAGTTATCACCATCGCGGTTGTTTTATGTGGTGCAAACTTTAATTTATTTTCGACACCCCACGCCAGAACATGGTCAAGAGCGGCATTGGCGCATTCCTCCACTTCCAGTGCGGTTTCTCCGTCGAAGACAAGCAACACGTCGTCTGCAAATGCTTGCATGTAGGTTCCCCTACTTTCTGCAGCTTTAAGAAGGGGGTCCAGGACTAGGTTCCATAGGATTGGGCCTCCAATTGAGCCCTGGACACAGCCCTTGTTCGTATCTTTTTTGTATACTTCCCCACCGTACCTGATTGAGACTTTTCTGTCCCTTAAGTAGCTGTCCATGATCCGCCTAAGATTTATGGGACAGTTTTCCTCCGCCAGGCGTACTCTTATAGCAGGCCACCAGGTACTGTCGAAGGCTCCCTCTATGTCTAAAGATATGATCGTGATTAATCTTTTTTGTGACAGTTTTTTATGAATGTATTGCATGAGAGCATAGAGGGAGTCCTCGGTGCTCCTTTGTGGCATGAATCCGTACTGGCGGGTACTCATCCTTGGTAGAAGGTGAAACTTTAGGCGGGCCACTATCATCTTTTCGAAGACTTTCCCCAGTATTGGCAGTAGTCCAATCGGCCTATACGCTTTGGGGGTAGAGTAGCTATCTTTACCAGGTTTCCTGAGAATGATGACAGTCGCCTCCTTCCAGGACGTGGGGAAGTGGTGGTGTTCCAGGCATTTGTTCAGGAACCTTAGAAATAGTTCTGGGTCATTAGCAACGGCGTGGCAGCAAATGTCAGCGGTAAAGCCGTCAGATCCCGGTGCCTTTTTCGGATTGAAGGACTCCATTGAGAGCTTGAGTTCTGCCGTTGTAAACGGTGGGTCGCAAAATTCATTTTGCTCGCCAATATTTACATTTTCGGCTTTCCTTCGAGTGGAGCGATGGTGAGCATTGTCACTCTCTGGAAGGTCTTCTGGATAAAACGTCTCGGCTAACAGTTTTATCGACCCTCTCGTGTCTAGCACATCGCCATTCCTCTCCAATGGCAGGTCCTCCTCTCTACGCTGCGTTCTACCTATCACCCTGTATATTCCCTCCCAGACCCCTTCCCTATCCTGTTTCCCACAGAACTCCTTCCAACTCTCGGTCTGAGCTTTGGCCGCTTCCAACTCATACTTTTCTTTCTGTTTCAGGTACTCTTCTATGACCTTCGACTTCCGGATTTTGGCGGCACAGCGAATCCTACGCTTCTTGGTGGCGACTGTCTTCTTGATCTCGGCGAGTCTCTCGGACCACCACGGCAAAGTAAGTTCCTCTTGGGCTTTTTTGGTTGGTATTACTTGCTTGCATGTTTCTTCTATTGCTTTCGTGAGGTTATCTGTTATGGTGTCAATTTGCTTGCTATCTTTAATTTTATCTATTTGTTCTGCTGTAAATTTATAATCTATTTTCAATTGGCCAAGCTTCTCATGAAATTCGGCCCAATTGGCTTTTTTGGTATTAAATTTCCTAGTTGTCCTTTCTACTTTTATACCTTTGGATTTCTCCAAGAGGATCCTAAATGTAATGCCGTTATGATCCGAGCTCGTGAGGCCTTCGTCAACCTTCCAGTCGTCTATACGATCCAAAATGTCGTTTGAACAAGCGGTGATGTCCACATGACTGCTGTATCGCTTCCCTCCTCGGATGGTGTCGAAGGTCGGAATTTCCCCACAGTTCAAGATGTTCAAGTCCAGCTCGCCGAGAGTTCCTACCAGTTCAATCCCCCTGGGATCTACCGTCGGGCTACCCCACCATGTGCTCTTTGCGTTAGCGTCCCCTCCAATAATCAGTTTTTTGGAACCGACTGCGAGCCTTATTTGTTTGAGGTGTTCTAAGTAAGGTTCGATAGGCTGGTCTGGCTCAAAGTAAAAGGAGACAAGCGTGATCTCCCAGGCACTGGTCTGGATCCCCACCACTGAGATGTTATTTGTGGTGAGTTTTGGGTACTGTCTGACTGTTAAGTCATTGTCAAAGACAGCTATTGCCGCTTTGACCTTCCCCTCCCTTGTGTCAGTGTTCTGGAAGATCCTAACGCCCCGGTGACACCTCATTACTTTAGCTCCGGCCACGTATGGTTCCTGAAGAAGCGCCACTGCTATTCCGCGCGTCGTAGCTTCTAGTAACAGCTCATTGGTAGCTAGCTTCTTGCGTTGGAGGTTCGCCTGCATTACTCCATAGGGGGTGTTATCTTTTAAGGTGCCCTTAGCAGTATGCAACGGTAGATCTGGCCACGTCATCCCACTTTTTGCGCACCGGGCAGTCACTGCTGAATGCATTATGCGGTGTGCCGTACTCTATTTTTGCCTTTGAGCAGTTTCGGCAGGCGGGTTGTGTATTTGAGAGCCATTCTGCACACTCTGATCTCATGTGGGGACCACCACAGTGACTACACAGGTCTGCGGACTCCGTGCAAAACCGCTTCCCGTGTCCAAAGCCCAAGCAGCGAGTGCATTGGACTAGTGGTGTCTGGTCTTCGACCCTGATACGCTGAAGGTCTATGTGCACGGTCCCGCTTTCTATTGTGCGTCGCCAGATGGTGGGCGAGACGCTAATAATGACGTGACCAATATGAGGGTTCCTCGTTCTTCTTCTATATTTGATCTCCGCTCTGTTTTCCCCACTGTCGAGGCCGTCAAAGATGCGCGCATTCTGATTTCTCAGAGCTCTGAGGACGTCTTCGTCGGTGTTAATCGCTAGGACATTTCTCAGAATCAATAGCGGGTCTTTGTTTTTGACTTCCTCCACAGTGAGGTTAACTCCTTCACTTCGGAGTCGTTCCTTAATTTTGGTTCGTTCCTCCTCAGTTTCCAGACCTATTATTACTTTTCGGTCTTTGGCTTTTCTCACTTTTTCCACCTTTATCCAACCGTCCTTGGCGTTTACAGCTTTCCTGACTTTGTTGAGGACTTCGTCGCCAGTCTCGGTTTCGTCCTTGGACGTGACAACAACCGAGTGCAGGGTACTGCGCTTTGGCAATGACCCTACAACTCTAGTTGCGGCCACGCTTGCATAGGTATTGCCCTTCTCCAGGAAACTCCGCTGATGGTCTATTGTTTCCTTCAGGTCCTCTATTTTCTTGTTGCTCTCTGCAAGGAGCTTTGCGTGTTGTTCTATTGACTGCAGAATATTGCTTGTGTCAAAATTATGGGAGAGGGCAATATGAGTTAGGTTTTCGGTTGGTTGTGGATTTTCTGCCGGTATGGGTCCTCTGTTCATTCGGAGTTTAAGGGCTTTCAGCTCCGCTTCAACCTCCTTTACCAGTTGGTAAAGCCGCTCGGTGGCATCAATAATGCCAGTCTTTATCTCCGTCTTTGTATTTCTTGAGCTATTTAAGTGCAGTTTGGCCTTTGTAAGACAAGCTTTAGCTTCCGCCGTTCGGTCTGTGTACTTGATTTTTGGCGGCGAGGGTGCGTCGAAGGACTTCCTCGTTATGGTCCCAGTTTTGCTCTCCTGTGTCAGGGCGGTCTTAGTCTTAGCTTTCACAGGACCAGCCTGCGACGTCCTTTCAGTTGCAGTGGGGGTGGGGCTGGTGTTTGTGGCTTCCCACTCCCCTATGCTGCGCCTAACATTTGGAGGATCAACTGCGCCAGGTTTGGACGGCGACTTTTCCCCGTCGGTCACTTTCTTGGGGGTTCGAAATCCGAACATGTTGGATAATATGCGTCAAACTTGCGACTAGAAACGTCAATAGGGACGATAAAATAAATAGAACAAAGAGTAAAAAATTAAAATATAAAAATATCAACAAAACCGTAAAAGCGTTCTAAAGTTAGTAGAGTTTTAAAAGTTATTTTTGAAACCGTCTCTACCAAGCTGTCGAAGTTTCAGGTAATTTTTCCTACTCTATCTGGGTCTCAATATCGACCCTAGCTGTCAAAATGCCGATTTTTGCCTGTTTTCCGGTATTGGCTCTATGTAGAGTCAGTCTAATACAGTCAGTGGATAGAGCTCGTCGAGCCCAAACCAAAGACACCAAACACGGGTAACGTAGCCCTAGGGGTCCCGGAGAAATCAGGGCTTGAAGATTCCGGTAACCATCCAAGATGGCGGCCAGAATGTGGTTCAAACGCGATTGCACCGCAACTACCAGGCCGAATCACTACGTGCTTGGGCTTATTTTTGTGTGCTCGACGAGACCGATCCACCGAAATACTTTTCAGGCTGAAAAAATCTTTAGTCCTGAAACCGCCTGAAAACCATCTAATCTT